>CM042388.1:1063170-1448170 GCA_023634145.1 Thymallus thymallus | reverse complement strand
GACCAACCTGTCTGAACACATGCCCCACGACACACGCCTGCAGACCTTCCTGGAGCTGGCTGAGAGTGTGCTGAACTACTTCCAGCCGTACCTGGGCCGCATCGAGATCATGGGCAGTGCCAAGCGCATCGAGAGGGTCTACTTCGAGATCAGTGAGTCCAGTCGTACGCAGTGGGAGAAGCCCCAGGTCAAAGAGTCCAAACGCCAGTTCATATTCGACGTGGTCAACGAGGGCGGGGAGAAGGAGAAGATGGAGCTGTTCGTCAACTTCTGCGAGGACACCATCTTTGAGATGCAGCTGGCCGCCCAGATGTCCGACATCGGGGAGCGGTCGGCCATGAAGGAGGAGAGCGAGAAGGAGAAACCGGAAGAGGAGAGCCCTGAGATGGGCTTCTTCTCTGTGACCACGGTCCGGACCGCCCTGATGGTGCTACGCTACAACTTCATGTTCCTGATGAATGTAAATGTATTTAATTTGACAATATCAAATATATATATAGATACAGCCAGTACATCCATTCAAAGACTACCAAGGACATATTTCCTTTCCAGGTACTGTCCATGAAGAGCCTGAAGAAGCAGATGAAGAGGATGAAGAATATGACAGTGAAGGACATGGTGATGATGCTGGTCTCGTTCTATTGGTCCGTCATCATGGGCCTGTTCCACTTTACCTTCAGCGTCTCCAGAGGGTTCTGCAGAATCATGTACAACACCTTCCTAGGAGGCAATCTGGTGGAGGGAGCCAAGACTATGAAGGTGACCACTCCACTTGAATTGTCTCTGTCATTTCTTGTGTTGGTGTGTATTAGCTGGTGTAGTGTGTATTAACTGGTGTAGTGTGTATTAGCTGGTGTAGTGTGTATTAACTGGTGTAGTGTGTATTAGCTGGTGTAGTGTGTATTAACTGGTGTAGTGTGTATTAGCTGGTGTAGTGTGTATTAACTGGTGTAGTGTGTATTAGCTGGTGTAGTGTGTATTAACTGGTGTAGTGTGTATTAGCTGGTGTAGTGTGTATTAGCTGGTGTGGTGTGTATTAACTGGTGTAGTGTGTATTAGCTGGTGTAGTGTGTATTAGCTGGTGTGGTGTGTATTAACTGGTGTAGTGTGTATTAGCTGGTGTAGTGTGTATTAACTGGTGTAGTGTGTATTAGCTGGTGTAGTGTGTATTAGCTGGTGTGGTGTGTATTAGCTGGTGTAGTGTGTATTAGCTGGTGTTGTGTGTATTAGCTGGTGTGGTGTGTATTAGCTGGTGTGGTGTGTATTAGCTGGTGTGGTGTGTATTAGCTGGTGTGGTGTGTATTAACAGGTGTGGTGTGTATTAGCTGGTGTGGTGTGTATTAACAGGTGTGGTGTGTATTAGCTGGTGTGGTGTGTATTAACAGGTGTGGTGTGTATTAGCTGGTGTGGTGTGTATTGTGTGGTGTGTATTAGCTGGTGTGGTGTGTATTAACAGGTGTGGTGTGTATTAGCTGGTGTGGTGTGTATTGTGTGGTGTGTATTAGCTGGTGTGGTGTGTATTAACAGGTGTGGTGTGTATTAGCTGGTGTGGTGTGTATTACCTGGTGCGGTGTGTATTGTGTGGTGTGTATTAGCTGGTGTGGTGTGTATTGTGTGGTGTGTATTAACTGGTGTGGTGTGTATTAACTGGTGTGGTGTGTATTACCTGGTGTGGTGTGTATTACCTGGTGTGGTGTGTTTTAGCTGGTGTGGTATGTATTACCTGGTGTGGTGTGTATTAGCTGGTGTGGTGTGTAATAGCTGGTGTGGTGTGTATTGTGTGGTGTGTATTAGCTGGTGTGGTGTGTATTAGCAGGGGTAGTGTGCATTAGCTGGTGTGGTGTGTATTGTGTGGTGTGTATTAGCTGGTGTGGTGTGTATTAGCAGGGGTAGTGTGCATTAGCTGGTGTGGTGTGTATTGTGTGGTGTGTATTAGCTGGTGTGGTGTGTATTAGCTGGTGTGGTGTGTATTAGCTGGTGTGATGTATATTAGCTGGTGTGGTGTGTATTAGCTGGTGTGGTGTATATGTTGTGATTAGGCCTGGCTCGCAGTCGGCATTCGAATTTATCCCAAAGGTGTTCAATGGGGTTAAGGTCAGGGCTCTGTGCAGGCCAGTCAAGTTCTTCCACACAGCTCAAAAAAACATTTCTGTATGGACCTCACTTTGTTCACTGGGGCATTGTCATGCTGAAACAGGAAAGGGCCTTCAATAAAGTTGGAAGCACAGAATCGTCTAGAATGTCATTGTATAGTGTTAAAATGTCCCTTCACTGGAACTAAGGGTTCTAGCCCGAACAATGAAAAACTGACCCAGACCATCATTCCTCCTCCACCGAACTTTACAGTTGGCACTATGCATTGGGGCAGGTAGCGTTGTCCTGGCATCCGCCAAACCCAGATTTGTTCGTCGGACTGCCAGAAGCATGATTCATCACCAGAGAAGGCATTTCCACTGCTCCAGAGTCCAATGGCGACAGGCTTTACACCACTCCAGCCGACGCTTGACGTTGCACATTGTGATCTTAGGCTTGTGTGCGGCTGCTCGGCCATGGAAACAGTTCTTGTGCTGACGTTGCTTCCAGAGTTTAGAACTCGGTAGTGAGTGTTGCAACTGAAAACAGACAATTTTTTACGCACTATGCAATTCAGCACTCGGTGGTCCCGTTCTGTGAGCTTGTGTGGCCTACCACTTCACGGTTGAGCCGTTGTTGCTCCTAGACACTGAGCTCATCAGTACGGCCATTTTACTGCCAATGTTTGTCTATGGAGAATGCATGTCTGTGTGCTCGATTTTATACACCTGTCAGCAACGGGTGTGGTTGAAATAGCAGAATCTACTCATTTGAAGGAGTGTCCTCATAGCTTTGTATATACTGTATATAGTGTATGTGATGTAGTAAGCAAATTTCAGGGACCACTTTTGGCTTGTGAGCGCTACTTTCAGAACTACTGGCTAAAAAGTATACAAAAGTACCAGAGAATCTCTTTAATGAAGTTACTCTCCTCTCCTCTCCTCTCCTTTCCTCTCCTCTCCTCTCCTCTCCTCTCCTCTCCTCTCCTCTCCTCTCCTTTCCTCTCCTCTCCTCTCCTCTTCACTCCTCTTCTCTTCTCTTATCGTTTCTTCTATTAAGGTGTCTGACCTGCTGGCCAACATGCCTGACCCGACCCAGGATGAGGTACGAGAGGAGGGGGAGAATATTCTCTCAGCTAGACCCTCGGCTGAGGATGAGCTGGCAGATCTAGCCGTGCCCTTGGACGGGACCGACGTCCTCTCAGACATCTTTGGATTAGATCTGAGGAGAGGAGAAGGAGGACAGTTTAAGATAACTGCTCACAACCCCAACGCCAGTCTGACTGATCTGCTTAACTCTCCCGTCCCCGCTACCTCACCGTCCCCGGAACTGAAAAGACTGCACCAGGTAATGGGAGGGATTACAGCGTTGACGTTTTATCGTCCGTCCGTCCGTCCGTCTCTCCGTCCGTCTCTCTCTCTCTCTCTCTCTCTCTCTCTCTCTCTCTCTCTCTCTCTCTCTCTCTCTCCTCTCCTCTCCTCTCCTCTCCTCTCCTCTCCTGTCCCTGGACCATTGTTTTCCCAGCAGGAAGAGACATTAGTGTCTCCATATTGTTGGCCTGCCTGGACACCCACCACTCTAACACATTATCTACACATTACCATGATTGAGTGTTTCTTCTCTGTGTTGATAAGGCTGCTCAGCCCCTTGCTGTTTGCTGCTGTTCTGTGATGTGGCGTGTTTCTGCTGTTTTAGACCAAGAGCCCCTCAGAGGAAGGGACTGAGGGAAGCCAGGAGACTAAGTCAGAGCCGGAGAAAGCAGAGTATGTACAAGTTCCCGTTACTCTGTTACTTCTGCTGTGGTCATTTGAAATATGTCAGTTGATCATGGAAGAGCAACGCTGTTACAATGTAAAAGAATGCAACAGCAAACAGCTGTAAACACTGTGCTGCCTCTGCTGCGTCTGTTAACTGACTCTTCCTGCTGGCCAGGGGAGTGGATGGAGAGAAGCAGGAGGAGGAGAGGAGAACGGAGGAGAGGAGAACGGAGGAGAAGAAGAAGAAGGAGGAGAAGCTGAAAGCTAAAGTCAGACAGCACCACACCTCCAAGTCTGAAGAGCATGACATGCAGGAGTCTGCCTTCTGGAAAAAGATCATCGCCTATCAGAGGAGGCTGCTGGTACGACACACACACACACACACACACACACACACACACACACACACACACACACATACACACACACACACACAGAGGAGGCTGTGTGTGTGTGACAACACATCTCATCAGTGTTGTCATTTACTTTTCTAGAACTATTTTGCTCGGAACTTCTACAACATGAGAATGCTGGCGTTGTTTGTGGCCTTCGCAATCAACTTCATCCTCCTCTTCTACAAGGTAATCCCAACCTGCTGGAACTAGCTAGCCCTACGTTGTACCATCCATAGATACTGCTGGAACTAGCTAGCCCTACGTTGTACCATCCATAGATACTGCTGGAACTAGCTAGCCCTACGTTGTACCATCCATAGATACTGCTGGAACTAGCTAGCCCTACGTTGTACCATCCATAGATACTGCTGGAACTAGCTAGCCCTACGTTGTACCATCCATAGATACTGCTGGAACTAGCTAGCCCTACGTTGTACCATCCATAGATACTGCTGGAACTAGCTAGCCCTACGTTGTACCATCCATAGATACTGCTGGAACTAGCTAGCCCTACGTTGTACCATCCATAGATACTGCTGGAACTAGCTAGCCCTACGTTGTACCATCCATAGATACTGCTGGAACTAGCTAGCCCTACGTTGTACCATCCATAGATACTGCTGGAACTAGCTAGCCCTACGTTGTACCATCCATAGATACTGCTGGAACTAGCTAGCCCTACGTTGTACCATCCATAGATACTGCTGGAACTAGCTAGCCCTACGTTGTACCATCCATAGATACTGCTGGAACTAGCTAGCCCTACGTTGTACCATCCATAGATACTGCTGGAACTAGCTAGCCCTACGTTGTACCATCCATAGATACTGCTGGAACTAGCTAGCCCTACGTTGTACCATCCATAGATACTGCTGGAACTAGCTAGCCCTACGTTGTACCATCCATAGATACTGCTGGAACTAGCTAGCCCTACGTTGTACCATCCATAGATACTGCTGGAACTAGCTAGCCCTACGTTGTACCATCCATAGATACTGCTGGAACTAGCTAGCCCTACGTTGTACCATCCATAGATACTGCTGGAACTAGCTAGCCCTACGTTGTACCATCCATAGATACTGCTGGAACTAGCTAGCCCTACGTTGTACCATCCATAGATACTGCTGGAACTAGCTAGCCCTACGTTGTACCATCCATAGATACTGCTGGAACTAGCTAGCCCTACGTTGTACCATCCATAGATACTGCTGGAACTAGCTAGCCCTACGTTGTACCATCCATAGATACTGCTGGAACTAGCTAGCCCTACGTTGTACCATCCATAGATACTGCTGGAACTAGCTAGCCCTACGTTGTACCATCCATAGATACTGCTGGAACTAGCTAGCCCTACGTTGTACCATCCATAGATACTGCTGGAACTAGCTAGCCCTACGTTGTACCATCCATAGATACTGCTGGAACTAGCTAGCCCTACGTTGTACCATCCATAGATACTGCTGGAACTAGCTAGCCCTACGTTGTACCATCCATAGATACTGCTGGAACTAGCTAGCCCTACGTTGTACCATCCATAGATACTGCTGGAACTAGCTAGCCCTACGTTGTACCATCCATAGATACTGCTGGAACTAGCTAGCCCTACGTTGTACCATCCATAGATACTGCTGGAACTAGCTAGCCCTACGTTGTACCATCCATAGATACTGCTGGAACTAGCTAGCCCTACGTTGTACCATCCATAGATACTGCTGGAACTAGCTAGCCCTACGTTGTACCATCCATAGATACTGCTGGAACTAGCTAGCCCTACGTTGTACCATCCATAGATACTGCTGGAACTAGCTAGCCCTACGTTGTACCATCCATAGATACTGCTGGAACTAGCTAGCCCTACGTTGTACCATCCATAGATACTGCTGGAACTAGCTAGCCCTACGTTGTACCATCCATAGATACTGCTGGTGATGCTGCTGAAGGGTTGCTGGGTGGGGAGAACATTTGATGGATAGAACTCTACATTTTCTATGTATTATATTCAGGAGGATCCAGCAACTCACTGTTTAAAGAATAGTCCTTTTAGAGTGAGGCCATGGCTCATAGTTCCCCCTCCCTCCTCCAGGTGTCCTCCTCCTCAGCGGTGATGCCCGAAAGCAAAAGTCCCCGGTCAGGCAGCAGCGTGCGTTGGGACCCCCTGATGGAGAGTAGTGACCCCCAGGAGGCCCAAGACCCCCAGCAGGGCCCTGTGTTTGTCCACTTTGTGCTGGAGGAGAGCACCGGATACATGGAGCCCACCCTACGTATCCTGGCCATCCTACACACTGTCATCTCCTTCTGCTGTATCATAGGTTACTACTGCCTCAAGGTAGGATACTACTGTTACTACTGCCTCAAGGTAGGATACTACTGTTACTACTGCCTCAAGGTAGGATACTACTGTTACTACTGCCTCAAGGTAGGATACTACTGTTACTACTGCCTCAAGGTAGGATACTACTGTTACTACTGCCTCAAGGTAGGATAATACTGTTACTACTGCCTCAAGGTAGGATACTACTGTTACTACTGCCTCAAGGTAGGATAATACTGTTACTACTGCCTCAAGGTAGGATACTACTGTTACTACTGCCTCAAGGTAGGATAATACTGTTACTACTGCCTCAAGGTAGGATAATACTGTTACTACTGCCTCAAGGTAGGATACTACTGTTACTACTGCCTCAAGGTAGGATACTACTGTTACTACTGCCTCAAGGTAGGATACTACTGTTACTACTGCCTCAAGGTAGGATACTACTGTTACTACTGCCTCAAGGTAGGATCCTACTGTTACTACTGCCTCAAGGTAGGATACTACTGTTACTACTGACTTACGGTAGGATAATACTGTTACTACTGCCTCAAGGTAGGATACTACTGTTACTACTGCCTCAAGGTAGGATACTACTGTTACTACTGCCTCAAGGTAGGATACTACTGTTACTACTGCCTCAAGGTAGGATCCTACTGTTACTACTGCCTCAAGGTAGGATACTACTGTTACTACTGACTTACGGTAGGATAATACTGTTACTACTGCCTCAAGGTAGGATAATACTGTTACTACTGCCTCAAGGTAGGATACTACTGTTACTTCTGCCTCAAGGTAGGATCCTACTGTTACTACTGCCTCAAGGTAGGATACTACTGTTACTACTGCCTCAAGGTAGGATACTACTGTTACTACTGCCTCAAGGTAGGATACTACTGTTACTACTGCCTCAAGGTAGGATCCTACTGTTACTACTGCCTCAAGGTATCATACTACTGTTACTACTGACTTACGGTAGGATAATACTGTTACTACTGCCTCAAGGTAGGATAATACTGTTACTACTGCCTCAAGGTAGGATACTACTGTTACTTCTGCCTCAAGGTAGGATACTACTGTTACTTCTGCCTCAAGGTAGGATACTACTGTTACTACTGCCTCAAGGTAGGATCCTACTGTTACTACTGCCTCAAGGTAGGATACTACTGTTACTACTGCCTCAAGGTAGGATACTACTGTTACTACTGCCTCAAGGTAGGATAATACTGTTACTACTGCCTCAAGGTAGAATACTACTGTTACTACTGCCTCAAGGTAGGATAATACTGTTACTACTGCCTCAAGGTAGGATACTACTGTTACTACTGCCTCAAGGTAGGATACTACTGTTACTACTGCCTCAAGGTAGGATAATACTGTTACTACTGCCTCAAGGTAGAATACTACTGTTACTACTGCCTCAAGGTAGGATAATACTGTTACTACTGCCTCAAGGTAGGATACTACTGTTACTACTGCCTCAAGGTAGAATACTACTGTTACTACTGCCTCAAGGTAGGATACTACTGCCTCAAGGTAGAGTTCTCCACCTCTCTGATCAATCCTTCCTCCATGCCTGTTTACCCACCAGGTCCCGTTGGTGATCTTCAAGCGTGAGAAGGAGGTGGCCAGGAAGCTGGAGTTCGATGGGCTCTACATCACAGAGCAGCCGTCGGAGGATGACATTAAAGGCCAGTGGGACAGATTAGTGATTAACACTGGGTAAGTTCACTGTTACTGCTTAGTTACTGCTTAGTTACTGCTTAGTTACTGCTTAGTTACTGCTTAGTTACTGATTCGTTACTGCTTAGTTCATTATCACAGCAGCACCTTATACCCTACTTTAGTAACAGTAGAACCCTACTTTTGACCAGCTCTGCTCAAAGGTAGTGCACTATGTAGGGAATAGGGTGCCATTTGGGACCCAGTTAGTTATTACAGCACAGCTTTTACAGTATGGTCCGGGTCACAGAGGCCACAGGCTGAGATAATTGTCCTCTAAATGTTTAAATGTCAAACCTAACGATGATGTTGGTCTTGCAGTGGAGGTGCTTGGACTCTGCAGCCTCTGATATAGAGGTCTCTGGATCCTCCTTCACTTACTGTATATATATTAATGATATAGAGGTCTCTGGATCCTCCTTCACTTACTGTATATATATTAATGATATAGAGGTCTCTGGATCCTCCTTCACTTACTGTATATATATTAATGATATAGAGGTCTCTGGATCCTCCTTCACTTACTGTATATATATTAATGATATAGAGGTCTCTGGATCCTCCTTCACTTACTGTATATATATTAATGATATAGAGGTCTCTGGATCCTCCTTCACTTACTGTATATATATTAATGATATAGAGGTCTCTGGATCCTCCTTCACTTACTGTATATATATTAATGATATAGAGGTCTCTGGATCCTCCTTCACTTACTGTGTATATATTAATGATATAGAGGTCTCTGGATCCTCCTTCACTTACTGTGTATATATTAATGATATAGAGGTCTCTGGATCCTCCTTCACTTACTGTGTATATATTAATGATATAGAGGTCTCTGGATCCACCTTCACTTACTGTGTATATATTAATGATATAGAGGTCTCTGGATCCTCCTTCACTTACTGTATATATATTAATGATATAGAGGTCTCTGGATCCTCCTTCACTTACTGAATATATATTAATGATATAGAGGTCTCTGGATCCTCCTTCACTTACTGTATATATATTAATGATATAGAGGTCTCTGGATCCTCCTTCACTTACTGTATATATATTAATGATATAGAGAAATTCATTCTTATGGCAAAATATTTTCATTAATCCATTTCATAGCTGGATAATGTACTCTGTATAGACTGAGCAGGTAGATAATGTACTCTGTATAGACTGAGCAGGTAGATAATGTACTCTGTATAGGCTGAGCAGGTAGATAATGTACTCTGTATAGACTGAGCATGTGGATAATGTACTCTATATAGACTGAGCATGTGGATAATGTACTCTGTATAGACTGAGCAGGTAGATAATGTACTCTGTATAGGCTGAGCATGTGGATAATGTACTCTGTATAGACTGAGCAGGTAGATAATGTACTCTGTATAGGCTGAGCATGTGGATAATGTACTCTGTATAGACTGAGCAGGTAGATAATGTACTCTGTATAGGCTGAGCATGTGGATAATGTACTCTGTATAGACTGAGCAGGTAGATAATGTACTCTGTATAGGCTGAGCATGTGGATAATGTACACTGTATAGACTGAGCATGTGGATAATGTACTCTGTATAGACTGAGCAGGTAGATAATGTACTCTGTATAGGCTGCGCATGTGGATAATGTACTCTGTATAGACTGAGCTTGTGGATAATGTACTCTGTATAGACAGTATGTGGATAATGTACTCTCTATAGACAGTATGTGGATAATGTACTCTGTATAGACTGAGCATGTGGATAATGTACTCTGTATAGACAGCATGTGGATAATGTACTCTGTATAGACTGAGCATGTGGATAATGTACTCTGTATAGACAGTATGTGGATAATGTACTCTGTATAGACTGAGCATGTGGATAATTTACTCTGTATAGACAGCATGTGGATAATGTACTCTGTATAGACAGTATGTGGATAATGTACTCTGTATAGACAGTATGTGGATAATGTACTCTGTATAGACTGAGCATGTGGATAATGTACTCTGTATAGACAGCATGTGGATAATGTACTCTGTATAGACTGAGCATGTGGATAATGTACTCTGTATAGACAGTATGTGGATAATGTACTCTGTATAGACTGAGCATGTGGATAATGTACTCTGTATAGACAGCATGTGGATAATGTACTCTGTATAGACAGTATGTGGATAATGTACTCTGTATAGACAGTATGTGGATAATGTACTCTGTATAGACTGAGCATGTGGATAATGTACTCTGTATAGACAGCATGTGGATAATGTACTCTGTATAGACATAATGTGGATAATGTACTCTGTATAGACAGCATGTGGATAATGTACTCTGTATAGACAGTATGTGGATAATGTACTGTGTATAGACAGTATGTGGATAATGTACTCTGTATAGACTGAGCATGTGGATAATGTACTCTGTATAGACAGCATGTGGATAATGTACTCTGTATAGACAGTATGTGGATAATGTACTCTGTATAGACAGTATGTGGATAATGTACTCTGTATAGACAGCATGTGGATAATGTACTCTGTATAGACAGCATGTGGATAATGTACTCTGTATAGACAGTATGTGGATAATGTACTCTGTATAGACAACATGTTGAAAATGTACTCTGTATAGACAGCATGTGGATAATGTACTCTGTATAGACAGTATGTGGATAATGTACTCTGTATAGACAGCATGTTGATAATGTACTCTGTATAGACAGTATGTGGATAATGTACTCTGTATAGACAGCATTTGGATAATATACTCTGTATAGACAGCATGTGGATAATGTACTCTGTATAGACAGCATGTGGATAATGTACTCTGTATAGACAGCATGTGGATAATGTACTCTGTATAGACAGTATGTGGATAATGTACTCTGTATAGACAGCATGTGGATAATGTACTCTGTATAGACAGCATGTGGATAATGTACTCTGTATAGACAGTATGTGGATAATGTACTCTGTATAGACAGCATGTTGATAATGTACTCTGTATAGACAGTATGTGGATAATGTACTCTGTATAGACAGCATTTGGATAATATACTCTGTATAGACAGCATGTGGATAATGTACTCTGTATAGACAGCATGTGGATAATGTACTCTGTATAGACAGCATGTGGATAATGTACTCTGTATAGACAGCATGTGGATAATGTACTCTGTATAGACAGTATGTGGATAATGTACTCTGTATAGACAGCATGTGGATAATGTACTCTGTATAGACAGCATGTGGATAATGTACTCTGTATAGACAGCATGTGGATAATGTTTTTTGTTTGGAGGACGTGGATTAGTAATCTAATGTACTTTGGATTTGATTTTCAGATCGTTTCCAAACAACTACTGGGATAAATTTGTGAAGAGGAAGGTAGGTAGCTCTACATCAGTACCCTGTTTACCTGTTTAGAACCAGATTAGAACCTGTTTACAAAATATTAGAACAGTAGAGTATAGCTGTGTGGTTCCCCCTGCAGGTAATGGATAAGTATGGAGAGTTCTACGGTCATGACCGCATCAGTGAGCTGCTGGGTATGGACAAGGCTGCTCTGGACTTCAGCGACGCCACAGAGAAGAAGAAACCCAAGAAAGACAGCTCGTTAGCTGCAGTGTGAGTCTGGGGCTGGGGGACAGAGCCTGGAGGGGGCTGCTGGGGGACAGAGCCTGGAGGGGGCTGCTGGGGGACAGAGCCTGGAGGGGGCTGCTGGGGGACAGAGCCTGGAGGGGGCTGCTGGGGGACAGAGCCTGGAGGGGGCTGCTGGGGGACAGAGCCTGGAGGGGGCTGCTGGGGGACAGAGCCTGGAGGGGGCTGCTGGGGGACAGAGCCTGGAGGGGGCTGCTGGGGATGGGGGACAGAGCCTGGAGGGGGCTGCTGGGGCTGGGGGACAGAGCCTGGGAGGGGGCTGCTGGGGGACAGAGCCTGGGAGGAGGCTGCTGGGGCTGGGGGACAGAGCCTGGAGGGGGCTGCTGGGGGACAGAGCCTGGAGGGGGCTGCTGGGGCTGGGGGACAGAGCCTGGAGGGGGCTGCTGGGGCTGGGGGACAGAGCCTGGAGGGGGCTGCTGGGGCTGGGGGACAGAGCCTGGAGGGGGCTGCTGGGGGACAGAGCCTGGAGGGGGCTGCTGGGGGACAGAGCCTGGAGGGGGCTGCTGGGGCTGGGGGACAGAGCCTGGGAGGGGGCTGCTGGGGGACAGAGCCTGGGAGGGGGCTGCTGGGGCTGGGGGAGAAATGACAGGGGATGGGGAGGGTGAAGGGATGGAGGGATGGAGGGATGGAGGGTGGAGGGATGGAGGATGGAGGGATGGAGGATGGAGGGATGGAGGGATGTCCCTGACAGTGCCTGTTGGACCTTTCAAAGCCCACACATTGAACTTTGATCATTTAAGCTCATATATGGGGAAGCTTACTGTGTATTAGAGAGATTCACCTTCTAAATGTGCACCTTTCTCTCTCTGTTGTTAATATGGAGGAAGCTTCCTCTGAAGCCAATATAGTGAGAGGTGTTTTGAAGGATGCTCTCCTAATGTTTTAAGTGTTTCAGCTGGAAGATAGCAGTAATGACTAATTAGTGTACAGGATGGTGACAGCAGGGGGCTGATCCATGACCAATACGCCCCAACATGAATGGTGTTTATGTTCTGTTCTCTGCTATGTTACAGATTCAACTCTGTAGATGTCAAGTACCAGATGTGGAAACTAGGAGTCGTCTTCACAGACAATGTAAATAAAGACTTCTTTCATCTTGCTAAGTCACTTTAACTGCTTATTTAATATAGACTAATACATGACCATTCAGCAGACACTGTTTGTAACTCTTCTTCCTGACCTCTGACCCTGCAGTCGTTCCTGTACCTGGCTTGGTATATGACCATGTCCATCCTGGGTCACTACAACAACTTCTTCTTTGCTGCTCATCTCCTGGACATCGCCATGGGCTTCAAGACCCTCCGCACCATCCTGTCATCTGTCACACACAACGGCAAACAGGTACTGTGTCTGCAGTTCACTTTATCGCTATGTCTGCACTTACTTAGTATCCTGCAAACCAATGTCTAAAGATACAATATGTTACTGTAGATACATACAGTGTCTAAAGATACAATATGTTACTGTAGATACATATAGTGTCTAAAGATACAATGTGTTACTGTAGATACATACAGTGTCTAAAGATACAATATGTTACTGTAGATGCATACAGTGTCTAAAGATACAATATGTTACTGTAGATGCATACAATGTCTAAAGATACAATGTGTTACTGTAGATACATACAGTGTCTAAAGATACAATATGTTACTGTAGATGCATACAGTGTCTAAAGATACAATATGTTACTGTAGATGCATACAGTGTCTAAAGATACAATATGTTACTGTAGATGCATACAGTGTCTAAAGATACAATATGTTACTGTAGATACATACAGTTTCTAAAGATACAATATGTTACTGTAGATACATACAGTTTCTAAAGATACATTATATTACAGGGATGTCAATTTGGACAGTGACATACGTTTTATTGTTTCGGCTCTGTACTTCAGAACTCTAAGGGGATTTTCATCCATTTCGGTTGAACCGTTTAGAAATTAACTTTGTACATATTCCCCCATTTTATGGAACCAACACTATTTGGACAAATTCACTTAGATTTTGTATTTTATTTAATTTTGTATTTAACTTTATTTAACTAGGCAGGTTAGTTAAGAACAAATTCTTGTTTACATTGACGGCCTACCCCTGGCCTCACCTAACCCGGACAGCGCTGGGCCAATTGTGCGCCGCCCTATGGGACTCCCGATCATGGCCAGTTATGATACAGCCCGGGAGCTGAACCAGGGACGTGTTTAGCAGATGTTATTGTGGGTGTAGTGAAATGCTTGTCTTTCTAGTTCCAACAGTGGAGTAATATCTAACCAGTAATATCTAACCAGTAATATCTAACCAGTAATATCTAACCAGTAATATCTAACCAGTAATGTCTAACAGTAATATCTAACCAGTAATATCTAAACAGTAATATCTAACCAGTAATATCTAACCAGTAATATCTAACAGTAATATCTAACCAGTAATATCTAACCAGTAATATCTAACCAGTAATATCTAACCAGTAATATCTAACAGTAATATCTAACCAGTAATATCTAACCAGTAATATCTAACAGTAATATCTAACCAGTAATATCTAACCAGTAATATCTAACAGTAATATCTAACCAGTAATATCTAACCAGTAATATCTAACCAGTAATATCTAACCAGTAATATCTAACCAGTAATACATAACCAGTAATATCTAACCAGTAATATCTAACCAGTAATATCTAACCAGTAATACATTACCAGTAATATCTAACCAGTAATATCTAACCAGTAATACATAACCAGTAATATCTAACAGTAATATCTAACCAGTAATATCTAACCAGTAATATCTAACCAGTAATATCTAACCAGTAATATCTAACCAGTAATATCTAACCAGTAATACATAACCAGTAATATCTAACCAGTAATATCTAACCAGTAATATCTAACCAGTAATACATAACCAGTAATACCTGACCAGTAATATCTAACCAGTAATACATAACCAGTAATATCTAACCAGTAATATCTAACCAGTAATATCTAACAGTAATATCTAACCAGTAATATCTAACCAGTAATATCTAACCAGTAATATCTAACCAGTAATATCTAACCAGTAATATTTAACCAGTAATATCTAACAGTAATATCTAACCAGTAATATCTAACCAGTAATATCTAACCAGTAATATCAAACCAGTAATATCAAACCAGTAATGTCTAACCAGTAATATCTATCCAGTAATATCTAACAGTAATATCTAAACAGTAATATCTAACAGTAATATCTAACAGTAATATCTAACCAGTAATATATAACCAGTAATATCTAACCAGTAATATCTAACCAGTAATATCTAACCAGTAATATCTAACAGTAATATCTAAACAGTAATATCTAACCAGTAATATCTAACCAGTAATATCTAACCAGTAATATCTAACCAGTAATATCTAACAGTAATATCTAACCAGTAATATCTAACAGTAATATCTAACCAGTAATATCTAACAGTAATATCTAACAGTAATATCTAACCAGTAATATCTAACCAGTAATATCTAACCAGTAATGTCTAACCAGTAATATCTAACCAGTAATATCTAACAGTAATATCTAACAGTAATATCTAACAGTAATGTCTAACAGTAATATCTAACCAGTAATATCTAACCAGTAATATCTAACCAGTAATATCTAACCAGTAATATCTAACCAGTAATATCTAACCAGTAATACATAACCAGTAATACATAACCAGTAATATCTAACAGTAATATCTAACCAGTAATATCTAACCAGTAAAATATAACAGTAATATCTAACCAGTAATACATAACCAGTAATATCTAACCAGTAATACATAACCAGTAATATCTAACAGTAATATCTAACCAGTAATACATAACCAGTAATATCTAACCAGTAATACATAACCAGTAATATCTAACCAGTAATACATAACCAGTAATATCTAACCAGTAATATCTAACCAGTAATATCTAACCAGTAATATCTAACCAGTAATATCTAACCAGTAATATCTAAACAGTAATATCTAACAGTAATATCTAACCAGTAATATCTAACCAGTAATATCTAACCAGTAATATCTATCCAGTAATGTCTAACCAGTAATATCTAACCAGTAATGTCTAACCAGTAATATCTTACAAATTCACAATAATACACATTAATCTAAAGTAAAGGAATGGAATTAAGAATATATAAATATATGGACGAGCGACGTCAGAGCAGCATGGACTAAGATACAGTAGAATAGTATAGAATACAGTATAGATAGATAGATAGATAGATAGATAGATAGATAGATAGATAGATAGATAGATAGATAGATAGATAGATAGATAGATAGATAGATAGATAGATAGATAGATAGATAGATAGATAGATAGATAGATAGATACTTTATTGATCCCTGAGGGGAAATTTCTTTGTCAAGCAGCTACAAAAAAACATAGGGCAGGTGCAAAATGCCAGAACGAAAATACACAAAAGACAGATACACGATACATGATACATAGATCGGCAGTATGAAAAAGTATAGAAATACAAGATATCTGGAGTGCAAAAAAAGCTCTAAAAAGACATAGTATAGTATGGGTGATTGGCTGAATATGTACACTATACATTGGTGGATATTGGATGGTTAACTATACTATACAGGTCGATGGCAGAGAAATACTTCAATAGCTAAAAATGCATATGATATGAGTGAGGTTAATAATAGTTTACTTAATAGACAGACTGGTTAAATGAACAGGTAAGTGAATATTTTGCATGGTTACATAAACTGTACAGGTAAATGACAGGAAGAGATACTTTAATAGCTAAATGTGTGTATGATATAATTTGGGGTAATAATAGTAATTCCCTTAAAATACAGTCCTTAGTGCGCAGGGTTTAATTACAGATAACTGCACGTATTGCACATTCGATACACTAAAAGCAAAGAAAAAAGATACAACTGACAGGATACTAATATGCATTCCTGAGTGAATAACTACGTATGTTCAGTCCAAGAAGTACTTACAATATTGCACGTGATATGATATAAAAACTGTACATGAGTATGTATATACAGACCTGAATGAATAAATAAGTCCTGAGTGAATGAGTGATTACAGACCAGAGTTACTCACGGATGGATGCATAATTGTTAAACTAGGTCCTAGCACCCCAACAGTTCCAGATCTATGTTGCCGACGGCACGGCACCCCGGTGAGGCATTATATAGTCTAATAGCCGCCGGCAGGAAGGACCTCCTGTAGCGCTCTCTGGCACGACCGTGGTGGGATCAGTCTGTGACTGAAGGTGCTCCTCTGCGTCATAACATGGCGTGCAGAGGGTGGGTGATGTTGTCCATGATGGCCAGCAGTTTGGCCACAATCCGTCTCTCCGCCACCTCCTCTAGAGTGTTAAGGCTCATCCCCAGGACAGAGCTAGCCTTCCTGATCAGCTTATTTACCCGAGAAGCATCACCATTCTTTATGTTGGCTCCCCAGCACACCACTGCAAAAAAAGATGGCACTGGCCACAGACTGGTAGAAGGTATGCAGTAGTTTACTGCACACGTTGAAGGACCTGAGCCTCCTCAGAAAGTAGTCGGCTCTGGCCCTTTTTGTACAGGGCCCCGGTGTTACCAGCCCATTCCAGCCTGTTGTCCATATGGACTCCCAGGAACTTGTATGACCCAACCATTTCCACATCCATCCCCTGTATAGGGACTGCAGTCAGTTGGACCTTGGTTCTCCTGAAGTCCACCACCATCTCCTTTGTTTTGCTGATGTTGAGCTGAAGGTGGTTCTGCTCACACCACAACACAAAGTCACTGATTGTGCTCCTGTACTCCTCCTCCTGCCCACCCCTGATGCACCCTACAATTGCGGAGTCATCCTGAGAACTTCTGTTGGTGGCATGTTTCAGAGTTATATCTGAAGTCTGAGGTGTAGAGGGTGAACAGGAAGGGGGACAGGACCGTTCCCTGGGGGGCCCCTGTGTTGCTCACTGCCCGTTCTGACACACAGCTCTGTAGTCGCACAAATTGTGGCCTACCGGTCAGGTAGTCCTTGACCCAGGAGACTAAGGGAGCTTCCACTTTCATCCTCCTCATCTTCTCACCCAGTAGCAGGGGCTGAATGGTATTGAAGGCACTGGAGAAGTAAAAAAACATAATCCTCACAGTGCAATCTGCGTTGTCCAGGTGAGAGTAGGCCCTCTGCAGAAGGTAGATGATTGCATCATCCACCCCGATGTTGCGCTGGTATGCGAACTGCAGGGGGTCCAGTGATGTACACACCAGGGGTCTGAGGTGAGCGAGGACTAACCTTTCCAGGGTCTTCATGATGTGGGATGTTAGCGCTACAGGTCTGAAGTCATTCAGGACAGTGGGGTGTGCCTTCTTGGGCACTGGGACCAGGCAGGATGTTTTCCACAGCACAGCACTGATTGTCTCAGCAGAGGTGCTGTGAGCAAAGTGGGGGTGGGACAGCCGTGAGGGTGTGTGGTCTGGGGAGCTGGAGGGGAGGTGGACAGGGCCAGTATCAAACCTGTTAAAAAATTGGTTCAGCTCATTGGCTCTGTCCTGGGTCCCCTCCGTCTGCCCACTGTTTGACTTTTTGAAGCCAGTGATATTTCTCATACCCTTCCACACCTCTCTCACCTGGCTCTGCCTCAGCTTGTCCTCTATAAGGATCTTCTCCTTATACCCTCTCTTCCCCTCAGCAATCCGCAACTTCAGCTCCCTCTGCACGCATTTCAATTTGTCCTTGTCCCTCTCCTTGAAGGCCCTCTTCTTCTCATTCAGCAGGTCCTTCAGGTCGCTGGTGACCCAGGGTTTATTATTTGGAAAACAGCGTACCTTCCTGGTGGGTACAGTGTTGTCTACACAAAAATGTATACAGTCTCATATACATATGAGATGAGTAATGCAAAATATGTAAACATTATTAAAGTGACTAGTGTTCCATTATTAAAGTGTCCAGTGATTTATAATCAGTGTCTATAGTCAACCACCTCTGGTGTGTTAGTGATGGCTGTTTAACAGTCTGATGGCCTTGAGATAGAAGCTGTTTTTCAGTCTCTTTGTCCTGTGACATCGGGTGCAGTAGGTGTCCTGGAGGGCGGGTAGTTTGCCACCGGTAATGCGTTGGGCAGACCGCACCACCTTCTGGAGAGCCTTGTGGTTGCGGGCAGTGCGGTTGGAGTACCAGGCTGTGATACAGCCCGACAGGATGCTCTCAACTGTGCATCTGTAAAAGTGGATTTCAATCATTTTGACACTTACCTTTTTGAGAAGAAAAAGTATTACTTGTTAAACAAAATCTCTTTCTGAGCAGTTGTATTCGTACAAAATTATATATTTCCATGGTGGCTTTCAATGTCTTCACTAATAATTATCTCTCTCTCTCTCTCTCTCTCTCTCTCTCTCTCTCTCTCTCTCTCTCTCTCTCTCTCTCTCTCTCTCTCTCTCTCTCTCTCTCTCTCTCTCTCTCTCTCTCTCTCTCTCTCTCTCTCTCTCTCTCTCTCTCTCTCTCTCTCTCTCTGATAAAGGAATTTGTATGTTTAATGTTAATGACTAAGATGTTTCACCCTGAAACTGTGTAATGTGTGAGATGTATTAGAGATTACATAGACAATGGTTAGAATGTTACCATTTGGTAAATTAGTCAGGATGTAGTTCTTAGGCTAGCAGGAGATTAGCCATAAAAGTTTACCACCCTCATCTATCAGAGTGGGGGTCTTGTCCCTGAGGTGTAAACATTAGCCACTGAGGGATGCCTTGGAGGGGAGTGACCTGAGATAACAGGACAGTGTTTTTGAAGTCAGATCCTGAGAACTTGCAGGCCATAAAACAGGGTGGGGGCTTGACTGTGAATGGATATAAAAGTGTTTTGTGTTTTCCTTTCGGCAGAGCTCTCTGAATAAACGACTGATCTGTTGCAGACTGAGACTTTGCTTAATTCTTTATTAACCAGAATCTTACAACCTCTGGGAATTAATCAAAGCTAGAGTAATAGTTCATTTAGAACATTGAGACAGAAAGTCTTGTGACACTCTCTCTCTCTTCCTTCCTTCCTTCCAGCTGGTTCTGACAGTAGGACTACTAGCTGTGGTGGTGTATCTCTACACCGTGGTGGCTTTCAACTTCTTCAGGAAGTTCTACAATAGAGGAGAAGAGGGAGAGACACCAGACATGAAGTGTGATGACATGCTCACAGTGAGTAGTCAAACCTCAACCTGGGAGTGCTGATCTACAATCAGTTTGGCTTTTAGATGACACTGAATCAGATTATATAGAGAATGAGGATCTGATCCTAGATCAGCAGTGACATAAGTGTGATTGACCTCACTGCCCTCATTCAGTCAGCAGTTCTATATCCGTCTCCTTTAGGGCAACTTGATTACTATGTAGATGCAGGCAGAGCTGTGATAAATGCAGCTCGTTAAGCTAAGGGCTAATTAATCACTAGTTGCTGGGATGCAGCTGCTAATTAACTAGCGTTCCCTGATACTGTGAGAGAGAGAGAAGAGAGAGAGAGGCCTGCTGATTGGCTGGGCCAGGTCTAATTATCCCCAGCTGTAATGGATATGGAATAAAGATCTGGCCTGTGGAACCCTATCCCTACATAGTGCATTAATTTGGAGTCCTATGGGCCAAAAGTAGTGCACTAAATAGTTACTAGGTTGCCATTTGGGACTCATTGTAGTGAATGTATTTAACAGTGAATGAATGTGTAATGGGGTTGATCTGTTGTGGTCTTATTGGCAGGAGCACCGCCATAAGAGCCCATCAGAATCAACTACACAATAACACTTTTCATACTTATCGCTGTTCAATAGGTTCTATCATAAGTTGAAACATCAATGAATGACTCAGGTTGTGTCTGAGAAGAGTTTAGAGTTAGTGAATTGGTTATAGGTAATAGGATGTCAGTGTTATAATGTAACTGTCAGGATGTCAGTGTTATAATGTAACTGTCAGGATGTCAGTGTTATAATGTAACTGTCAGGTTGTCAGTGTTATAATGTAACTGTCAGGTTGTCAGTGTTATAATGTAACTGTCAGGTTGTCAGTGTTATAATGTAACTGTCAGGTTGTCAGTGTTATAATGTAACTGTCAGGATGTCAGTGTTATAATGTAACTGTCAGAAGATGGAGGACAAGCTGAGGCAGAGCCAGGTGAGAGAGGTGTGGAAGGGTATCACTGGCTTCAAAAAGTCAAACAGTGGGCAGACGGAGGGGACCCAGGACAGAGCCAATGAGCTGAACCAATTTTTTAACAGGTTCGATACTGGCCCTGTCCACCTCCCCTCCAGCTCCCCAGACCACACACCCTCACGGCTATCCCACCCCCACTTTGCTCACAGCACCTCTGCTGAGACAATCAGTGACCCCACCTCTGCCCCTGCCCCCCCTGGACTGATCCTCAACACCCCCCTTCCCCCCAACTCCCCACCTGGGCTGGCTTTCACCACCAACCAAGTGAAGAGAGAGCTGGAGAGACTACACCAGTGGAAAGCGGCGGGCCCTGATGGCATCAGCCCAAGGGTGCTGAGGGTCTGTGCTGACCAACTGTGTGGAATACTCCAGTGTCTTTTCAACCTTAGCCTGAGCCTAGAAAGGGTCCCTGTGCTGTGGAAAACATCCTGCCTCGTCCCAGTGCCCAAGAAGGCACACCCCACTGTCCTGAATGACTTCAGACCTGTAGCGCTAACATCCCACATCATGAAGACCCTGGAAAGGTTAGTCCTCGCTCACCTCAGACCCCTGGTGTGTTCATCAATGGACCCCCTGCAGTTTGCATACCAGCGCAAAATCGGGGTGGATGATGCAATCATCTACCTTCTGCAGAGGGCCTACTCTCACCTGGACAACGCAGGTTGCACTGTGAGGGTCATGTTTTTTGACTTCTCCAGTGCCTTCAATACCATTCAGCCCCTGCTACTGGGTGAGAAGATGAGGAGGATGAAAGTGGAAGCACCCTTAGTTTCCTGGGTCACGGACTACCTGACCGGTAGGCCACAATTTGTGCGACCACAGAGCTGTGTGTCAGAACGGGCTGTTAGCAACACAGGGGCCCCCCAGGGTACGGTCCTGTCCCCCTTCCTGTTCACCCTCTACACCTCAGACTTCAGATATAACTCTGAGACATGCCACCTACAGAAGTTCTCGGATGACTCTGCTATTGTAGGGTGCATCAGGGGTGGGCAGGAGGAGGAGTACAGGAGCACAATCAGTGACTTTGTGTTGTGGTGTGAGCAGAACCACCTTCAGCTCAACATCAGCAAAACTAAGGAGATGGTGGTGGACTTCAGGAGAACCAAGGCACAACTGACTGCAGTCCCTATAAAGGGGACGGATGTGGAAATGGTTGAGTCATACAAGTTCCTGGGTGTCCATATGGACAACAGACTGGAATGGGCTGGTAACACCGGGGCCCTGTACAAAAAGGGCCAGAGCCAACTCTACTTTCTGAGGAGGCTCAGGTCCTTCAACGTGTGCAGTAAACTACTGCATACCTTCTACCAGTCTGTGGTGGCCAGTGCCATCTTTTTTGCAGTGGTGTGCTGGGGAGCAAACATCAAAGCCGGTGATGCTTCTCGGGTAAATAAGCTGATCAGGAAGGCTAGCTCTGTCCTGGGGATGAGCCTTGACACTCTAGAGGAGGTGGCGGAGAGACGGATCCTGGCCAAACTGCTGGCCATCATGGACAACGTCACCCACCCTCTGCACACTATGGTTATGACGCAGAGGAGCACTTTCAGTCACAGACTGATCCCACCACGGTGTGCCAGAGAGCGCTACAGGAGGTCCTTCCTGCCGGCGGCTATTAGACTATATAATGCCTCACCGGGGTGCCGTGCCGTCGGCAACATAGATCTGGAACTGTTGGGGTGCTAGGACCTAGTTTAACAATTATGCATCCATCCGTGAGTAACTCTGGTCCGTCAGCACTCATCCACTCAGGACCTATTTATTCATACAGGTCTGTATATACAAACTCATGTACAGTTGTTATATTATATCACATGCAATATTGTAAGTAATTATTGGACGTAGGCATTCACTCAGGAATGCATATTAGTATCCTGCCAGTTGCACCTTTTCTCATTGCTTTTAGTATATCGAATGTGCAATAAGTGCAGTTGTCTGTAATTAAACCCTGCGCACTAAGGACTGTATTTTAAGGGAATTACTATTATTACCCCAATGATATCATACACACATTTAGCTATTTAAGTATCTCTTCCTGTCATTTACCTGTACAGTTTGTGTAAACATGCAAGTATTCACTTATCTGTAAATATAACTGTATACCTAACTGTACAGCTAATTTAACTAATTTAACCATGCAAAATGTTCACTTACCTGTTAATTTACCCAGTCTGTCTGTTAAGTAAACTATTATTACCCTCGCTCATATCATACGCATTTTTAGCTACTGAAGTATTTCTCTGCCATCGACCTGTATAGTATAGTTAACCATCCAACATCCACCAATGTATAGTGTACATATTCAGCCAACCACCCATACTATGCAATGTCTTTTTATAGCTGTTTTTGCACTCCAGATATCTTGTATTTCTATACTTTTTCATACTGCCGCTCTATGTATCATGTATTGTGTATCTGTCTTTTGTGTATTTTCGTTGTGGCATTTTGCACCTGCCCTGTGTTTTGTTGTAGCTGCTTGACAATGAAATTTCCCCCCCGGGGATCAATAAAGTACCTATCTATCTATCTATCTATCTATCTATCTATCTATCTATCTATCTATCTATCTATCATCTATCAGGATGTCAGTGTTATAATGTAACTGTCAGGATGTCAGTGTTATAATGTAACTGTCAGGTTGTCAGTGTTATAATGTAACTGTCAGGTTGTCAGTGTTATAATGTAACTGTCAGGATGTCAGTGTTATAATGTAACTGTCAGGATGTCAGTGTTATAATGTAACTGTCAGGTTGTCAGTGTTATAATGTAACTGTCAGGTTGTCAGTGTTATAATGTAACTGTCAGGATGTCAGTGTTATAATGTAACTGTCAGGTTGTCAGTGTTATAATGTAACTGTCAGGTTGTCAGTGTTATAATGTAACTGTCAGGATGTCAGTGTTATAATGTAACTGTCAGGTTGTCAGTGTTATACTGTGACTGTCAGTGTATTAGCACAGACAGACAGACAGACAGACAGACAGACAGACAGACAGACAGACAGACAGACAGACAGACAGACAGACAGACAGACAGACAGACAGACAGACAGACAGACATGGCCTGTATTAACCCCTACAGAGTGACAGACAGACAGACAGGAGACAGGGGCTGTATTAGCCCCTACAGACAGACAGACAGACAGACAGACTGACAGACAGGGGGCAGGGCCTGTATTAGCCCCTATAGAGTGACAGACAGACAGGAGACAGGGCCTGTATTAGCCCCTATAGAGTGACTGACTGACTGACAGACAGACAGACAGACAGACAGACAGACAGACAGACAGACAGACAGACAGACAGACAGACAGACAGACAGACAGACAGACAGACAGGAGACAGGGCCTGTATTAGCCCCTACAGAGTGACAGACAGACAGGGGACTGTAACATCATGCTCTGTGTCTCTGTGTTAATCCTCCCAGAGCCAGCCACCCATGACATTCCATTACTACATTCTCTGCTGCTGCTTCCTATTAAGGACTGAAAGGTTTGGAGGAAGGGGACAAAGCTTTTCTCTTCTGGAGAAGATGACAAGGGTTGTGTCCCAAATGGATCCTATTCCCTGTATAGTGCATTACTGTTGACCAGGGCCCAGTCTAAAGGAGTGCACTATAACGGGGATAGTGAACCATTTGGGATGCAGACAGAGGATTAGCTAGGGGCCGGGTTAGGGGCCGGGCTAGGGGCCGGGTTAGGGGCCGGGTTAGGGGCCGGGTTAGGGGCCGGGCTAGGGGCTGGGTTAGGGGCCGGGTTAGGGGCCGGGTTAGGGGCCAGGTTAGGGGCCGGGCTAGGGGCCGGGCTAGGGGCCGGGTTAGGGGCCGGGTTAGGGGCCACTGGCTCAGTGTTGTGGGGATAAATCCTTCAGAGATATTCTGCTGGTCGGCTGGCTGGGGCTCTTTTATGGAGATGGAGGGCTTTGTACGGTGTCATGGCAGTATACATGTGTTGAACAGGAGTCTGCTATTAGTGTCACGCATCAATAACACATGACAGACAGAGACTGCGTCCCAAATGGCACCCTGTTCCTTATATAGTGCTCTGTAGAGCCCAGGTCAAAGGTAGCGCTCTGTATAGGGTATAGAGTGCCATTTGGGACGTAGACAGACTGTAGAGGAGGTTCTAAATAAGGACATGTTAGAATAGAGACCCTAGCTAGCATCAAAGGAACCCCTCTTTTCCATTTAGATGCTGACTGGCTGTTGGCTTCTCACAGCCTTTTCTCACAGCCTTTTCTCACAGCCTTTTCTCACAGCCTTTTCTCACAGCCTTTCATTGATGTCTTTCTGCAAGAGGAAAGAGTTGAGCATGATCTCTCCCTTTATCTGATACCCCCAGGTAGCACCTCTCTCTCTCTCTCTCTCTCTCTCTCTCTCGCTCTCTCGCTCTCTCGCTCTCTCTCTCTCTCTCTCTCTCTCTCTCTCTCTCTCTCTCTGCCACCAGCGATAATGAACTGAGTGTAATTATGCAGAAAGGTTCTAAGTCAGTAAGGAAGTCCTCGTCTTCACATGTCATCTCTATCTTATTAACATCCTCATTGGTACTGTATGTTGGCCAAAGAATACTGGTATGGAGGTTTGCAAGATGAAAGGGAGTGAGTACTGTATCTCTCTCTCCCTCTCTCCCTCCCTCTCTCTATCCAGTGTTACATGTTCCACATGTACGTGGGTGTGCGGGCAGGAGGGGGCATCGGTGACCAGATCGAGGATCCTGCGGGTGATGAGTATGAGATCTACAGGATCATCTTTGACATCACCTTCTTCTTCTTCGTCATTGTCATCCTCCTGGCCATCATCCAGGGTGACATTATAAATACATTTCATTGATTGATTGATTGAGGGTGAGGAGGTTGTCTGTTAAAAGTCTCTGTCTCCCATGATGTCTAGCATTACTGGACCAAGTTCTGTGTTGGCTGTTCAAGTCAGGAAAGGACTGACAGTCTATATGTCCTCATAACCCTTGAGCCTTGACTTCTTCTGCTTCTTCTTCTCCTTCTCCTTCTTCTTCTTCTTCTTCTCCTTCTCCTTCTTCTTCTTCTCCATCTTCTTCTTCTTCTCCTTCTTCTTCTTCTTCTTCTTCTTCTTCTTCTTCTTCTTCTTCTTCTTCTTCTTCTTCTTCTTCTTCTTCTTCTTCTTCTTCTCCTTCTTCTCCTTCTTCTTCTCCTTCTTCTCCTCCTTCTTCTTCTCCTTCTTCTTCTTCTTCTTCTTCTTCTCCTTCTCCTTCTTCTTCTTCTCCATCTTCTTCTTCTTCTCCTTCTTCTTCTTCTTCTTCTTCTTCTTCTTCTTCTTCTTCTTCTTCTTCTTCTTCTTCTTCTTCTTCTTCTTCTTCTTCTTCTCCTTCTTCTCCTTCTTCTTCTCCTTCTTCTCCTTCTTCTTCTTCTCATTCTTCTTCTATTTCCTTCTTCTCCTTCTTCTTCTTCTCTCCTCCACCAGGTCTGATAATTGATGCGTTTGGTGAACTGAGAGACCAACAGGAGCAGGTGAAGGAGGATATGGAGGTACGTACTCAGAGCTGTGTGTGTGTGTGTGATTGTTTGTGACTCAAAGCAGGCAGCAGTGTATGTCAGCATTATAAAGAGGCTCAACGGGAGGCTAGTTTAACAGTTAGTCATATTCCCACAGCGCTGAAACAGAGACAAGCCTAGTTTAACAGTTGGTCATATTCCCACAGTGCTGAAACAGAGACAAGCCTAGTTTAACAGTTAGTCATATTCCCACAGCGCTGAAACAGAGACAAGCCTAGTTTAACAGTTAGTCATATTCCCACAGCGCTGAAACAGGGACAAGAGACAATTCCAAGATGGCGTAACAGTGCGGACGTGTTTGTCAATAGTCTGTAATTAGTCTTTCCGTATATTTTTATTATTCCCCATATACTTTTCCTGCAACCAGCCTCACCCAACTGACTTAGGAAGGCCACCAAAAATTCTGAAATTTCCATCCCCATTTTCCGTCAAGATAGAACTGCAAAAGGAGGTGGAGTTGCAATCTACTGCAGATATAACCTGCAGAGTTCTGTCATACTGTCCAGGTCTGTGCCCAAACAGTTTGAGCTTCTACTCTTAAAAATACACCTTTCCAGAAATAAGTCTCTCATTGTTGCCACCTGTTACAGACCCCCCTCAGCCCCCAGCTGTGCCCTGGACTCCATATGTGAATTGATTGCCCCCCATCTATCTTCAGAGTTTGTACTGTTAGGTGACTTAAACTGGGATATGCTTAACACCCCGGCTGTCATTCAATCTAAGCTAGATGCCCTCAATCTCACACAAATTATCAAGGAACCCACCAGGTACAACCCAAAATCCGTAAACATGGGTACCATCATAGATATCATCCTGACTAACTTGCCCTCCAAATACACCTCCTCTGTTTTCTTCCATGATCTCAGCGATCACTGCCTCATTGCCTGTGTCCGTAATGGGTCCACGGTCAAACGACTACCGCTCATCACTGTCACTGTCATCACCATCTTAAATAAGCATCTTAAATAAGCATGAACTAAGAACAGAAATAGCCCTTGGTTCTCTCCAGACTTGACTGCACTTGACCAACACAAAAACATCCTGTGGCGCACTGCATTAGCATCGAATAGCCCCCGCGATATGCAACTTTTCAGGGAAGTCAGGAATCAATATACACAGTCAGTTAGAAAAGCAAAGGCTAGCTTTTTCAAACAGAAATTTGCATCCTGTAGTACTAACTCCAAAAAGTTCTGGGACACTGTAAAGTCCATGGAGAATAAGAGCATCTCCTCCCAGTTGCTCCAATGAGGCTAGGAAACACTGTCACCACCGATAAATGTACGATAATAAAACATTTCAACAAGCATTTTGCTACGGCTGGCCATGCTTTCCACCTGGCTACCCCTACCCCGGCCAACAGCTCTGTACCCCCCGCAGCAACCCCCCGCTTCTCCTTCACCTAAATCCAGATAGCTGATGTTCTGAAAGAGCTGCAAAATCTGGACCCCTACAAATCTGCTGGGCTAGACAATCTGGACCCTTTCTTTCTAAAATTATCCGTCGCAATTGTTGCAACCCCTATCACTAGCCTGTTCAACCTCTCTTTCGTATCGTCTGAGATCCCTAGAGATTGGAAAGCTGCCGCGGTCATCCCCCTCTTCAAAGGGGGAGACACTCTAGACCCAAACTGTTACAGACCTATATCCATCCTGCCCTGCCTTTCTAAAGTCTTCGAAAGCCAAGTTAATAAACAGATCACTGACCACTTTGAATCCCACCGTACCCTCTCTGCTATGCAATCTGGTTTCCGAGCTGGTCATGGGTGCACCTCAGCCACGCTCAAGGTACTAAACGATATCATAACCGCCATAGATAAAAGACAGTACTGAGCAGCCATCTTCATCGACCTGGTCAAGGCTTTCGACTCTGTCAATCACTGCATTCTTATTGGCAGAGTTCAGTGTGTCAAATTGGAGGGCCTGTTGTCCGGTCCTCTGGCAGTCTCTATCGGGGTGCCACAGGGTTAAAGTCTTGGGCCGACTCTATTCTCTGTATATATCAATGATGTCGCTCTCACACACTGCATCTCTATGCAGACGACACCATTCTGTATACATCTGGCCCCTCTTTGGACACTGTGTTAACTAACCTTCAAACAAGCTTCAATGCCATACAACACTCCTTCCGTGGCTCCAACTGCTCTTAAATGCTAGTAAAACTAAATTCATGCTTTTTCATCGAACGCTGCCCGCACCCTCCCACCGGACTATCATCACTACTCTCAACAGGTCCGACTTAGAATACGTGGACACCTACAAATACCTAGGCCTCTGGTTAGACTGTAAACTCTCCTTCTAGACTCACATTAATCATCTCCAATCCAAAATTATTATCTAGAATCGGCTTCCTATTTCTCAACAAAGCCTCCTTCACTCATGCTGCCAAACATGCCCTTGTAAAAATGACTATCCTACCGATCCTTGACTTCGGTGATGTCATTTACAAACTAGCCTCCAACACTCTGCTCAGCAAATTGGATGTAATCTATCACAGTGCCATCCGTTTTGTTACCAAAGCCCCATATACTACCCACCACTGCGACCTGTATTCTCTCGTTGGCTGGCCCTCATTACATATTCGTCACCAAACCCACTGGTTCCAGGTCATCTATAAGTCTTGATTAAATAAATCCCTGTCTAGCCGTAGCATGCGCTCCAGCAGGTATATCTCACTGGTCACCCCCAAAGCCAACACCTCCTTTGGCAGCCATTCCTTCCAGTTCTCTGCTGCCAATGACTGGAACGAATTGTAAAAATCATTGAAGCTGGAGACTACCATCTCCCTCAATAACTTTAAGCATCAGCTGTCAGAGCTGCTTATCGATCACTGCACCTGTATACAGCCCTTCTGTAAATAGCCCACCCTACTACCTCATCCCCATATTATTATTTATGATCATTTTACACTCCAATATCTCTATTTGCACATCATCATTTGCACATCCATCATTCCAGTGTTAATTCTAATCTGTAATTATTTCACCACTATGGTCTATTTATTGTCCTACCTTCCTAATCTTACTACATTTACACTCTGTATATAGATTCTCTATTGTGTTATTGACTGTACGTGTGTTTATTCTCATGTGTAACTCTGTGTTGTTTTTGTTGTTGCACTGCTTTGCTTTGTCTTGACCAGGTCGCAGTTGTAAATGAGAACTAGTTCTCAACTGGCCTACCTGGTTAAATAAATGTGAAATAAAAAAAACTAAAAGAAATAAGCCTAGTTCTCAAACCTCTCCTCGGAGGCCCCAAGGTGTTTCACATTTTTGTTGTAGCTCTGAACTATCTCACCTGATGGACCTAGTGAAGGGCTTGATGATTAGTTGACAAGTTGAATCAAGTGTGCTAGCTGTGGAATAGTTAAATACATGGAACAGCTGGGGGACCTGAGGAGATGTTGGAGAACGTCTGGGTCCTGAGGAGACGTTGAAGAACGTCTGTGGGACCTGATGAGACGTTGGATAACCAATGTCTTATACAGTCTGATGCTCTGGATCTGTGCCTTTCCTCAGAGCCAGAGTGAAACACTGGTGTTGGAAATTCAAATGAGATGAATGAGCCGTCTTTCCCTGTGTTGAGGGACGTGTAGAGAGATGAGGAGCTGCAGTTAAGGTCGGCTGACAGCATCACATACAGACTTGTCTTTCTCTTGCAGACCAAATGCTTCATATGCGGAATAGGAAATGACTACTTTGACACAGTGCCTCATGGCTTCGAAACGCACACCCTGCAGGAGCACAACCTGGCCAACTATCTGTGAGTAGAGACATCCATCCACCCTGTCATCTCCACTCAGTGTCCAGAGTCTGGAGTCTGTCACAGGGGAGAGTGTTCCTCTTTCTAAGATCATGTCTCTGTTGCATTAGGAGGCTATTGATCACATATTCCTGCAGAATAGAGAGAAGATCAGGAGGTAGAGACAATTCAACCAGCTCATTTCCTGCTTTATTCTGCTCTACATTCTGTTAAAGCTCCAATCAGCAGTTGAAACCATAACCAGTGTCCTCCCCACCTCTGTTTTGGTATAAAGCTGAGGAAAGGGCCTGGAGAAATGGAACCACTGTCAAATTCCTAGACAGAGCTATGGATGCCAGGGCTGACCATCCATGATATCAACATGATAGTTTAACCATGTTATCCAGTGGTTGTTGACTTTGTTAACAAACATTGGAGTAACAACAACTTGTATTTTGACAGTTGAACTATCTGTCATCTGTCTGATTGAAGTGACACTCATTCTAAATGCCTTTCTGCTTTTCAGGTTTTTTGTGATGTATCTCATTAACAAAGATGAAACAGAGCACACAGGCCAGGTAAGAGGCCAGTCACCCTATTCTCTATGTAGTGCATTCCTTTTGACCCGGGCCCATACGGTGACCCATAGGGTGGCCCATAGGGTGACCCATAGGGTGGCCCATAGGGTGGCCCATAGGATGGCCCATACGGTGACCCATAGGGTGGCCCATAGGGTGGCCCATAGGGTGGCCCATACGGTGACCCATAGGGTGGCCCATAGGGTGGCCCATAGGGTGGCCCATAGGGCTCTAGTCAAAAAGAGACTTTTCCCTCCTTCACTCACACAACAATGTAACTCCTCCCCAGTGGGTTAGCTATGCACTGCGGAGAGGAGGAGAAAACCTGTTAATTGTTGAATCATCAGCATTATCCTCCATCACTCTCTGAACACACACTTTGATTAGTAGAGAAGATAACCATGTGACCTCAGGGAAATGACTACAACCAATACAAACCAGAAAGACAACAAAACACACAATTGAAAAGGAAAAAATGAAGACTGCAAAAAGACTAATCTCCAAATCCCGTAGGCCTCATTTGTGCAGGTTAGCATTTTCATTGTGTCTTGCCTTAGTGAAGTTACTGTTTCTTAGTAGAGAGACCATTGGCTTCTGACTGTAGTGGTATATTATCCTGGATGGGTAGACATCTTATCACTACTGGTTTATATTGAATGAACTGTCTGATACCCCTCTCTCTCCTCTCTCTCCCCCCCTTCTCCTCTCTCTCCTCCCCTCTCTCCTCTCTCTCCTCCCCTCTCAATCCTCCCCTCTCTCTCCTCCCCTCTCTCTCCTCCCCTCTCTCTCCTCTCTCCTCCCCTCTCTCTCCTCCCCTCTCTCCTATCTATCATCTCTCTCCTCCCCTCTCTCCTCTCTCTCCTCCCCTCTCTCCTCTCTCTCCTCCCCTCTCAATCCTCCCCTCTCTCTCCTCCCCTCTCTCTCCTCTCTCCTCCCCTCTCTCTCCTCCCCTCTCTCCTATCTATCCTCTCTCTCCTCCCCTCTCTCTCCTCTCTCTCCTCCCCTCTCTCCTCTCTCTCCTCCCCTCTCTCCTCTCTCTCCTCCCCTCTCTCCTCTCTCTCCTCCCCTCTCTATCCTCCCGTCTCTCTCCTCCCCTCTCTCTCCTCTCTCCTCCCCTCTCTCCTATCTATCCTCCCCTCTCTCCTATCTATCCTCCCCTCTCTCCTCTCTCTCCTCCCCTCTCTCCTCTCTCTCCTCCCCTCTCTATCCTCCCCTCTCTCTCCTCCCCTCTCTCTCCTCTCTCCTCCCCTCTCTCCTCTCTCTCCTCCCCTCTCTCCTCTCTCTCCTCCCCTCTCTCCTCTCTCTCCTCCTCTCTCTCCTCTCTCTCCTCCCCTCTCTATCCTCCCCTCTCTCTCCTCCCCTCTCTCTCCTCTCTCCTCCCCTCTCTCCTCTCTCTCCTCCCCTCTCTCTCCTCTCTCCTCCCCTCTCTCTCCTCCCCTCTCTCCTCTCTCTCCTCCCCTCTCTCCTATCTATCCTCCCCTCTCTCCTCTCTCTCCTCCCCTCTCTCCTATCTATCCTCCTCTCTCCTCTCTATCCTCTCCTCTCTCTCCTCCCCTCTCTCCTCTCCATCCTCCCCTCTCTCTCCTCTCTATCCTCCCCTCTCTCTCCTCCCCTCCCCTCTCTCCTCTCTCTCCTCCCCTCCCCTCTCTCCTCCCTATCCTCCCCTCCCCTCTCTCCTCTCTCTCCTCCCCTCCCCTCTCTCCTCCCTATCCTCCCCTCCCCTCTCTCCTCTCTATCCTCCCCTCTCTCCTCTCTCTCCTCCCCGCCCCTGTCTCCAGGAGTCGTATGTGTGGAAGATGTACCAGGAACGGTGCTGGGAGTTCTTCCCCGCCGGAGACTGTTTCCGCAAACAATACGAAGACCAGCTCAACTGATCAATGAGTCAACTGATCAATGAATCAACGGATCAATGAACCAACTGATCTATTGATCCAGATTCAGAGACTCGTCCTTTCTTACTGATCAATATGAAAGGCTGCTTCGTCACCTTCCTTCCGTCCTTCGTCAGCTAGCCCACGTTGTTAGGAATGCTTTCCAGACACTGTTCATAATAATATAATGATAATTGACTGTATGTCCTTCCTGGGTGCATTTGGATCACAGGGCTGTGTTTTGACTTGAGGACTTTTAGGACTCAATGCTTCATCTATACATTTGCTTTAATAATTCACATTGATGACAAGCAAACACAATGATTGGAGGAAAGATGGGGGAGGAGGCTAAAGAAAGGAGAGGAGGACTCCTCCATCTGAAACCAAACTGCTTTGTGGATGGGATATCCAGAAGAACATAGGACTCCTCCATCTGAAACCAAACTGCTTTGTGGATGGGATATCCAGAAGAACATAGGACTCCTCCATCTGAAACCAAACTGCTTTGTGGATGGGATATCCAGAAGAACATAGGACTCCTCCATCTGAAACCAAACTGCTTTGTGGATGGGATATCCAGAAGAACATAGGACTCCTCCATCTGAAACCAAACTGCTTTGTGGATGGGATAGCCAGAAGAACATAGGACTCCTCCATCTGAAACCAAACTGCTTTGTGGATGGGATATCCAGAAGAACATAGGACTCCTCCATCTGAAACCAAACTGCTTTGTGGATGGGATAGCCAGAAGAACATAGGACTCCTCCATCTGCTCATCCTCTACGCCTCAGGAACGACATGCGCTACAGTACTGTACAGTACATACATGTACACAATACTGGATGACAGGAGATGAAGGGCGGGCCCAGCGGATGGAGGAGTGCCTCAGGAACGACATGCGCTACAGTACTGTACAGTACATACATGTACACTTACCAAGCCGGGTCTGAGCAGAGCTATGCAAGCTGGAGAAAAGAGGAATGTTTGGATGGCATCATCAACACATCAGCACACCATGTGGAGACTGCTACACGGGGCTGTTATTTATGACATAATGACGGGTGATGTGTCTGAGATACAGTGTGGACGGAGCGTGTGTGTTGGAGAGAAGACAAGGAGGATATATATATATATATATACACACACATCCCGGTCAAAAGTTTGGAATATTCAAGGGTTTTTCTTTATATGCACTATTTTTTTACATTCAAAACTATGACATAACACATATGGAATCATGTAGTAACCAAAAAAGTGTTAAACAAATATAAATATTTTATATTTGAGTTTCTTAAAATAGCCACCTTTTCCTTGATGACAGCTTTGCACACTCTTGGCATTCTCTCAACCAGCTTCACCTGTAATGCTTTTCCATCAGTCTTGAAGGAGTTCCCACATATGCTGAGCACTTGTTGACTGCTTTTCCTTCACTGCGGTCCGACTCATCCCAAACCATCCAAATTTGGTTGAGGTTGGAACCAAAGATCTCAAATCTGGACTCCAGACCAAAGGACAAATTTCCACCAGTCTAATGTCCATTGCTCATGTTTCTTGTGGCTGGTAACTCTAATGAACTTACCCTCTGCAGCAGAGGTAACTCTGGGTCTTCCATTCCTGTGGCGGTCCTCATGAAGCTGGTTGAGAGAATGCCATGAGTGTGCAAAGCTGCCATCAAGGTGGCTATTTGAAGAATCTCAAATATAAAATATATTTTGATTTGTTTAACACTTTTTTGGTTACTACATGATTCCATATGTGTTATGTCATAGTTTTGATGTCTTCACTTTTATTCTACAATGCAAATAAAGAAAAACCCTTGAATGAGTAATATTCCAAACTATTTACACTACCGTTCAAAAGTTTGGGGTCACTCCTTGTTTTTGAAAGAAAATCACATTTTTTCTCCATTAAAATAACATACAAATGATCAGAAATACAGTGTAGACATTGTTAATGTTGTAAATGACTAATTAGCCTTTTAAAATTATAAACTTGGATTAGCTAACACAACGTGCCATTGGTACACAGGAGTGATGGTTGCTGATAATGGGCCTCTGTAGATATTCCATTAAAACTCAGCCGTTTACAGCTACAATAGTCATTTACAACATTAACAATGTCTACACTGTATTTCTGACCAATTTGATGTTATTTTAATGGACAGAAAATGTGTTTTTCTTTCAAAAACCAGGACATTTCTTAGTGACCCCAAACTTTTGAACGGTAGTGTATATAGATAAATATGGGGTCTTCTTCATATGGAGCTCTGTGGACAGCGTTCTCTCACCACTTTAATCAGTTTTTATTTAGGGGGGGGGTTACTGCTCTTATGCAATACAGCAACAGAGTTAACTCTTTATATACAAGTTCTACAAAACATCTCATAAAATGTCAATATGTTTCGTTGCATGTTTATAATGCAAGTTTAATGAAAAGTTTAAGAAATAAAGAGGACGCCAGATTGATCTTTGTCACAACCAAAATGTTTTTCATTAAGATGATCTCTATAGTATTTAGGTGTTGTGGGCTTCATTGTAAATTACAGACATGTCATCAGCCATGAATACTGATAAAATAATAATACTGGGTTATCTGCTTCTTTCATCCTCACCTGTGTTTTATTAATAAGGTAACGGCCCATAGTGCTTTGGCCAAATGTAGTGCACTATATAGGAAATAGTGTGCCATTTGGGACGCAGAGTGTCTGACTCATTTTGAAGCTGAAGCAATACCCATTCAGGGACTCATGGAATATCATTATTTAAAGTGACAACAACATACAAGCCTGCTCCATTTAGTTTCAGATCATTATATAAAGTGACAACAACATACAAGCCTGCTCCATTTTGTTTCAGATCATTATGTAAAGTGACAACAACATACAAGCCTGCTCCATTTAGTTTCAGATCATTATGTAAAGTGACAACAACATACAAGCCTGCTCCATTTTGTTTCAGATCATTATATAAAGTGACAACATACAAGCCTGCTCCATTTTGTTTCAGATCATTATGTAAAGTGACAACAACATACAAGCCTGCTCCATTTAGTTTCAGATCATTATGTAAAGTGACAACAACATACAAGCCTGCTCCATTTTGTTTCAGATCATTATGTAAAGTGACAACAACATACAAGCCTGCTCCATTTTGTTTCAGATCATTATATAAAGTGACAACAACATACAAGCCTGCTCCATTTAGTTTCAGATCATTATGTAAAGTGACAACAACATACAAGCCTGCTCCATTTTGTTTCAGATCATTATGTAAAGTGACAACAACATACAAGCCTGCTCCATTTTGTTTCAGATCATTATATAAAGTGACAACAACATACAAGCCTGCTCCATTTAGTTTCAGATCATTATGTAAAGTGACAACAACATACAAGCCTGCTCCATTTAGTTTCAGATCAAGATGCCAATAAAGTTAGTGTTGTGGCGTAGTTAGTAACCACTTGCAGGTGTTAATGGGGAGGAGGCTACAGTATGTACACCAGCCGTGAGATATTCTTTCTGTTATAGTATATAATAATGGGTTAAAATGACCGTTGTTTAATAAACCATTGCCTACTTCCATTCCCTTGTCATTTACAACTGAAATATATTTCTTACTTGTTATACAGAATAATGTGAAACCATTGCAATAACAGATCATGGGCAGCAGCTTACTTAAGACAATAAGTGGTCCCATATTTGACTCATGTAATGAATACTGAAAACCAAGCTCACAATAATACCATGACAAATAACCTATCATCATAAAACTGTACCATGTAGAGTTGTGAACTGCTGTACAAGGGCAAGCTAAGATATTAATGGATCTGCATGATTTTGACAAATAAATGATTATTTATTGATGCGTGAAGAGGAGAACATTCTTGCCATGCCAGTGAGTGTCAGCTCAGCTAGCGCAGCCTCTGTAAGCCTGAAAGTCAACTATGTACCCATTATCAGTCCATCTCTGGGGGGCCAGGGACTCTTTATCAGTCCATCTCTGGGGGGCCAGGGACTCTTTATCAGTCCATCTCTGGGGGGCCAGGGACCCTTTATCAGTCCATCTCTGGGGGGCCAGGGACCCTTTATCAGTCCATCTCTGGGGGGCCAGGGACCCTTTATCAGTCCATCTCTGGGGGGCCAGGGACCCTTTATCAGTCCAGAACAGAGGATGAGAGGGAGGGAAGGGGTGGAGAGGAGGGCAATTATTGGTCAAGCTTCTGTAATAAATGTGACTCACCACTGTAGACACAGGCAGACCTGACTGTATATATAATGACTGTCCCAACCAGACACAGGCAGACCTGACTGTATATATAATGACTGTCCCAACCAGACACAGGCAGATCTGACTGTATATATAATGACTGTCACAGGCAGACCTGACTGTATATATAATGACTGTCCCAACCAGACACAGGCAGACCTGACTGTATATATAATGACTGTCCCAACCAGACACAGGCAGACCTGACTGTATATATAATGACTGTCCCAACCAGACACAGGCAGACCTGACTGTATATATAATGACTGTCCCAACCAGACACAGGCAGACCTGACTGTATATATAATGACTGTCCCAACCAGACACAGGCAGACCTGACTGTATATATAATGACTGTCCCAACCAGACACAGGCAGACCTGACTGTATATATAATGACTGTCCCAACCAGACACAGGCAGACCTGACTGTATATATAATGACTGTCCCAACCAGACACAGGCAGACCTGACTGTATATATAATGACTGTCCCAACCAGACACAGGCAGACCTGACTGTATATATAATGACTGTCCCAACCAGACACAGGCAGACCTGACTGTATATATAATGACTGTCACAGGCAGACCTGACTGTATATATAATGACTGTCACAGGCAGACCTGACTGTATATATAATGACTGTCCCAACCAGACACAGGCAGACCTGACTGTATATATAATGACTGTCCCAACCAGACACAGGCAGACCTGACTGTATATATAATGACTGTCCCAACCAGACACAGGCAGACCTGACTGTATATATAATGACTGTCCCAACCAGACACAGGCAGACCTGACTGTATATATAATGACTGTCCCAACCAGACACAGGCAGACCTGACTGTATATATAATGACTGTCACAGGCAGACCTGACTGTATATATAATGACTGTTCCAACCAGACACAGGCAGACCTGACTGTATATATAATGACTGTCACAGGCAGACCTGACTGTATATATAATGACTGTTCCAACCAGACACAGGCAGACCTGACTGTATATATAATGACTGTCCCAACCAGACACAGGCAGACCTGACTGTATATATAATGACTGTCCCAACCAGACACAGGCAGACCTGACTGTATATATAATGACTGTCCCAACCAGACACAGGCAGACCTGACTGTATATATAATGACTGTCCCAACCAGACACAGGCAGACCTGACTGTATATATAATGACTGTCCCAACCAGACACAGGCAGACCTGACTGTATATATAATGACTGTCCCAACCAGACACAGGCAGACCTGACTGTATATATAATGACTGTCCCAACCAGACACAGGCAGACCTGACTGTATATATAATGACTGTCCCAACCAGACACAGGCAGACCTGACTGTATATATAATGACTGTCACAGGCAGACCTGACTGTATATATAATGACTGTCACAGGCAGACCTGACTGTATATATAATGACTGTCCCAACCAGACACAGGCAGACCTGACTGTATATATAATGACTGTCACAGGCAGACCTGACTGTATATATAATGACTGTCCCAACCAGACACAGGCAGACCTGACTGTATATATAATGACTGTCCCAACCAGACACAGGCAGACCTGACTGTATATATAATGACTGTCCCAACCAGACACAGGCAGACCTGACTGTATATATAATGACTGTCCCAACCAGACACAGGCAGACCTGACTGTATATATAATGACTGTCCCAACCAGACACAGGCAGACCTGACTGTATATATAATGACTGTCCCAACCAGACACAGGCAGACCTGACTGTATATATAATGACTGTCCCAACCAGACACAGGCAGACCTGACTGTATATATAATGACTGTCACAGGCAGACCTGACTGTATATATAATGACTGTCACAGGCAGACCTGACTGTATATATAATGACTGTCCCAACCAGACACAGGCAGACCTGACTGTATATATAATGACTGTCCCAACCAGACACAGGCAGACCTGACTGTATATATAATGACTGTCCCAACCAGACACAGGCAGACCTGACTGTATATATAATGACTGTCCCAACCAGACACAGGCAGACCTGACTGTATATATAATGACTGTCACAGGCAGACCTGACTGTATATATAATGACTGTTCCAACCAGACACAGGCAGACCTGACTGTATATATAATGACTGTCACAGGCAGACCTGACTGTATATATAATGACTGTTCCAACCAGACACAGGCAGACCTGACTGTATATATAATGACTGTCCCAACCAGACACAGGCAGACCTGACTGTATATATAATGACTGTCCCAACCAGACACAGGCAGACCTGACTGTATATATAATGACTGTCCCAACCAGACACAGGCAGACCTGACTTTATATATAATGACTGTCCCAACCAGACACAGGCAGACCTGACTGTATATATAATGACTGTCACAGGCAGACCTGACTGTATATATAATGACTGTTCCAACCAGACACAGGCAGACCTGACTGTATATATAATGACTGTCCCAACCAGACACAGGCAGACCTGACTGTATATATAATGACTGTCCCAACCAGACACAGGCAGACCTGACTATATATAATGACTGTCCCAACCAGACACAGGCAGACCTGACTGTATATATAATGACTGTCCAAACCAGACACAGGCAGACCTGACTGTATATATAATGACTGTCCCAACCAGACACAGGCAGACCTGACTGTATATATAATGACTGTCCCAACCAGACACAGGCAGACCTGACTGTATATATAATGACTGTCCCAACCAGACACAGGCAGACCTGACTGTATATATAATGACTGTCCCAACCAGACACAGGCAGACCTGACTGTATATATAATGACTGTCCCAACCAGACACAGGCAGACCTGACTGTATATATAATGACTGTCCCAACCAGACACAGGCAGACCTGACTGTATATATAATGACTGTCACAGGCAGACCTGACTGTATATATAATGACTGTCACAGGCAGACCTGACTGTATATATAATGACTGTCCCAACCAGACACAGGCAGACCTGACTGTATATATAATGACTGTCACAGGCAGACCTGACTGTATATATAATGACTGTCCCAACCAGACACAGGCAGACCTGACTGTATATATAATGACTGTCCCAACCAGACACAGGCAGACCTGACTGTATATATAATGACTGTCCCAACCAGACACAGGCAGACCTGACTGTATATATAATGACGTCCCAACCAGACACAGGCAGACCTGACTGTATATATAATGACTGACACAGGCAGACCTGACTGTATATATAATGACTGTCCCAACCAGACACAGGCAGACCTGACTGTATATATAATGACTGTCCCAACCAGACACAGGCAGACCTGACTGTACTATAATGACTGTCCCAACCAGACACAGGCAGACCTGACTGTATATATAATGACTGTCCCAACCAGACACAGGCAGACCTGACTGTATATATAATGACTGTCCCAACCAGACACAGGCAGACCTGACTGTATATATAATGACTGTCCCAACCAGACACAGGCAGATCTGACTGTATATATAATGACTGTCACAGGCAGACCTGACTGTATATATAATGACTGTCCCAACCAGACACAGGCAGACCTGACTGTATATATAATGACTGTCCCAACCAGACACAGGCAGACCTGACTGTATATATAATGACTGACCCAACCAGACACAGGCAGACCTGACTGTATATATAATGACTGTCCCAACCAGACACAGGCAGACCTGACTGTATATATAATGACTGACACAGGCAGACCTGACTGTATATATAATGACTGTCACAGGCAGACCTGACTGTATATATAATGACTGTCCCAACCAGACACAGGCAGACCTGACTGTATATATAATGACTGTCCCAACCAGACACAGGCAGACCTGACTGTATATATAATGACTGTCACAGGCAGACCTGACTGTATATATAATGACTGTCCCAACCAGACACAGGCAGACCTGACTGTATATGTAATGACTGTCCCAACCAGACACAGGCAGACCTGACTGTATATATAATGACTGTCCCAACCAGACACAGGCAGACCTGACTGTATATATAATGACTGACACAGGCAGACCTGACTGTATATATAATGACTGTCACAGGCAGACCTGACTGTATATATAATGACTGTCCCAACCAGACACAGGCAGACCTGACTGTATATATAATGACTGTCCCAACCAGACACAGGCAGACCTGACTGTATATATAATGACTGTCACAGGCAGACCTGACTGTATATATAATGACTGTCACAGGCAGACCTGACTGTATATATAATGACTGTCCCAACCAGACACAGGCAGACCTGACTGTATATATAATGACTGTCCCAACCAGACACAGGCAGACCTGACTGTATATATAATGACTGTCCCAACCAGACACAGGCAGACCTGACTGTATATATAATGACTGTCCCAACCAGACACAGGCAGACCTGACTGTATATATAATGACTGTCCCAACCAGACACAGGCAGACCTGACTGTATATATAATGACTGTTCCAACCAGACACAGGCAGACCTGACTGTATATATAATGACTGTCCCAACCAGACACAGGCAGACCTGACTGTATATATAATGACTGTCCCAACCAGACACAGGCAGACCTGACTGTATATATAATGACTGTCCCAACCAGACACAGGCAGACCTGACTGTATATATAATGACTGTCCCAACCAGACACAGGCAGACCTGACTGTATATATAATGACTGTCCCAACCAGACACAGGCAGACCTGACTGTATATATAATGACTGTCCCAACCAGACACAGGCAGACCTGACTGTATATATAATGACTGTCCCAACCAGACACAGGCAGACCTGACTGTATATATAATGACTGTCACAGGCAGACCTGACTGTATATATAATGACTGTCCCAACCAGACACAGGCAGACCTGACTGTATATATAATGACTGTCCCAACCAGACACAGGCAGACCTGACTGTACATATAATGACTGTCCCAACCAGACACAGGCAGACCTGACTGTATATATAATGACTGTCCCAACCAGACACAGGCAGACCTGACTGTATATATAATGACTGTCCCAACCAGACACAGGCAGACCTGACTGTATATATAATGACTGTCCCAACCAGACACAGGCAGACCTGACTGTATATATAATGACTGTCACAGGCAGACCTGACTGTATATATAATGACTGTCCCAACCAGACACAGGCAGACCTGACTGTATATATAATGACTGTCCCAACCAGACACAGGCAGACCTGACTGTACATATAATGACTGTCCCAACCAGACACAGGCAGACCTGACTGTATATATAATGACTGTCCCAACCAGACACAGGCAGACCTGACTGTATATATAATGACTGTCCCAACCAGACACAGGCAGACCTGACTGTATATATAATGACTGTCCCAACCAGACACAGGCAGACCTGACTGTATATATAATGACTGTCACAGGCAGACCTGACTGTATATATAATGACTGTCCCAACCAGACACAGGCAGACCTGACTGTATATATAATGACTGTCCCAACCAGACACAGGCAGACCTGACTGTATATATAATGACTGTCCCAACCAGACACAGGCAGACCTGACTGTATATATAATGACTGTCCCAACCAGACACAGGCAGACCTGACTGTATATATAATGACTGTCACAGGCAGACCTGACTGTATATATAATGACTGTCCCAACCAGACACAGGCAGACCTGACTGTATATATAATGACTGTCCCAACCAGACACAGGCAGACCTGACTGTATATATAATGACTGTCCCAACCAGACACAGGCAGACCTGACTGTATATATAATGACTGTCCCAACCAGACACAGGCAGACCTGACTGTATATATAATGACTGTCCCAACCAGACACAGGCAGACCTGACTGTATATATAATGACTGTCCCAACCAGACACAGGCAGACCTGACTGTATATATAATGACTGTCCCAACCAGACACAGGCAGACCTGACTGTATATATAATGACTGTCCCAACCAGACACAGGCAGACCTGACTGTATATATAATGACTGTCCCAACCAGACACAGGCAGACCTGACTGTATATATAATGACTGTCCCAACCAGACACAGGCAGACCTGACTGTATATATAATGACTGTCACAGGCAGACCTGACTGTATATATAATGACTGTCCCAACCAGACACAGGCAGACCTGACTGTATATATAATGACTGTCCCAACCAGACACAGGCAGACCTGACTGTACATATAATGACTGTCCCAACCAGACACAGGCAGACCTGACTGTATATATAATGACTGTCCCAACCAGACACAGGCAGACCTGACTGTATATATAATGACTGTCCCAACCAGACACAGGCAGACTTGACTGTATATATAATGACTGTCCCAACCAGACACAGGCAGACCTGACTGTATATATAATGACTGTCACAGGCAGACCTGACTGTATATATAATGACTGTCCCAACCAGACACAGGCAGACCTGACTGTATATATAATGACTGTCCCAACCAGACACAGGCAGACCTGACTGTACATATAATGACTGTCCCAACCAGACACAGGCAGACCTGACTGTATATATAATGACTGTCCCAACCAGACACAGGCAGACCTGACTGTATATATAATGACTGTCCCAACCAGACACAGGCAGACCTGACTGTATATATAATGACTGTCCCAACCAGACACAGGCAGACCTGACTGTATATATAATGACTGTCCCAACCAGACACAGGCAGACCTGACTGTATATATAATGACTGTCCCAGGCAGACCTGACTGTATATATAATGACTGTCACAGGCAGACCTGACTGTATATATAATGACTGTCCCAACCAGACACAGGCAGACCTGACTGTATATATAATGACTGTCCCAACCAGACACAGGCAGACCTGACTGTATATATAATGACTGTCCCAACCAGACACAGGCAGACCTGACTGTATATATAATGACTGTCCCAACCAGACACAGGCAGACCTGACTGTATATATAATGACTGTCCCAACCAGACACAGGCAGACCTGACTGTATATATAATGACTGTTCCAACCAGACACAGGCAGACCTGACTGTATATATAATGACTGTCCCAACCAGACACAGGCAGACCTGACTGTATATATAATGACTGTCCCAACCAGACACAGGCAGACCTGACTGTATATATAATGACTGTCCCAACCAGACACAGGCAGACCTGACTGTATATATAATGACTGTCCCAACCAGACACAGGCAGACCTGACTGTATATATAATGACTGTCCCAACCAGACACAGGCAGACCTGACTGTATATATAATGACTGTCCCAACCAGACACAGGCAGACCTGACTGTATATATAATGACTGTCCCAACCAGACACAGGCAGACCTGACTGTATATATAATGACTGTCACAGGCAGACCTGACTGTATATATAATGACTGTCCCAACCAGACACAGGCAGACCTGACTGTATATATAATGACTGTCCCAACCAGACACAGGCAGACCTGACTATACATATAATGACTGTCCCAACCAGACACAGGCAGACCTGACTGTATATATAATGACTGTCCCAACCAGACACAGGCAGACCTGACTGTATATATAATGACTGTCCCAACCAGACACAGGCAGACCTGACTGTATATATAATGACTGTCCCAACCAGACACAGGCAGACCTGACTGTATATATAATGACTGTCACAGGCAGACCTGACTGTATATATAATGACTGTCCCAACCAGACACAGGCAGACCTGACTGTATATATAATGACTGTCCCAACCAGACACAGGCAGACCTGACTGTACATATAATGACTGTCCCAACCAGACACAGGCAGACCTGACTGTATATATAATGACTGTCCCAACCAGACACAGGCAGACCTGACTGTATATATAATGACTGTCCCAACCAGACACAGGCAGACCTGACTGTATATATAATGACTGTCCCAACCAGACACAGGCAGACCTGACTGTATATATAATGACTGTCACAGGCAGACCTGACTGTATATATAATGACTGTCCCAACCAGACACAGGCAGACCTGACTGTATATATAATGACTGTCCCAACCAGACACAGGCAGACCTGACTGTATATATAATGACTGTCCCAACCAGACACAGGCAGACCTGACTGTATATATAATGACTGTCCCAACCAGACACAGGCAGACCTGACTGTATATATAATGACTGTCACAGGCAGACCTGACTGTATATATAATGACTGTCCCAACCAGACACAGGCAGACCTGACTGTATATATAATGACTGTCCCAACCAGACACAGGCAGACCTGACTGTATATATAATGACTGTCCCAACCAGACACAGGCAGACCTGACTGTATATATAATGACTGTCCCAACCAGACACAGGCAGACCTGACTGTATATATAATGACTGTCCCAACCAGACACAGGCAGACCTGACTGTATATATAATGACTGTCCCAACCAGACACAGGCAGACCTGACTGTATATATAATGACTGTCCCAACCAGACACAGGCAGACCTGACTGTATATATAATGACTGTCCCAACCAGACACAGGCAGACCTGACTATATATAATGACTGTCCCAACCAGACACAGGCAGACCTGACTGTATATATAATGACTGTCACAGGCAGACCTGACTGTATATATAATGACTGTCACAGGCAGACCTGACTGTATATATAATGACTGTCCCAACCAGACACAGGCAGACCTGACTGTATATATAATGACTGTCCCAACCAGACACAGGCAGACCTGACTGTATATATAATGACTGTCCCAACCAGACACAGGCAGACCTGACTGTATATATAATGACTGTCCCAACCAGACACAGGCAGACCTGACTGTATATATAATGACTGTCCCAACCAGACACAGGCAGACCTGACTGTATATATAATGACTGTCACAGGCAGACCTGACTGTATATATAATGACTGTTCCAACCAGACACAGGCAGACCTGACTGTATATATAATGACTGTCACAGGCAGACCTGACTGTATATATAATGACTGTTCCAACCAGACACAGGCAGACCTGACTGTATATATAATGACTGTCCCAACCAGACACAGGCAGACCTGACTGTATATATAATGACTGTCCCAACCAGACACAGGCAGACCTGACTGTATATATAATGACTGTCCCAACCAGACACAGGCAGACCTGACTTTATATATAATGACTGTCCCAACCAGACACAGGCAGACCTGACTGTATATATAATGACTGTCACAGGCAGACCTGACTGTATATATAATGACTGTTCCAACCAGACACAGGCAGACCTGACTGTATATATAATGACTGTCCCAACCAGACACAGGCAGACCTGACTGTATATATAATGACTGTCCCAACCAGACACAGGCAGACCTGACTATATATAATGACTGTCCCAACCAGACACAGGCAGACCTGACTGTATATATAATGACTGTCCAAACCAGACACAGGCAGACCTGACTGTATATATAATGACTGTCCCAACCAGACACAGGCAGACCTGACTGTATATATAATGACTGTCCCAACCAGACACAGGCAGACCTGACTGTATATATAATGACTGTCCCAACCAGACACAGGCAGACCTGACTGTATATATAATGACTGTCCCAACCAGACACAGGCAGACCTGACTGTATATATAATGACTGTCCCAACCAGACACAGGCAGACCTGACTGTATATATAATGACTGTCCCAACCAGACACAGGCAGACCTGACTGTATATATAATGACTGTCCCAACCAGACACAGGCAGACCTGACTGTACATATAATGACTGTCCCAACCAGACACAGGCAGACCTGACTGTATATATAATGACTGTCCCAACCAGACACAGGCAGACCTGACTGTATATATAATGACTGTCCCAACCAGACACAGGCAGACCTGACTGTATATATAATGACTGTCCCAAACAGACACAGGCAGACCTGACTGTACATATAATGACTGTCACAGGCAGACACAGGCAGACCTGACTGTACATATAATGACTGTCCCAACCAGACACAGGCAGACCTGACTGTATATATAATGACTGTCCCAACCAGACACAGGCAGACCTGACTGTACATATAATGACTGTCACAGGCAGACCTGACTGTACATATAATGACTGTCACAGGCAGACCTGACTGTACATATAATGACTGTCCCAACCAAACACAGGCAGACCTGACTGTATATATAATGACTGTCCCAACCAGACACAGGCAGACCTGACTGTATATATAATGACTGTCCCAACCAGACACAGGCAGACCTGACTGTATATATAATGACTGTCACAGGCAGACCTGACTGTATATATAATGACTGTCACAGGCAGACCTGACTGTATATATAATGACTGTCCCAACCAGACACAGGCAGACCTGACTGTATATATAATGACTGTCCCAACCAGACACAGGCAGACCTGACTGTATATATAATGACTGTCCCAACCAGACACAGGCAGACCTGACTGTATATATAATGACTGTCCCAACCAGACACAGGCAGACCTGACTGTACATATGACTGTCCCAACCAGACACAGGCAGACCTGACTGTATATATAATGACTGTCCCAACCAGACACAGGCAGACCTGACTGTATATATAATGACTGTCCCAACCAGACACAGGCAGACCTGACTGTATATATAATGACTGTCCCAACCAGACACAGGCAGACCTGACTGTATATATAATGACTGTCCCAACCAGACACAGGCAGACCTGACTGTATATATAATGACTGTCCCAACCAGACACAGGCAGACCTGACTGTATATATAATGACTGTCCCAACCAGACACAGGCAGACCTGACTGTATATATAATCAAGTTTCAAGTTTGTATTTATTTATATAGCACATTTAAAAACAGCAAACAGGGCTGACCAAAGTGCTGAACAATACACAAGATAAAGAACAAGGACAAACCCCACATTCATGACAGAAGCTCACAATGAATTAAAAGCTAAAGAAAAAAATAGGTTTTAAGAGAGGATTTAAAAACTGTTAGAGATTGAGCCGCTCTGATGTGAACCGGAAGGCTGTTCCACAGCCTAGGGCCAGCAATCACAAAGGCTCTGTCCCCTCTATTCTTTAACCGTGATCTGGGGACTGACAAGAGTCTCTGATCACCGGACCTCGGGTTTCGTGTGGGATTGTATGGACAGAGTAGCTCAGAGAAATAGCTCGTTGCCAGATTATTTACGGATTTAAAAACAAAGAGAATAATTTTTTACTCAATTCTAAAATGCACAGGTAGCCAATGCAGTGATTTTAAGATAGGTGAAACATGATCAAATTTACGTTTTCTTTTGAGGAACTTTGCAGCAGCATTCTGTACTAATTGGAGACGAGCAATAGAGTGTTTGGGTATGCCATAGTAAAGAGAGTTGCAATAATCCAACCGCGATGTAATGAGCGCATGGACAGCAATCTCTAAGGTTTTCTCAGAAAGGGAGGATTTGATTTTAGAGAGAAGACGTAGCTGGAAAAAGCATGAACTAATCACCGCATTTATTTGTTTTTCAAATTTGAGGTTCTGATCCCAGAAAACACCTAAGTTCTTAATGCAACATGAAGTTGGATAGAGATAATCCAGATCAATGTTACTGCTATTATAGTTGTCATGGGGGCCAAAGACTCTAACCTCGGTTTTGGATTCATTCAAAAATAAGACATTTTGAGAAAACCACATTTTTACTTCTTCTAGGCATGCAAAAAGAGATTTCAGAGCAGTATCTTTATTGCATTTCAGAGGCAAATACATTTGTGTATCATCTGCATAGCAGTGAAATGATACACCATGCTTTCTGAAAATGGAGCCCAAAGGAAGTAAATACAGGGAAAAAAGAATGGGTACGAGAATAGACCCCTGTGGGACTCCACAGGAGAGTTTGGCTGGCGAGGAAGAAAAATTACCCAGTTTGACAGAGAAACTTCTATTTGTTAGATAAACCAACTGAGGACAGTTCCCTGGATGCCCACAAAATATTCCAGTCGGGATAAGAGAGTTTTATGATCAACTGTATCAAAGGCCGAGGTTAAGTCTAACAGTATTAGGGATCACAGAGTCACCAGCGTCAGTCGCTAACAGTATATCATCCTACTGACCATAATGACTGTCAAAGGCCTGAACCCTAGTCTGTGATCTGAAGGTGAGTGTCAGATGGGAGAGCCAGAAAGCACAGCAGTATTCCTACTGACCATATTATTACAGGAGACATCACTATATCAACAGTATTCCTACTGACCATATAATTACAGGAGACATCACTATATCAACAGTATTCCTACTGACCATATTATTACAGGAGACATCACTATATCAACAGTATTCCTACTGACCATATTATTACAGGAGACATCACTATATCAACAGTATTCCTACTGACCATATAATTACAGGAGACATCACTATATCAACAGTATTCCTACTGACCATATTATTACAGGAGACATCACTATATCAACAGTATTCCTACTGACCATATTATTACAGGAGACATCACTATATCAGTCTGCTCCAACATTTAATCTTCTATGCTGTAAGAAGTGTGCCAAATGACACCTTGTTCCCTGTATAGAGCACTCATTTTGAATAGCACTACATAGGGTATAGGGTGCCATTTGGGACTCAGCCTAATGGAAGATGAATGAGACTATAACTGATGCCCTAAAGCTTGGAAGATTTAACAGCATCATAATAAATACACATTATTTCTCCATCCAGCAGGCTGACTGGGACCAAATGGCACCCTATTCCCTACATAGTGCACAACTTTAGACCAGGGCCCATAGGGCTGTAGGAATTAGGATGCCATTCAGGAAGCAGACTGGACCCTCCTCTCCCCTTGGCCCCTCTGTCCTTTTCTGATGAATTAGAATGTCAAGTGGTTCTGATGACAAAGCTAATTGGAGAATGAAAGGTGACAGCCCTAGTATGGTGATCTGATATTGGATATCAGAGGGGAACCACTGAGACACTGTTCCCTCTGTTCCCTCAAAGATCATTGGAGGAGGAGGTCAGAGGGAGGGACCTTGGATCATTGGAGGAGGTCAGAGGGAGGAACCTTGGATCATTGGAGGAGGAGGAGGTCAGAGGGAGGGACCTTGGATCATTGGAGGAGGAGGTTAGAGGGAGGGACCTTGGATCATTGGAGGAGGAGGTTAGAGGGAGGGACCTTGGATCATTGGAGGAGGAGGTCAGAGGGAGGGACCTTGGATCATTGGAGGAGGAGGTCAGAGGGAGGGACCTTGGATCATTGGAGGAAGAGGTCAGTGGGAGGGACCTTGGATAACTGGAGGTGTTGGTCAGAGTGAGGGCCATGAGTGTACAAAGCTGTCATCAAGGCAAAGGGTGACTACTTTGAAGAATCTCAAATATAAAATATATTTTGATTTGTTTAACACTTTTTTGGTTACTACATGATTCCATATGTGTTATGACATAGTTTTGATGTCTTCACTTTTATTCTACAATGTAGAAAATAGTGCAAATAAAGAAAAACCCTTGAATGAGTAATATTCCAAACTTTTGGCCCCCAGTGTACATTTTACGGACACAATGTATTTTACAATAGTTATCTTTGTTTGTATCCTCAACCCCTCCCATCTATGTCTGAACACCATCCAGAGAGAGGGACCTTGGGTCGATGAGCTCTGAGAGGAATTGAGGAAACAAGGACAGAGGAACAAGGCTTTGACTGCCAGTAACATATTCATTCAGACACAGCCATGGTACAGACAGGAGTGACGCCTCCCATGATGCAGTAGTAGGATATCCTGCCACCGTGTTCATTCAGCCACAGTCACTTATGTTTCATCATGGGAATGACTCGTGACTCGACTCCTTTCATGGTAATTACTGGTGATTCTAGTCTCATCATGGTAATGACTGGTGACTCTAGTCTCATCATGGGAATGACTGGTGACTCTAGTCTCATCATGGTAATGACTGGTGATTCTAGTCTCATCATGGTAATGACTGGTGACTCTAGTCTCATCATGGGAATGACTGGTGACTCTAGTCTCATCATGGGAATGACTGGTGACTCTAGTCTCATCATGGGAATGACTGGTGACTCTAGTCTCATCATGGGAATGACTGGTGACTCTAGTCTCATCATGGGAATGACTGGTGACTCTAGTCTCATCATGGGAATGACTGGTGACTCTAGTCTCATCATGGTAATGACTGGTGACTCTAGTCTCCTCATGGGAATGACTGGTGACTCTAGTCTCCTCATGGGAATGACTGGTGACTCTAGTCTCATCATGGAAAAACTGGTGACTCTATACTCATCATGGGAATGACTGGTGACTCTAGTCTCATCATGGGAATGACTGGTGACCAGCCTTACAATGGGAATGAGTGGTGACTCTAGTCTCATCATGGGGATGACTGGTGACTCTAGTCTCCTCATGGGAATGACTGGTGACTCTAGTCTCATCATGAAAATGACTGGTGACTCTAATCTCATCATGGGAGTGACTGGTGACTCTAGTCTCCTCATGGGAATGACTGGTGACTCTAGTCTCATCATGAAAATGACTGGTGACCCTAGTCTCATCATGGGAATGACTGGTGACTCTAGTCTCATCATGGGAATGACTGGTGACTCTAGTCTCATCATGGTAATGACTGGTGACTCTAGTCTCATCATGGGAATGACTGGTGACTCTAGTCTCATCATGACTGGTGACTCTAGTCTCATCATGGTAATGACTGGTGACTCTAGTCTCATCATGAAAATGACTGGTGACTCTAGTCTCATCATGGTAATGACTGGTGACTAGTCTCATCATGAAAATGACTGGTGACTCTAGTCTCATCATGGGAATGACTGGTGACTCTAGTCTCATCATGACTGGTGACTCTAGTCTCATCATGGTAATGACTGGTGACTCTAGTCTCATCATGAAAATGACTGGTGACTCTAGTCTCATCATGGTAATGACTGGTGACTCTAGTCTCATCATGAAAATGACTGGTGACTCTAGTCTCATCATGGGAATGACTGGTGACTAGTCTCATCATGAAAATGACTGGTGACTCTAGTCTCATCATGGGAATGACTGGTGACTCTAGTCTCATCATGGTAATGACTGGTGACTCTAGTCTCATCATGACTGGTAATGTAGTTGTCTGTCAGACACTGTCCCTCATCTTATGACAGACAGCAATGTAGTGGTCTGTCAGACACTGTCCCTCATCTAATAACAGACAGCAATGTAGTGGTCTGTCAGACACTGTCCCTCATCTTATGACAGACAGTAATGTAGTGGTCTGTCAGACACTGTCCCTCATCTAATAACAGACAGCAATGTAGTGGTCTGTCAGACACTGTCCCTCATCTAATAACAGACAGCAATGTAGTGGTCTGTCAGACACTGTCCCTCATCTAATAACAGACAGCAATGTAGTGGTCTGTCAGACACTGTCCCTCATCTAATAACAGACAGCAATGTAGTGGTCTGTCAGACACTGTCCCTCATCTAATAACAGACAGTAATGTAGTGGTCTGTCAGACACTGTCCCTCATCTAATAACAGACAGCAATGTAGTGGTCTGTCAGACACTGTCCCTCATCTAATAACAGACAGCAATGTAGTGGAGCTAACCTGCTCTGAAGGACAGATAACAGCAGCATTTCTAGTCTTTGTCCACATTTCAGCTGATTCAGTATCTCCTGGAGATAGTATCTCCATCCATCCATCCATCCATCCATCCATCCATCCATCCATCCATCCATCCATCCATCCATCCATCCATCCATCCATCCATCCATCCATCCATCCATCCATCCGTCCAACCATCTTTCCCTTTCTTCAGACTTTATCTGTCAGTCACTGTTGACGCTTGAAGTAGTTTTTCGGTAAGTGTTGTAGTATCAGTTTAGAGTGGCTGCTAGTTAGTTAATCTGAAGGGTTGTAGTGTCAGTTTAGAGTGGCTGCTAGTTAGTTAATCTGAAGGGTTGTAGTGTCAGTTTAGAGTGGCTGCTAGTTAGTTAATCTGAAGGGTTGTAGTGTCAGTTTAGAGTGGCTGCTAGTTAGTTAATCTGAAGGGTTGTAGTATCAGTTTAGAGTGGCTGCTAGTTAGTTAATCTGAAGGGTTGTAGTGTCAGTTTAGAGTGGCTGCTAGTTAGTTAATCTGAAGGGTTGTAGTATCAGTTTAGAGTGGCTGCTAGTTAGTTAATCTGAAGGGTTGTAGTATCAGTTTAGAGTGGCTGCTAGTTAGTTAATCTGAAGGGTTGTAGTATCAGTTTAGAGTGTCTGCTAGTTAGTTAATCTGAAGGGTTGTAGTATCAGTTTAGAGTGGCTGCTAGTTAGTTAATCTGAAGGGTTGTAGTGTCAGTTTAGAGTGGCTGCTAGTTAGTTAATCTGAAGGGTTGTAGTATCAGTTTAGAGTGGCTGCTAGTTAGTTAATATGAAGGGTTGTAGTGTCAGTTTAGAGTGGCTGCTAGTTAGTTAATCTGAAGGGTTGTAGTGTCAGTTTAGAGTGGCTGCTAGTTAGTTAATCTGAAGGGTTGTAGTATCAGTTTAGAGTGGCTGCTAGTTAGTTAATCTGAAGGGTTGTAGTATCAGTTTAGAGTGGCTGCTAGTTAGTTAATCTGAAGGGTTGTAGTGTCAGTTTAGAGTGGCTGCTAGTTAGTTAATCTGAAGGGTTGTAGTGTCAGTTTAGAGTGGCTGCTAGTTAGTTAATCTGAAGGGTTGTAGTATCAGTTTAGAGTGGCTGCTAGTTAGTTAATCTGAAGGGTTGTAGTATCAGTTTAGAGTGGCTGCTAGTTAGTTAATCTGAAGGGTTGTAGTGTCAGTTTAGAGTGGCTGCTAGTTAGTTAATCTGAAGGGTTGTAGTATCAGTTTAGAGTGGCTGCTAGTTAGTTAATCTGAAGGGTTGTAGTATCAGTTTAGAGTGGCTGCTAGTTAGTTAATCTGAAGGGTTGTAGTATCAGTTTAGAGTGGCTGCTAGTTAGTTAATCTGAAGGGTTGTAGTGTCAGTTTAGAGTGGCTGCTAGTTAGTTAATCTGAAGGGTTGTAGTATCAGTTTAGAGTGGCTGCTAGTTAGTTAATCTGAAGGGTTGTAGTATCAGTTTAGAGTGGCTGCTAGTTAGTTAATCTGAAGGGTTGTAGTGTCAGTTTAGAGTGGCTGCTAGTTAGTTAATCTGAAGGGTTGTAGTGTCAGTTTAGAGTGGCTGCTAGTTAGTTAATCTGAAGGGTTGTAGTATCAGTTTAGAGTGGCTGCTAGTTAGTTAATCTGAAGGGTTGTAGTATCAGTTTAGAGTGGCTGCTAGTTAGTTAATCTGAAGGGTTGTAGTATCAGTTTAGAGTGGCTGCTAGTTAGTTAATCTGAAGGATTAACAGCAGTTTGATCTTCAAAATGTGTAATTCTCCGCTCCGCATTGCATTATTATTATTAAGTATTGAGAGAGAAAAAAATATATTGCAAGCAAAATATAATTAAGGGGGAAACTCAACTCATCCACCCACTTTAACATAATAAGGGGAAACTCACCTCATCCACCCACTTTAACATAATAAGGGGAAACTCACCTCATCCACCCACTTTAACATAATAAGGGGTGAAACTCACCTCATCCACCCACTTTAACATAGTAAGGGGAAACTCACCTCATCCACCCACTTTAACATAATAAGGGGTGAAACTCACCTCATCCACCCACTTTAACATAGTAAGGGGAAACTCACCTCATCCACCCACTTTAACATAATAAGGGGTGAAACTCACCTCATCCACCCACTTTAACATAGTAAGGGGAAACTCACCTCATCCACCCACTTTAACATAGTAAGGGGTGAAACTCACCTCATCCACCCACTTTTACTTGAGTCATTTTCTACTAAGGGAAAGTATCTTTACTTTTTCTCTCATATATGATAATATGGTTCTTTTTCCACCACTGACTGTTTTACAGACAGACGCCATCGACTACAAAACTGAATTCAGGTGAAAGCTATCATCCCTTATTGGGGGGGAATACTGACACTAGACTCTTAGAAAAAATGGGTCTTAGAACTGTGGAGTGTATAGCTAGCCATGTGTAGAGCGTAGTCTCATACCCAACTCTGTCCAAATATGTAGAAATGGTTGAAGACTGAGTAGAGGTCACAGGCCAGAGGTCAGGGGTTAGTAGTGGAACAGGAATGTATGTTCTGAGCCAAGACTCATGTTCTCAATGGGAAGCAGAAGGATTATTAACCACAGTAAACCATTAAAACAGTAACAGAAACACTGTATCAACAGTAATCCCACTGAAGTATGAGAACAACAGTTGAACAGATGTTACAGGCTGGTGGAGTAGAGTTTCTCTGGCAGGATTTGAGAATTATGTGATCGTCTTGTTCTGTATCCTGAAATGTTCCGTTGCAGCGACCAGCCAGTATAATAACCCCAGAGCTGTATCTACACTGCAGCAACCACAAATCCACTCACACAGCCAGTATAATAACCCCAGAGCTGTATCTACACTGCAGCGACCACAAATCCACTCACACAGCCAGTATAATAACCCCAGAGCTGTATCTACACTGCAGCGACCACAAATCCACTCACACAGCCAGTATAATAACCCCAGAGCTGTATCTACACTGCAGCGACCACAAATCCACTCACACAGCCAGTATAATAACCCCAGAGCTGTATCTACACTGCAGCGACAACAAATCCACTCACACAGCCAGTATAATAACCCCAGAGCTGTATCTAACCTGCAGCGACCACAAATATATTCATTTATGGAAGAGCCCTGCTCAAAACCTTTTCCAGCCCATTATCAGCCTGAAAACGTTATCCTGGCATGTTTTTGCAAAAGTTCAAATGTAAAAGTAGCTGATGTTTTTCTCAAGGATAGGCTAGGATAGATAGGTACTTTACTGATGTTTTGCAGAAATAGTAGTCAATGAGAAAAGATAAGCATCAACCAGATGAGGGAAAGATGAGTGTCACAGGGTTGATGTTTGTCTATAGAGAAAGATGTGTCAATACATTGGACGCATAGAGAAAGGCATTCCCCCCTTACTCTCTCTCTCTCTCTCTCTCTGTCTCTCTCTCTCTCTCTCTCTCTCTCTCTCTCTCTCTGTCTCTCTGTCTCTCTGTCGCTCTCTCTCTCTCTCTCTCTCTCTCTACTACTCCCCCTATGGTCATCCCCCCCACTACTCCCCCTATGGTCATCCCCCCCACTACTCCCCCTATAGTCTCTGTATGTCTATGACAGCGTAGAGAGAGACAGAGTTCCTGTATGTCTATGACAGCGTAGAGAGAGACAGAGTTCCTGTATGTCTCTGACAGCGTAGAGAGAGACAGAGTTCCTGTATGTCTCTGACAGCGTAGAGAGAGACAGAGTTCCTGTATGTCTCTGACAGCGTAGAGAGAGACAGAGTTCCTGTATATCTCTGACAGCGTAGAGAGAGACAGAGTTCCTGTATGTCTCTGACAGCGTAGAGAGAGACAGAGTTCCTGTATGTCTCTGACAGCGTAGAGAGAGACAGAGTTCCTGTATGTCTATGACAGCGTAGAGAGAGACAGAGTTCCTGTATGTCTATGACAGCGTAGAGAGAGACAGAGTTCCTGTATGTCTCTGACAGCGTAGAGAGAGACAGAGTTCCTGTATGTCTCTGACAGCGTAGAGAGAGACAGAGTTCCTGTATGTCTCTGACAGCGTAGAGAGAGACAGAGTTCCTGTATGTCTCTGACAGCGTAGAGAGAGACAGAGTTCCTGTATGTCTCTGACAGCGTAGAGAGAGACAGAGTTCCTGTATGTCTCTGACAGCGTAGAGAGAGACAGAGTTCCTGTATGTCTCTGACAGCGTAGAGAGAGACAGAGTTCCTGTATGTCTCTGACAGCGTAGAGAGAGACAGAGTTCCTGTATGTCTCTGACAGCGTAGAGAGAGACAGAGTTCCTGTATGTCTCTGACAGCGTAGAGAGAGACAGAGTTCCTGTATGTCTCTGACAGCGTAGAGAGAGACAGAGTTCCTGTATGTCTCTGACAGCGTAGAGAGAGACAGAGTTCCTGTATGTCTCTGACAGCGTAGAGAGAGACAGAGTTCCTGTATGTCTCTGACAGCGTAGAGTGAGACAGAGTTCCTGTATGTCTATGACAGCGTAGAGAGAGACAGAGTTCCTGTATGTCTCTGACAGCGTAGAGAGAGACAGAGTTCCTGTATGTCTCTGACAGCGTAGAGAGAGACAGAGTTCCTGTATGTCTCTGACAGCGTAGAGAGAGACAGAGTTCCTGTATGTCTCTGACAGCGTAGAGAGAGACAGAGTTCCTGTATGTCTCTGACAGCGTAGAGAGAGACAGAGTTCCTGTATGTCTCTGACAGCGTAGAGAGAGACAGAGTTCCTGTATGTCTCTGACAGCGTAGAGAGAGACAGAGTTCCTGTATGTCTCTGACAGCGTAGAGAGAGACAGAGTTCCTGTATGTCTCTGACAGCGTAGAGAGAGACAGAGTTCCTGTATGTCTCTGACAGCGTAGAGAGAGACAGAGTTCCTGTATGTCTCTGACAGCGTAGAGTGAGACAGAGTTCCTGTATGTCTCTGACAGCGTAGAGAGAGACAGAGTTCCTGTATGTCTCTGACAGCGTAGAGAGAGACAGAGTTCCTGTATGTCTCTGACAGCGTAGAGAGAGACAGAGTTCCTGTATGTCTCTGACAGCGTAGAGAGAGACAGAGTTCCTGTATGTCTCTGACAGCGTAGAGAGAGACAGAGTTCCTGTATGTCTCTGACAGCGTAGAGAGAGACAGAGTTCCTGTATGTCTCTGACAGCGTAGAGAGAGACAGAGTTCCTGTATGTCTCTGACAGCGTAGAGAGAGACAGAGTTCCTGTATGTCTCTGACAGCGTAGAGTGAGACAGAGTTCCTGTATGTCTCTGACAGCGTAGAGAGAGACAGAGTTCCTGTATGTCTCTGACAGCGTAGAGAGAGACAGAGTTCCTGTATGTCTCTGACAGCGTAGAGAGAGACAGAGTTCCTGTATGTCTCTGACAGCGTAGAGAGAGACAGAGTTCCTGTATGTCTCTGACAGCGTAGAGAGAGACAGAGTTCCTGTATGTCTCTGACAGCGTAGAGAGAGACAGAGTTCCTGTATGTCTCTGACAGCGTAGAGAGAGACAGAGTTCCTGTATGTCTCTGACAGCGTAGAGAGAGACAGAGTTCCTGTATGTCTCTGACAGCGTAGAGAGAGACAGAGTTCCTGTATGTCTCTGACAGCGTAGAGAGAGACAGAGTTCCTGTATGTCTCTGACAGCGTAGAGAGAGACAGAGTTCCTGTATGTCTCTGACAGCGTAGAGACAGACACGTTCATGCTGATGACATCCATGGAGGAGCAGACATCAATGGCATAATTCCATAAAGCACTGAGAGAATAGTGCTCAATAGAAGGATGCATGTTTACCTTGCAGCTGTTTTCAGAACCTCCAACATAAGTCTGTGATTGGATAGTTTGGCATTTTAAATGTAAACGTGTTTGTTTTGTTTCTCTCCATTAGTTCCTCAGTCCTGCCAATGCATGCTGGGGGTTTATTAAAACATCTTATTCATATGTTTGTTTATACTAGGATGGCTGTGTATTCTCAGTATAATTGCTGATCCCACTATTGATATGAGAGGGGTTCTAAAATGATTGCTGGTCATTCCAGAACATTCCTAATGGTATTATTATAACTTCCCAACAGGACCGGAAAACTGCTGAAATGGGAAAATTATATCTTTTGAAAACACAAGCCTGATGCTGCAAACAAGGACCATTTGTAAAAGCCAGCCGTAAATAGAAAATACACAACTCTGAAACAGCCAGAAAGGTTAATACAGGGATCATGTTGATGTATAGCCTATATTATAGATAGATAGATAGATGGATGGATGGATAGATAGATCCGTCTCTCCACCACCTCCTCTAGAGTGTCAAGGCTGTGTTTGGACACACCTTTATTACATTGATGTCATTTGACAGACACTCTTATCCAGAGCAACTTACATACATTTTCATGCTAGTCCCCCATGGGAATCGAACCAACAACCCTGGTGTTGCAAGCGCCACGCTCTACCGACTGAGCTACACAGGACTGGGCTGAGATGGGCTGTAGCTAGGTATGAGTCCAAAGGACACCCTATTCCCTATATAGTGCTTATGGACCTTGGTCAGAAGTAGTGCACTATGAAGGGAATAGGGTGTCATTTGGGACGCATCATAGATGTATTGTAGCAGTTTGAGGCAGGCCTAGGGCTGTCTTTATGCTCCAGGGCTGATTGACCGACTGTGTCATGCCCTCACAGAATACCAACTGGAAAATCAGTGTCCAGATGGAAGTCATCAGATCAGGTGGGAAGGTAATATTGGAGTCCTGCTTCAGGCTGCATTAGGACTGACTGTGTGTCTCTAGCCCAGCAGGCCTCCTCCACTGTCCAGTGGAAGCACGGACAATAAGAAAGGTATTACCAACATCTGCTCTTCATTCACACAGCCATACCTGGCATGCAGCTTGAACAACAGATCCAAATCTAGTGTTCACCTCAAATGGCACCCTATTCCCTACATAGTGCACTACTTTTGACCAGAGCCCTGGTAGGGAATAGGGTGCCATTTAGGACGCAGACTCTAGTGTGCTGTTAGCTCCAACATCATGATAATTGAACTGTTTTTGGTTACTAAATCTTCCAGTGAACCTGCTCAGCATCAAATGATGGTGATGCCAGAAAGACAAGGCTAATATCATGTACGTCCTAAACCCCCCCTGAACTAATAAACATCCTAGGCTGCACTCGATCAGGACATCCTCTCAGTGTAGATGGAAAATGTGTAGGAGGGCCTCGACCAGGGTCGTGTTCATTAGGGAACACCGTAGCAAAAGGTTTCAAAACATCTTGCAATGGAAAAAAGTGTTTCTTATCAGATGGATAATTCAGATAGTACCTCTAGTGTTGCTGTTACAACAGGACCCTGTGGTGAAGTAGGACAGGAACTGATGCTTCGTGCTTAGTGAACACAATACCATACAGATAGATAGATAGATAGATAGATAGATAGATAGATAGATAGATAGATAGATAGATAGATAGATAGATAGATAGATAGATAGATAGATAGATAGATAGATAGATAGATAGATAGATAGATAGATAGATAGATAGATAGATAGATAGATAGATAGATAGATAGATAGATAGATAGATAGATAGATAGATAGATAGATAGATAGATAGATAGATAGATAGATAGATAGGTACTTTATTGATCCCCGGGGGGGAAATTTCATTGTCAAGCAGCTACAAAAAAACATAGGGCAGGTGCAAAATGCCACAACGAAAGTACACAAAAGACAGATACACGATACATGATACATAGAGCGGCAGTATGGAGGAAGTATAGAAATACAAGATATCTGGAGTGCAAAAAAAGCTATAAAAAGACATAGTATAGTATGAGTGGTTGGCTGAATATGTACACTATACATTGGTGGATGTTGGATGGTTAACTATACTATACAGGTTGATGGCAGAGAAATACTTCAGTAGCTAAAAATGCATATGATATGAGCGAGGGAATAATAGTTTACTTAATAGACAGACTGGTTAAATGAACAGGTAAGTGAAAATTTTGCATGGTTAAATTAGCTATACAGGTAAATATACAGTTATATTTACAGATAAGTGAATACTTGCATGGTTACACAAACTGTACAGCTAAATGACAGGAAGAGATACTTTAATAGCTAAATGTGTGTATGATATCATTTGGGGTAATAATAGTAATTCCCTTAAAATACAGTCCTTAGTGCGCAGGGTATAATTACAGACAACTGCACGTATTACACATTCGATATACTAAAAGCAATGAAAAAAGATACAACTGACAGGATACTAATATGTATTCCTGAGTGAATGCCTACTTAAGTTAGGTGAAATGAAATTTCCCCCCCGGGGGATAAATAAAGTACCTATCTATCTATCTATCTATCTATCTATCTATCTATCTATCTATCTATCTATCTATCTATCTATCTATCTATCTATCTATCTATCTATCTATCTATCTATCTATCTATATATCTATCTATCTATCTATCTATCTATCTATCTATCTATCTATCTATCTATCTATCTATCTATCTATCTATCTATCTATCTATCTATCTATCTATCTATCTATCTATCTATCTATCTATCTATCTATCTATCTATCTATCTATCTATCTATCTATCTATCTATCTATCTATCTATCTATCTATCTATCTATCTATCTATCTATCTATCTATCTATCTATCTATCTATCTATCTATCTATCTATCTATCTATCTATCTATCTATCTATCTATCTATCTATCTATCTATCTATCTATCTATCTATTGAACGTAGCTTACTACAGCACAGTAACCCCAATATCAACCTTCAGACAGGACCTACAACCACCTATTGAACGTAGCTTACTACTGCACAGTAACCCCAATATCAACCAAATCAAATCAAAGTTGATTTGTCACGTGCACCGAATACAACAGGTGTAGACCTTACAGTGAAATGCTTAATTACAAGCCCTTAACCAACAATACAACAGGTGTAGACCTTACAGTGAAATGCTTACTAACAAGCCCTTAACCAACAATACAACAGGTGTAGACCTTACAGTGAAATGCTTACTAACAAGCCCTTAACCAACAATACAACAGGTGTAGACCTTACAGTGAAATGCTTACTTACAAGCCCTTAACCAACAATACAACAGGTGTAGACCTTACAGTGAAATGCTTACTAACAAGCCCTTAACCAACAATACAACAGGTGTAGACCTTACAGTGAAATGCTTACTAACAAGCCCTTAACCAACAATACAACAGGTGTAGACCTTACAGTGAAATGCTTACCTACAAGCCCTTAACCAACAATACAACAGGTGTAGACCTTACAGTGAAATGCTTACTAACAAGCCCTTAACCAACAATACAACAGGTGTAGACCTTACAGTGAAATGCTTACTAACAAGCCCTTAACCAACAATACAACAGGTGTAGACCTTACAGTGAAATGCTTACTTACAAGCCCTAACCAAGAGTGCAGTTTTTAAGTATAAAATAGTCTGGGTAGCCATTTGATTACCTGTTCAGGAGTCTTATGGCTTGTCGGTAAAAGCTGTTGAGAAGCCTTTTGGACCTAGACTTGACGCTCCGGTACCGCTTGCCATGCGGTAGCAGAGAGAACAGTCCATGACTGGGGTGGCTGGAGTCTGACAATTGTATGGCCTTCCTCTGACACCTCCTGGTATAGAGGTCCTGGATGGCAGGAAGCTTCATCCCAGTGATATACTGGGTCGTACACTCTACCCTCTGTGACGTCTTGCGGTGATACAACCAGTCAGGATGCTCTCGATGGTGTAGCTGTAGAACGTTTTGAGGATCTGGGGACCCATGCCAAATCTTTCCTGAGGGGGAACAGGCTTTGTCGTGCCCTCTTCACGACTGTCTTGGTGTGTTTGGACCATGATAGTTTGATAGTGATGTGGACACCAAGGAACTTGAAGCTCTCGACCCGCTCCACTACAGCCCCGTCAATGTTAATCGGGGCGTGCTCGGCCCGCCTTTTCCTGTAGTCCACGATGTTGGAGTCGTGAGTGAACAGGAAGTACAGGAGGGACCTAATCATGCAACCCTGAGGGGCCCCCGCGTTGAGGATCAGCGTGGTGGATGTGTTGTTACCTACCCTTACCACCTGGGGCGGCCCGTCAGGAAGTCCAGGATCCAGTTGTAGAGGGAGGAGTTTAGTCCCAGGGTCCTTAGCTTAGTGATGAGCTGTTAATGTAAAGAAAACCAAGAAACAACTATTTTTGTCAAGTTCCTTAAACGCGCTGAGAATGTTCCAAAGCCAAGCAACTATCCTCCACCAAGGTTGTATGCCAAATAACCATAGGACAACCCCACTCTCACCAAGCTCTAATAACCATAGGACAACCCCACTCTCACCAAGCTCTAATAACCATAACACAACCCCACTCTCACCAAGCTCTAATAACCATAACACAACCCCACTCTCACCAAGCTCTAAGAAATATAGGACAACCCCACTCTCACCAAGCTCTAATAACCATATGGTTCTCAAAATGTTATGTGCTAGCTGGGAGCTTGGTACACAAATTAACACCATATCAATAGGTAACTTGAGGTGAATGTGATTATTATTATGCTCTGCATGGTCAAAGGATTTATAAAAAAACATGCAGGCACACACACACACACACACACACACACACACATTTACCGACACACACACACACACACACACACACACACACACACACACACACACACACACACACACACACACACACACACACACATCTTTCCACTTCATTTGCCTTCGTAAACAGGAAACATACATTTAAATGTCACTGCAAACATGATATGCTATATTGCCAACGTGTTATGCTTTTTGGTGACTTGGTGACACAATGATTAATCGTCTGTCTTGTTTTGATCCCATATAAAGCTGAATACATCCTCAGAAATGACAAGGATTCATGTTTGATTAATGTGTCTCATGTTGAAGTTTATTATCTAAGGTTTTGAGGGAAAACAACCAACCGGGTAATGTTGTTTGGTTTAGCTACAATCTGAACAGTAGTGATGTTAGGACACATCCCAAATTACACACTGTTCCCTACACTCTTAGAAAAAAGGGTTCCAAAAGGGTTATTCGGCTGTCCCCATAGGAGAACCCTTTTTGGTTCCAAGTATAACCCTTTTTGGATCCAGGTAGAACTCTTTTGGGTTCCATGTAGAACCCTCTATGTAAAGGGTTCAACATGGAACTCAAAAGGGTTCTACCTGGAACCAAATAGGGTTCTTCAAAGGGTTCTCCTATGGGGACAGCCAAAGAACCCTTTTAGGTTCCAGATAGCACCTTTTCTTCTAAGGGTGTATATAGTGCATTACCCTATGGGCCATGGTCAAAAGTAGTGCACTACGTAGGGAATAGTTTGCCATTTGGGACAGAACCTTAGTGTCCGTGTGGAGTTTCCCAGGTAGGCCTATAATATGTTTACTCAGCTGAGATGCATCTCAGCAGTTTGTCCTGTAGTAAATGGTTTGTGAACAGATCAACAGAAGAGTAGATGCAGCTGACTGTGGACTGTCTTAGAGTTCTGGTATTCAGGAACACTGTCCCTCAGAAGATCACTAAGCACCAACACAGGTCTCTGTCAACAATAACAGCCATAGCACACAATATCAGTAGTAGTTGTTGTTGGTCTGATCTGAATGAACAGCTGATTACAACAGACCTCTTACATCTGAACAACCTGGATATGATTCCTATACAACATAATATAGTGACTGAGATGATGCAGCACCACGTCTTTCTCCCCTGATTGTTGAAGAGTGTCTGACTCCCAAACGGCCCCCTATACCCTCTGGGCCCAGGTCTAAACTATATAGGGAATAGGGGGCTGTTTGGGACGCGTCCACCACTGGACACAGACGTCAGTTCAACGTCTAGTTTTGATTTACATTTGGTTGGGTTGTCAACTAACATGAATTCAACATGAAATCAACAAATAAATGACACCATGACATTGGGTGAAAAAAAAAAGAAATTCCATTATGTTGATGACATCGGCCAAATCGTATTCCTATAACGGCCAGTGTAGTGAGAGCGACTTTACCACAGTGCTACGTCATACCGGCCAGATTTCTGCCTGCTTGAACGCCAAAAACATGAACCAGGGAATGGATACAACATCACTCAGAAATGCACAAAAAACTATATAACATTCAAATTGTTAAACTTTCCTTTAAGAGTTGGGCCAATGAGAAATGACTTCTTCAGCTGACAGTAACCAACAGTACATGATGAAGCCTCATGTGAATGGAAGACTGCAGGGTGAACAGGATAATGGTAGATTATTACAACTGTTACATAGGCTCTGTGTGAGAACAATGTTTAATACATTCTACATGACTGTGTCACATCCTGATCTGTTTCACCTGTCTGTGTGATTGTCTCCACCTCCTCCAGGTGTCACATCCTGATCTGTTTCACCTGTCTGTGTGATTGTCTCCACCTCCTCCAGGTGTCACATCCTGATCTGTTTCACCTGTCTGTGTGATTGTCTCCACCTCCTCCAGGTGTCACATCCTGATCTGTTTCACCTGTCTGTGTGATTGTCTCCACCTCCTCCAGGTGTCACATCCTGATCTGTTTCACCTGTCTGTGTGATTGTCTCCACCTCCTCCAGGTGTCACATCCTGATCTGTTTCACCTGTCTGTGTGACTGTCTCCACCTCCTCCAGGTGTCACATCCTGATCTGTTTCACCTGTCTGTGTGATTGTCTCCACCTCCTCCAGGTGTCTTCCTCATCATCCCCAGTGTATTTATATCTGTGTTCTATGTTGGTCTGTTACCAGTTGGTTTTGTTTGCCAAGTCAACCAGTGTGTTTTTCCTAGCTCCTGTTTCTCCAAGTCTCTGTTTCTCCAAGTCTCTGTTTCTCCAAGTCTCTGTTTCTCCAAGTCTCTGTTTCTCCAAGTCTCTGTTGTTCCAGTCCTCTTGTTTCTGAACCTCTGCCTGCCCTGACCTCGAGCCTGCCTGACGCCCTGTACCGTTTGGACTCTGATCTGGTTAACAACCTCTTGCCTGTCTGACCCAGCAGACTCGGACCAGCTCCATCACGAGGGAGCCACCATTAAAAAACATGAGGAACAATATTTAATTAATTCTACATGATTGACTAGATTATTATCTAATATGGATCTGAATCCATCCATACTGTAATAGAGGGCAACGTGGGATGATATTAGGCTACTGAAGGTTCCATCCAAAATGAATGGATCTTGATATTAGGCTACTGAAGGTTCCATCCAAAATGAATGGATCTTGATATTAGGCTACTGAAGGTTCCATCCAAACTGAATGGATCTTGATATTAGGCTACTGAAGGTTCCATCCAAACTGAATGGATCTTGATATTAGGCTACTGAAGGTTCCATCCAAACTGAATGGATCTTGATATTAGGCTACTGAAGGTTCCATCCAAACTGAATGGATCTTGATATTAGGCTACTGAAGGTTCCATCCAAACTGAATGGATCTTGATATTAGGCTACTGAAGGTTCCATCCAAACTGAATGGATCTTGATATTAGGCTACTGAAGGTTCCATCCAAACTGAATGGATCTTGATATTAGGCTACTGAAGGTTCCATCCAAACTGAATGGATCTTGATATTAGGCTACTGAAGGTTCCATCCAAACTGAATGGATCTTGATATTAGGCTACTGAAGGTTCCATCCAAACTGAATGGATCTTGATATTAGGCTACTGAAGGTTCCATCCAAACTGAATGGATCTTGATATTAGGCTACTGAAGGTTCCATCCAAACTGAATGGATCTTGATATTAGGCTACTGAAGGTTCCATCCAAACTGAATGGACCTTGATATTAGGCTACTGAAGGTTCCATCCAAACTGAATGGACCTTGATATTAGGCTACTGAAGGTTCCATCCAAACTGAATGGACCTTGATATTAGGCTACTGAAGGTTCCATCCAAACTGAATGGACCTTGATATTAGGCTACTGAAGGTTCCATCCAAACTGAATGGACCTTGATATTAGGCTACTGAAGGTTCCATCCAAACTGAATGGACCTTGATATTAGGCTACTGAAGGTTCCATCCAAACTGAATGGACCTTGATATTAGGCTACTGAAGGTTCCATCCAAACTGAATGGACCTTGATATTAGGCTACTGAAGGTTCCATCCAAACTGAATGGACCTTGATATTAGGCTACTGAAGGTTCCATCCAAACTGAATGGATCTTGATATTAGGCTACTGAAGGTTCCATCCAAACTGAATGGATCTTGATATTAGGCTACTGAAGGTTCCATCCAAACTGAATGGATCTTGATATTAGGCTACTGAAGGTTCCATCCAAACTGAATGGATCTTGATATTAGGCTACTGAAGGTTCCATCCAAACTGAATGGATCTTGATATTAGGCTACTGAAGGTTCCATCCAAACTGAATGGATCTTGATATTAGGCTACTGAAGGTTCCATCCAAACTGAATGGATCTTGATATTAGGCTACTGAAGGTTCCATCCAAACTGAATGGATCTTGATATTAGGCTACTGAAGGTTCCATCCAAACTGAATGGATCTTGATATTAGGCTACTGAAGGTTCCATCCAAACTGAATGGATCTTGATATTAGGCTACTGAAGGTTCCATCCAAACTGAATGGATCTTGATATTAGGCTACTGAAGGTTCCATCCAAACTGAATGGATCTTGATATTAGGCTACTGAAGGTTCCATCCAAACTGAATGGATCTTGATATTAGGCTACTGAAGGTTCCATCCAAACTGAATGGATCTTGATATTAGGCTACTGAAGGTTCCATCCAAACTGAATGGATCTTGATATTAGGCTACTGAAGGTTCCATCCAAACTGAATGGATCTTGATATTAGGCTACTGAAGGTTCCATCCAAACTGAATGGATCTTGATATTAGGCTACTGAAGGTTCCATCCAAACTGAATGGATCTTGATATTAGGCTACTGAAGGTTCCATCCAAACTGAATGGATCTTGATATTAGGCTACTGAAGGTTCCATCCAAACTGAATGGATCTTGATATTAGGCTACTGAAGGTTCCATCCAAACTGAATGGATCTTGATATTAGGCTACTGAAGGTTCCATCCAAACTGAATGGATCTTGATATTAGGCTACTGAAGCTTCCATCCAAACTGAATGGATCTTGATATTAGGCTACTGAAGCTTCCATCCAAACTGAATGGATCTTGATATTAGGCTACTGAAGCTTCCATCCAAACTGAATGGATCTTGATATTAGGCTACTGAAGCTTCCATCCAAACTGAATGGATCTTGATATTAGGCTACTGAAGGTTCCATCCAAACTGAATGGATCTTGATATTAGGCTACTGAAGGTTCCATCCAAACTGAATGGATCTTGATATTAGGCTACTGAAGGTTCCATCCAAACTGAATGGATCTTGATATTAGGCTACTGAAGGTTCCATCCAAACTGAATGGATCTTGATATTAGGCTACTGAAGGTTCCATCCAAACTGAATGGATCTTGATATTAGGCTACTGAAGGTTCCATCCAAACTGAATGGATCTTGATATTAGGCTACTGAAGGTTCCATCCAAACTGAATGGATCTTGATATTAGGCTACTGAAGGTTCCATCCAAACTGAACGGATCTTGATATTAGACTACTGAAGTTCCATCCAAACTGAACGGATCTTGATATTAGGCTACTGAAGGTTCCATCCAAACTGAATGGATCTTGATATTAGGCTACTGAAGGTTCCATCCAAACTGAATGGATCTTGATATTAGGCTACTGAAGGTTCCATCCAAACTGAATGGATCTTGATATTAGGCTACTGAAGGTTCCATCCAAACTGAATGGATCTTGATATTAGGCTACTGAAGGTTCCATCCAAACTGAATGGATCTTGATATTAGGCTACTGAAGCTTCCATCCAAACTGAATGGATCTTGATATTAGGCTACTGAAGGTTCCATCCAAACTGAATGGATCTTGATATTAGGCTACTGAAGGTTCCATCCAAACTGAATGGATCTTGATATTAGGCTACTGAAGGTTCCATCCAAACTGAATGGATCTTGATATTAGGCTACTGAAGGTTCCATCCAAACTGAATGGATCTTGATATTAGGCTACTGAAGGTTCCATCCAAACTGAATGGATCTTGATATTAGGCTACTGAAGGTTCCATCCAAACTGAATGGATCTTGATATTAGGCTACTGAAGGTTCCATCCAAACTGAATGGATCTTGATATTAGGCTACTGAAGGTTCCATCCAAACTGAACGGATCTTGATATTAGACTACTGAAGTTCCATCCAAACTGAATGGATCTTGATAGAGGACAACTATACTGTACAGAACTTTGTCACCTACATATTTTGTCAAATTCAACATCAATTCTGCTGATTGCACTACATGTTGTCTTAGAGTATTGGAATAATCTCAGCTACATAAATGGCTGCCAATGTACAGTATAAACTAGCAGTTACTATTTTAGACCTCCATCCTTTATTCCTATTCTACATGACTGACTAGATTATTAGGACTGTTACAGTATCCCTTTACCTCCCGGGTATCCCTTTACCTCCCGGGTATCCCTTTACCTCCCGGTATCCCTTTGCCTCCGGTATCCCGTTACCTCCCATTATCCCGTTACCTCCCGGTATCCCTTTACCTCCCGGCCCTTTACCTCCCGGTATCCCGTTACCTCCCGGTATCCCTTTACCTACCGGTATCCCTTTACCTTCCGGTATCCCTTTACCTCCCGGTATCCCTTTACCTCCCGGTATCCCGTTACCTCCCGGTATCCCTTTACCTACCGGTATCCCTTTACCTCCCGGTATCCCTTTACCTCCCGGTATCCCTTTGCCTCCGGTATCCCGTTACCTCCCATTATCCCGTAACCTCCCATTATCCCGTTACCTCCCAGTATTCCTTTACCTCCCGGTATTCCATTACCTCCCGGTATCCCTTTACCTCCGGTATCCCGTTACCTCCCATTATCCCGTTACCTCCCGGTATCCCGTTACCTCCCATTATCCCGTTACCTCCCATTATCCTGTTACCTCCCGGTATCCCTTTACCTCCCGGTATCCCTTTACCTCCCGGCCCTTTACCTCCCGGTATCCCGTTACCTCCCGGTATCCCTTTACCTACCGGTATCCCTTTACCTCCCGGTATCCCTTTACCTCCCGGTATCCTGTTACCTCCCGGTATCCCTTTACCTACCGGTATCCCTTTACCTCCCGGTATCCCTTTACCTCCCGGTATCCCTTTGCCTCCGGTATCCCGTTACCTCCCATTATCCCGTAACCTCCCATTATCCCGTTACCTCCCAGTATTCCTTTACCTCCCGGTATTCCATTACCTCCCGGTATCCCTTTACCTCCGGTATCCCGTTACCTCCCATTATCCCGTTACCTCCCGGTATCCCGTTACCTCCCATTATCCCGTTACCTCCCATTATCCCGTTACCTCCCGGTATCCCTTTACCTCCCGGTATCCCTTTACCTCCCGGCCCTTTACCTCCCGGTATCCCGTTACCTCCCGGTATCCCTTTACCTACCGGTATCCCTTTACCTCCCGGTATCCCTTTACCTCCCGGTATCCCTTTGCCTCCGGTATCCCGTTACCGCCCATTATCCCGTTACCTCCCAGTATTCCTTTACCTCCCGGTATTCCATTACCTCCCGGTATCCCTTTACCTCCGGTATCCCGTTACCTCCCATTATCCCGTTACCTCCCGGTATCCCTTTACCTCCCATTATCCCGTTACCTCCCGGTATCCCTTTACCTCCCAGTATCCCGTTACCTCCCGGTATTCCGTTACCTCCCATTATCCCTTTACCTCCCTGTATCCCTTTACCTCCCATTAACCCGTTACCTCCTGGTATCCCTTTACCTCCCGGTATCCCTTTACCTCCCATTATCCCTTTATCTCCCGGTATTCCGTTACCTCCCATTATCCCGTTACCTCCTGGTATCCCTTTACCTCCCATTATCCCTTTATCTCCCGGTATTCCGTTACCTCCCATTATCCCGTTATCTCCTGGTATTCCGTTACCTCCCTTTATCCTGTTACCTCCTGGTATTCCGTTACCTCCCTTTATCCTGTTACCTCCTGGTATTCCGTTACCTCCCGGTATCCCTTTATCTCCCAGTATCCCTTTACCTCCCGGTATCCCGTTACTTCCCGGTATCCCTTTACCTCCCGGTATCCCTTTACCTCCCATTATCCCGTTACCTCCCGGTATCCCTTTACCTCCCATTATCCCTTTATGTCCCGGTATTCCGTTACCTCCCATTATCCCGTTATCTCCTGGTATTCCGTTACCTCCCTTTATCCTGTTACCTCCTGGTATTCCGTTACCTCCCTTTATCCTGTTACCTCCAGGTATCCCTTTACCTCCCGGTATCCCTTTACCTCCCATTATCCCTTTACCTCCCGGTATCCCGTTACCTCTGGGTATCCCGTTACCTCCCGGTATCCCGACAGACAGCTGGTGAACAGAATCAGAGGGCAGAGTGTCTCTCTGTGTATAATGGGAGCTAGGGCACATCAGCAGCAGTGAGGTGGATGTCATTTGCAGAGACGAGAGCTCAGCTTCCTGAACGTTTTCTGCAGTGACTGTGGGAGAGACTGGGGCCAAGACTTCAACAATAGCCCAGAGGATGAGAGGCCATTTAGGAGATATATAGTAGTCTCTATCTACTCAGAGATAGTATTAATATCGCATTGATCATCGAAGTCACACTCACGCTTTTAAAACAGAGGATCAGCTGGAATTAGAATTGTGAGCTGCGCTTGGACACGTTGTACCGTTATCGAGGGCTGCTTTAGACGTTTGGATCACCGTGCGGTTTGTGACACCTGCTGTGGTACGTCATTGTCACTCAGTCCAATCACGCCGAAGCTGATAGTGGAGCGTTTTCCCAGCGTTCTGGGCAATTCCAGCAGTGCGTTAATGAATGAATAGAGCAGACCGAGCCAGCCGAAGTCTATCATTGAGCTCGACACCGTTCCGTTGTGCGGGGGGATGTTTGTCTGTGCAGGTACAGAATTTAGGCAACAGGGGTTTGTTTATCCTAGAATGGAAGGACGGGGTTAATATCGCATCAAGAGGACCACTACACGACTGTACAGAGTTGCATTCAAGTTGTTCTAAATCATTGTTCTTCTACACCGGCAAAGACGAATTATTCAGATTCTTCTGGAGCCAGAGATGGGTGAGTAACAGTCCTTATTTGTTGCAATATTTTATGTGTTATAATCTGTTTCAATTTGTACTTATTTTTTAAATATATTTTTTTAAGTTTTTATTTATAGGGGACAATGCACATTAATCAACATTAATATTACAATAATGGAAATGTGCCGGAGTTAGCCAAACGCTAATTTGCACCCGTAGTCCCAGAGCCACTATACAGAATTGTGCATGGATGCATTTAATTAAAATGTATAGCATAGCCTATAGACTATATAGTCTTGTACAAGTTGGAAACTTGTTCAGTGGAATACAAATAAATAAACAGCATCTTAAATGAATAACTGTCTATTCACTTACATTGTTTCTACTGTATATCTCAAATCAAAAGGGTTGGAGCGTTCCCCTCCAACTGATGTTGTTAGTGGTGTACCCTTGCATTTTTTTATATGTTATCTTTTATCTGTCCAGTCATTTCAGAAGCCTCTGCTGAACTGTTGACTGGCTTTTCTGTTATGTGCCGTTTTTCCGGCATTCTAAGCACCCAGAAACATGCGGCTGGTCAGAACTAGATGACCAAGCAGGCGCCTGGTCAGAACCAGATGACCAAACATGCGGCTGGTCAGAACCAGATGACCAAACAGGCGGCTGGTCAGAACCAGATGACCAAACAGGCGCCTGGTCAGAACCAGATGACCAAACAGGCGGCTGGTCAGAACCAGATGACCAAACAGGCGGCTGGTCAGAACCAGATGACCAAACAGGCGGCTGGTCAGAACCAGATGACCAAACAGGCGGCTGGTCAGAACCAGAACATGGAGGACAAGTTATTATTTGTTTTATTATTATTTGTTATTTATCATTATCATGACCAACAGTATATAGAATAGCATTATACAACTGCTATTTTTCTCTCAAAATGTGGCAAAATGTGTTGAAATGCAATAACTTAGTATTACTTGTATTGACTATACAGCAGTGAGGACTCATCCTCCTCACTGAATTTCATAAAAATTAAAAAGCATTAAAAACATTAAAAAAAGTTATCATTTTGAGATTAAACTATACTAGATATTTTCACGTCTCCAAATAATTGATTAAAACACACTGTTTTGCAATGAAGGTCTACAGTAGCCTCAGCAGCACAATGTAGGGCAGCACCATGGTTTAGCCGGAGGACAGCTAGCTTCCGTCCTCCTCTGGGTACAATGACTTCAATACAAAACCTAGGAGGCTTATGGTTCTCACCCACTTCCATAGACTTACACAGTAATTATGACAACTTCCGGATGACGTCCTCCAACCTATCAGAGCTCTTGCAGCATGAACTGACATGTTGTCCACCCAATCAAAGTATCAGATAATGAATCTAGTACTGAAAGCATAAGCTACAGCTAGCTAGCACTGCAGTGCATAAAATGTGGTGAGTAGTTGACTCAAAGAGAGAGAGAAAGACAATAGTTGAACAATTTAACAAAATAATTTAGTCAAAAATGAAGGAGAAGCGAGAGAGAGAGAGAGAGAGAGAGAGAGAGAGAGAGAGAGAGAGAGCTAGCTAGCTATATTTTGCTAGTGAATGTAGCTAGCTAGTTTAGCCTACTCAAACAACTGGCTCAAACAGAGAGGGATGCTATCTTAGCTAGCTGGCTATGGCTATCCAACACTGGAACTCTTCCAAGTCAAGGTAAGCTTTTGGTTGTATTTATTGCCACCGGGAACCGCAGGTGTAACTGTTAAACTGCTTGCTGTACACTTGTTTACTAATGTGTTGATTCTAGTAGTTAGCTAATATGGTGACAATGATGTAGGCTGTATGTAGCGGTTAGCAGTTATGATATGAAGGTTTGGCTTGGAGAGGTGTTTTCACCTGGTCACAGACAGCTACTTTTATTATTGTTTGACCCTGCTGGTCATCTATGAACATTTGAACATCTTGGAGAAAGAACTGGCCTTAATGGCCATGAATTGTTATAATCCCCACCCAGCACAGCCAGAAGAGGACTGGCCACCCCTCAGAGCCTGGTTCCTCTCTAGGTTTCTTCCTAGGTTTTGCCTTTCTAGGGAGTTGTTCCTAGCCACCGTACATCTGCATTGCTTGCTGTTTGGGGTTTTAGGCTGGGTTTCTGTATAGCACTTTGTGACATCGGCTGATGTAAAAAGCACTTTATAAATAAATTTGATTTGATTTGATTTGTGCACTGAAGTCCACAAGAGAAGGTAAAAGGTGAGAGGAGGAGAGAACGTACCTGCAAGAAATAATTATACAATGAGCAAAGTAATCATGCTGTTTGCGTGTGGCTACTATGAAAGGGAACAGTGTTTGCGGGTGATCAGGGGTATATTCACTCAAAACGTTTTTTTAAATGTTTCTTAAACTAAGCAAACGGAAAACAAAAAACAGGTCTGGATTTCAGGCTAGGTTCCACTCAGAGGGAACAATATGCACAAGAACAGGTCTGGATTTCAGGCTAGGTTCCACTCAGAGAGAACAATATGCACAAGAACAGGTCTGGATTTCAGGCTAGGTTCCACTCAGAGAGAACAATATGCACAAGAACAGGTCTGGATTTCAGGCTAGGTTCCACTCAGAGAGAACAATATGCACAAGAACAGGTCTGGATTTCAGGCTAGGTTCCACTCAGTGAGAACAATATGCACAAGAACAGGTCTGGATTTCAGGCTAGGTTCCACTCAGTGAGAACAATATGCACAAGAACAGGTCTGGATTTCAGGCTAGGTTCCACTCAGAGAGAACAATATGCACAAGAACGGGTCTGGATTTCAGGCTAGGTTCCACTCAGAGAGAACAATATGCACAAGAACAGGTCTGGATTTCAGGCTAGGTTCCACTCAGAGAGAACAATATGCACAAGAACAGGTCTGGATTTCAGGCTAGGTTCCACTCAGAGAGAACAATATGCACAAGAACAGGTCTGGATTTCAGGCTAGGTTCCACTCAGAGAGAACAATATGCACAAGAACAGGTCTGGATTTCAGGCTAGGTTCCACTCAGAGAGAACAATATGCACAAGAACAGGTCTGGATTTCAGGCTAGGTTCCACTCAGTGAGAACAATATGCACAAGAACAGGTCTGGATTTCAGGCTAGGTTCCACTCAGAGAGAACAATATGCACAAGAACAGGTCTGGATTTCAGGCTAGGTTCCACTCAGTGAGAACAATATGCACAAGAACAGGTCTGGATTTCAGGCTAGGTTCCACTCAGTGAGAACAATATGCACAAGAACAGGTCTGGATTTCAGGCTAGGTTACACTCAGAGAGAACAATATGCACAAGAACAGGTCTGGATTTCAGGCTAGGTTCCACTCAGTGAGAACAATATGCACAAGAACAGGTCTGGATTTCAGGCTAGGTTCCACTCAGTGAGAACAATATGCACAAGCACAGGTCTGGATTTCAGGCTAGGTTACACTCAGAGAGAACAATATGCACAATCTCAAACACACTGAAGCTCTGGCTAAGTGTCCCTGTCTAACAGTGTATTCCTGGCAGCCAGTGCAGGCTGAACAGTTGGCAGAGATTGAACCCATGCCAGCGTCTCCTTCCTTTTCAAATGAGATTTGTTTGAAGCCCTTTAAAAGTGTTTGATTAAGCCCTTTGGTTTGTTTTAAATAGGCTACCCACAATTCCCCTCTGTTATGCCCTGCTCTTTATGATGTGGTGACACTGATGATATCCACAGTTCTTTCTAATGTGTGTGTGTGAGACGCTGATGAAGTGTTGGGTCCCATTGTGTTTCATGTGTTTTATCTGAAAGGTAGGCTACTTCTGCTGATGTGGAAATCAGACTGTTCTGATTTGAATAGATTACACACATTGTTATTCTGTAGATGGAAACGAACAACAGATTGTATACTATTAAGACTGAGATATGTTAATGAGATGTTTGCCTCACCCACCATTATATTAGAGCTCTGGTTGAATTTACACATGTACTCTGATGCAATATCTCTCTCTCTCTCTCTCTCTCTCTCTAAAACCTACAACATCAACTAACTGACTGTGGTATATTTCAATTTTAATAGCAGTAATTCTGTGAAGCCAGGGTGTGCATCCCAAATGGCACCCTATTCCCTATACAGTGCACTACCCTGGGGCCAAAAGAAGTGCACTATAAAGGGAAGAGAGAGCCATTTGGGACGCATCCTTGGTGTGTCTGGAGGACCTGTACTGGCTGTCATGTGCTTTATCAAGACCCAAGACTATTTTAGACACAAAGTGGAGATTAAAACATTCATACTGGAACATTTTGTTTTGCTTTATTGCACTTCATTTTGTGATATTATTAAAATTAAAATTGGTAAAATAGAAATGTGTCAGATTACCCAGCAGTGCTTCTTCTACTTGAAGTCTATAATAAACTAGCCATTATTGACACGGTTTTTAAATGCTAGAGTGAGAGAGTTGTACAGCCACAGCTCTAATGTGTCTGTATCACTCTGTAAACAAGGTAGTGTTTACCCAGTAGCCAATCAAAAGCCACACTGCTTGTACTTGATCCATTGATATGACTTGAGCCTGAAGGCACATTACACTCTATATCAACCAATAGGAGTTCATATCACCTGGAGCACATATCCTCTCCAGAACTCTGTTACACCATATTTAGACCTCAGTCTACACTCTGTTACACCATATTTAGACTTCAGTCTACACTCTGTTACATCATATTTAGACTTCAGTCTACTCTCTGTTACACCATATTTAGACTTCAGTCTACACTCTGTTACACCATATTTAGACCTCAGTCTACACTCTGTTACACCATATTTAGACTTCCGTCTACACTCTGTTACATCATATTTAGACTTCAGTCTACTCTCTGTTACACCATATTTAGACTTCAGTCTACTCTCTGTTACACCATATTTAGACCTCAGTCTACACTCTGTTACACCATATTTAGACTTCAGTCTACACTCTGTTACATCATATTTAGACTTCAGTCTACTCTCTGTTACACCATATTTAGACTTCAGTCTACTCTCTGTTACACCATATTTAGACCAGTCTACACTCTGTTACACCATATTTAGACCAGTCTACACTCTGTTACACCATATTTAGACTTCAGTCTACACTCTGTTACACCATATTTAGACTTCAGTCTACACTCTGTTACACCATATTTAGACTTCAGTCTACACCTTGTTACACCATATTTAGACTTCAGTCTACACTCTGTTACACCATATTTAGACTTCAGTCTACACTCTGTTACACCATATTTAGACTTCAGTCTACTCTCTGTTACACCATATTTAGACTTCAGTCTACACTCAGTTACACCATATTTAGACTTCAGTTTACACTCTGTTACACCATATTTAGACTTCAGTCTACACTCTGTTACACCATATTTAGACTTCAGTCTACTCTCTGTTACACCATATTTAGACTTCAGTCTACTCTCTGTTACACCATATTTAGACTTCAGTCTACACCTTGTTACACCATATTTAGACTTCAGTCTACACTCTGTTACACCATATTTAGACTTCAGTCTACACTCTGTTACACCATATTTAGACTTCAGTCTACACCTTGTTACACCATATTTAGACGTCAGTCTACACTCTGTTGCAAAATATTTAGACTTCAGTCTACACTCTGTTACATCATATTTAGACTTCAGTCTACACTCTGTTACACCATATTTAGACTTCAGTCTACACTCTGTTACATCATATTTAGACTTCAGTCTACACTCTGTCTGTTACACCATATTTAGACTTCAGTCTACACTCTGTTACACCATATTTAGACCTCAGTCTACACTCTGTTACACCATATTTAGACTTCAGTCTACACTCTGTTACATCATATTTAGACTTCAGTCTACTCTCTGTTACACCATATTTAGACTTCAGTCTACTCTCTGTTACACCATATTTAGACCTCAGTCTACACTCTGTTACACCATATTTAGACTTCAGTCTACACTCTGTTACATCATATTTAGACTTCAGTCTACTCTCTGTTACACCATATTTAGACTTCAGTCTACTCTCTGTTACACCATATTTAGACCAGTCTACACTCTGTTACACCATATTTAGACATCAGTCTACTCTCTGTTACACCATATTTAGACTTCAGTCTACTCTCTGTTACACCATATTTAGACTTCAGTCTACACTCTGTTACACCATATTTAGACATCAGTCTACACTCTCTTACACCATATTTAGACTTCAGTCTACACTCTGTTACACCATATTTAGACTTCAGTCTACACTCTGTTACACCATATTTAGACTTCAGTCTACACCTTGTTACACCATATTTAGACTTCAGTCTACACTCTGTTACACCATATTTAGACTTCAGTCTACACTCTGTTACACCATATTTAGACTTCAGTCTACTCTTTGTTACACCATATTTAGACTTCAGTCTACTCTCTGTTATACCATATTTAGACTTCAGTCTACACTCAGTTACACCATATTTAGACTTCAGTTTACACTCTGTTACACCATATTTAGACTTCAGTCTACACTCTGTTACACCATATTTAGACTTCAGTCTACTCTCTGTTACACCATATTTAGACTTCAGTCTACTCTCTGTTACACCATATTTAGACTTCAGTCTACACCTTGTTACACCATATTTAGACTTCAGTCTACACTCTGTTACACCATATTTAGACTTCAGTCTACTCTCTGTTACACCATATTTAGACTTCAGTCTACACCTTGTTACACCATATTTAGACTTCAGTCTACACTCTGTTGCACCATATTTAGACTTCAGTCTACACTCTGTTACATCATATTTAGACTTCAGTCTACACTCTGTTACACCATATTTAGACTTCAGTCTACACTCTGTTACATCATATTTAGACTTCAGTCTACACTCTGTCTGTTACACCATATTTAGACTTCAGTCTACACTCTGTTACACCATATTTAGACTTCAGTCTACACTCTGTTACACCATATTTAGACTTCAGTCTACACTCTGTTAAATCATATTTAGACTTCAGTCTACACTCTGTTACATCATATTTAGACTTCAGTCTACACTCTGTTACATCATATTTAGACTTCAGTCTACACTCTGTTACACCATATTTAGACTTCAGTCTACACTCTGTCTGTTACACCATATTTAGACTTCAGTCTACACTCTGTCTGTTACACCATATTTAGACATCAGTCTACTCTCTGTTACACCATATTTAGACTTCAGTCTACTCTCTGTTACACAATATTTAGACTTCAGTCTACACTCTGTTACACCATATTTAGACTTCAGTCTACACTCTGTTACACCATATTTAGACTTCAGTCTACACCTTGTTACACCATATTTAGTCTTCAGTCTACACTCTGTTACACCATATTTAGACTTCAGTCTACACTCTGTTACACCATATTTAGACTTCAGTCTACTCTCTGTTACACCATATTTAGACTTCAGTCTACACTCTGTTACATCATATTTAGACTTCAGTCTACTCTCTGTTACACCATATTTAGACTTCAGTCTACTCTCTGTTACACCATATTTAGACTTCAGTCTACACTCTGTTACACCATATTTAGACTTCAGTCTACACTCTGTTACACCATATTTAGACTTCAGTCCACACTCTGTCTGTTACACCATATTTAGACATCAGTCTACTCTCTGTTACACCATATTTAGACTTCAGTCTACTCTCTGTTACATCATATTTAGACTTCAGTCTACACTCTGTTACACCATATTTAGACTTCAGTCTACACTCTGTTACACCATATTTAGACTTCAGTCTACTCTCTGTTACACCATATTTAGACTTCAGTCTACACTCTGTTACATCATATTTAGACTTCAGTCTACTCTCTGTTACACCATATTTAGACTTCAGTCTACTCTCTGTTACACCATATTTAGACCTCAGTCTACACTCTGTTACACCATATTTAGACTTCAGTCTACACTCTGTTACATCATATTTAGACTTCAGTCTACTCTCTGTTACACCATATTTAGACTTCAGTCTACTCTCTGTTACACCATATTTAGACCAGTCTACACTCTGTTACACCATATTTAGACATCAGTCTACTCTCTGTTACACCATATTTAGACTTCAGTCTACTCTCTGTTACACCATATTTAGACTTCAGTCTACTCTCTGTTACACCATATTTAGACTTCAGTCTACACTCTGTTACATCATATTTAGACTTCAGTCTACACTCTGTTACATCATATTTAGACTTCAGTCTACACTCTGTTACACCATATTTAGACTTCAGTCTACACTCTGTCTGTTACACCATATTTAGACTTCAGTCTACACTCTGTCTGTTACACCATATTTAGACATCAGTCTACTCTCTGTTACACCATATTTAGACTTCAGTCTACTCTCTGTTACACAATATTTAGACTTCAGTCTACACTCTGTTACACCATATTTAGACTTCAGTCTACACTCTGTTACACCATATTTAGACTTCAGTCTACACCTTGTTACACCATATTTAGTCTTCAGTCTACACTCTGTTACACCATATTTAGACTTCAGTCTACACTCTGTTACACCATATTTAGACTTCAGTCTACTCTCTGTTACACCATATTTAGACTTCAGTCTACACTCTGTTACATCATATTTAGACTTCAGTCTACTCTCTGTTACACCATATTTAGACTTCAGTCTACTCTCTGTTACACCATATTTAGACTTCAGTCTACACCTTGTTACACCATATTTAGACTTCAGTCTACACTCTGTTGCACCATATTTAGACTTCAGTCTACACTCTGTTACATCATATTTAGACTTCAGTCTACACTCTGTTACACCATATTTAGACTTCAGTCTACACTCTGTTACATCATATTTAGACTTCAGTCTACACTCTGTCTGTTACACCATATTTAGACTTCAGTCTACACTCTGTTACACCATATTTAGACTTCAGTCTACACTCTGTTACACCATATTTAGACTTCAGTCTACACTCTGTTAAATCATATTTAGACTTCAGTCTACACTCTGTTACATCATATTTAGACTTCAGTCTACACTCTGTTACATCATATTTAGACTTCAGTCTACACTCTGTTACACCATATTTAGACTTCAGTCTACACTCTGTCTGTTACACCATATTTAGACTTCAGTCTACACTCTGTCTGTTACACCATATTTAGACATCAGTCTACTCTCTGTTACACCATATTTAGACTTCAGTCTACTCTCTGTTACACAATATTTAGACTTCAGTCTACACTCTGTTACACCATATTTAGACTTCAGTCTACACTCTGTTACACCATATTTAGACTTCAGTCTACACCTTGTTACACCATATTTAGTCTTCAGTCTACACTCTGTTACACCATATTTAGACTTCAGTCTACACTCTGTTACACCATATTTAGACTTCAGTCTACTCTCTGTTACACCATATTTAGACTTCAGTCTACACTCTGTTACATCATATTTAGACTTCAGTCTACTCTCTGTTACACCATATTTAGACTTCAGTCTACTCTCTGTTACACCATATTTAGACTTCAGTCTACACTCTGTTACACCATATTTAGACTTCAGTCCACACTCTGTCTGTTACACCATATTTAGACTTCAGTCTACTCTCTGTTACACATATTTAGACTTCAGTCTACTCTCTGTTACACCATATTTAGACTTCAGTCTACTCTCTGTTACACCATATTTAGACCAGTCTACACTCTGTTACACCATATTTAGACATCAGTCTACTCTCTGTTACACCATATTTAGACTTCAGTCTACTCTCTGTTACACCATATTTAGACTTCAGTCTACTCTCTGTTACACCATATTTAGACTTCAGTCTACACTCTGTTACATCATATTTAGACTTCAGTCTACACTCTGTTACATCATATTTAGACTTCAGTCTACACTCTGTTACACCATATTTAGACTTCAGTCTACACTCTGTCTGTTACACCATATTTAGACTTCAGTCTACACTCTGTCTGTTACACCATATTTAGACATCAGTCTACTCTCTGTTACACCATATTTAGACTTCAGTCTACTCTCTTTTACACAATATTTAGACTTCAGTCTACACTCTGTTACACCATATTTAGACTTCAGTCTACACTCTGTTACACCATATTTAGACTTCAGTCTACACCTTGTTACACCATATTTAGTCTTCAGTCTACACTCTGTTACACCATATTTAGACTTCAGTCTACACTCTGTTACACCATATTTAGACTTCAGTCTACTCTCTGTTACACCATATTTAGACTTCAGTCTACACTCTGTTACATCATATTTAGACTTCAGTCTACTCTCTGTTACACCATATTTAGACTTCAGTCTACTCTCTGTTACACCATATTTAGACTTCAGTCTACACTCTGTTACACCATATTTAGACTTCAGTCTACACTCTGTTACACCATATTTAGACTTCAGTCTACACTCTGTCTGTTACACCATATTTAGACATCAGTCTACTCTCTGTTACACCATATTTAGACTTCAGTCTACTCTCTGTTACATCATATTTAGACTTCAGTCTACACTCTGTTACACCATATTTAGACTTCAGTCTACACTCTGTTACACCATATTTAGACTTCAGTCTACTCTCTGTTACACCATATTTAGACTTCAGTCTACACTCTGTTACATCATATTTAGACTTCAGTCTACTCTCTGTTACACCATATTTAGACTTCAGTCTACTCTCTGTTACACCATATTTAGACCTCAGTCTACACTCTGTTACACCATATTTAGACTTCAGTCTACACTCTGTTACATCATATTTAGACTTCAGTCTACTCTCTGTTACACCATATTTAGACTTCAGTCTACTCTCTGTTACACCATATTTAGACCAGTCTACACTCTGTTACACCATATTTAGACATCAGTCTACTCTCTGTTACACCATATTTAGACTTCAGTCTACTCTCTGTTACACCATATTTAGACTTCAGTCTACACTCTGTTACACCATATTTAGACATCAGTCTACACTCTGTTACACCATATTTAGACTTCAGTCTACACTCTGTTACATCATATTTAGACTTCAGTCTACACTCTGTTACACCATATTTAGACTTCAGTCTACACCTTGTTACACCATATTTAGACTTCAGTCTACACTCTGTTACACCATATTTAGACTTCAGTCTACACTCTGTTACACCATATTTAGACTTCAGTCTACCCTCTGTTACACCATATTTAGACTTCAGTCTACTCTCTGTTACACCATATTTAGACTTCAGTCTACTCTCTGTTATACCATATTTAGACGTCAGTCTACACTCTGTTGCAAAATATTTAGACTTCAGTCTACACTCTGTTACATCATATTTAGACTTCAGTCTACACTCTGTTACACCATATTTAGACTTCAGTCTACACTCTGTTACATCATATTTAGACTTCAGTCTACACTCTGTTACACCATATTTAGACATCAGTCTACACTCTGTTACACCATATTTAGACTTCAGTCTACACTCTGTTACACCATATTTAGACTTCAGTCTACACTCTGTTACACCATATTTAGACTTCAGTCTACACCTTGTTACACCATATTTAGACTTCAGTCTACACTCTGTTACACCATATTTAGACTTCAGTCTACTCTCTGTTACACCATATTTAGACTTCAGTCTACTCTCTGTTACACCATATTTAGACTTCAGTCTACACCTTGTTACACCATATTTAGACTTCAGTCTACACTCTTTTACACCATATTTAGACTTCAGTCTACACCTTGTTACACCATATTTAGTCTTCAGTCTACACTCTGTTACACCATATTTAGACTTCAGTCTACACTCTGTTACACCATATTTAGACTTCAGTCTACTCTCTGTTACACCATATTTAGACTTCAGTCTACTCTCTGTTACACCATATTTAGACTTCAGTCTACACTCTGTTACATCTTATTTAGACTTCAGTCTACTCTCTGTTACACCATATTTAGACTTCAGTCTACTCTCTGTTACACCATATTTAGACTTCAGTCTACACTCTGTTACACCATATTTAGACTTCAGTCTACACTATGTTACACCATATTTAGACTTCAGTCTACACTCTGTTACACCATATTTAGACTTCAGTCTACACCTTGTTACACCATATGTAGACTTCAGTTTAAACTCTGTTACACCATATGTTGACCTCGGTCTACACTCTGTTACACCATATTTAGACTTCAGTCTACTCTCTGTTACACCATATTTAGACTTCAGTCTACACTCTGTTACACCATATTTAGACTTCAGTCTACACCTTGTTACACCATATTTAGACTTCAGTCTACACTCTGTTACACCATATTTAGAATTCAGTCTACACTCTGTTACACCATATTTAGACTTCAGTCTACACTCTGTAACATCATATTTAGACTTCAGTCTACACTCTGTTACACCATATTTAGACTTCAGTCTACACTCTGTTACACCATATTTATACTTCAGTCTACACTCTGTCTGATACACCATATTTAGACTTTAGTCTACACTCTGTTACACCATATTTAGACTTCAGTTTAAACTCTGTTACACCATATGTTGACCTCGGTCTACACTCTGTTACACCATATTTAGACTTCAGTCTACTCTCTGTTACACCATATTTAGACTTCAGTCTACACTCTGTTACACCATATTTAGACTTCAGTCTACACCTTGTTACACCATATTTAGACTTCAGTCTACACTCTGTTACACCATATTTAGAATTCAGTCTACACTCTGTTACACCATATTTAGACTTCAGTCTACACTCTGTAACATCATATTTAGACTTCAGTCTACACTCTGTTACACCATATTTAGACTTCAGTCTACACTCTGTTACACCATATTTATACTTCAGTCTACACTCTGTCTGATACACCATATTTAGACTTCAGTCTACACTCTGTTACATCATATTTAGACTTCAGTCTACTCTCTGTTACACCATATTTAGACTTCAGTCTACTCTCTGTTACACCATATTTAGACCAGTCTACACTCTGTTACACCATATTTAGACATCAGTCTACTCTCTGTTACACCATATTTAGACTTCAGTCTACTCTCTGTTACACCATATTTAGACTTCAGTCTACACTCTGTTACACCATATTTAGACATCAGTCTACACTCTGTTACACCATATTTAGACTTCAGTCTACACTCTGTTACATCATATTTAGACTTCAGTCTACACTCTGTTACACCATATTTAGACTTCAGTCTACACCTTGTTACACCATATTTAGACTTCAGTCTACACTCTGTTACACCATATTTAGACTTCAGTCTACACTCTGTTACACCATATTTAGACTTCAGTCTACCCTCTGTTACACCATATTTAGACTTCAGTCTACTCTCTGTTACACCATATTTAGACTTCAGTCTACTCTCTGTTATACCATATTTAGACGTCAGTCTACACTCTGTTGCAAAATATTTAGACTTCAGTCTACACTCTGTTACATCATATTTAGACTTCAGTCTACACTCTGTTACACCATATTTAGACTTCAGTCTACACTCTGTTACATCATATTTAGACTTCAGTCTACACTCTGTTACACCATATTTAGACATCAGTCTACACTCTGTTACACCATATTTAGACTTCAGTCTACACTCTGTTACACCATATTTAGACTTCAGTCTACACTCTGTTACACCATATTTAGACTTCAGTCTACACCTTGTTACACCATATTTAGACTTCAGTCTACACTCTGTTACACCATATTTAGACTTCAGTCTACTCTCTGTTACACCATATTTAGACTTCAGTCTACTCTCTGTTACACCATATTTAGACTTCAGTCTACACCTTGTTACACCATATTTAGACTTCAGTCTACACTCTTTTACACCATATTTAGACTTCAGTCTACACCTTGTTACACCATATTTAGTCTTCAGTCTACACTCTGTTACACCATATTTAGACTTCAGTCTACACTCTGTTACACCATATTTAGACTTCAGTCTACTCTCTGTTACACCATATTTAGACTTCAGTCTACTCTCTGTTACACCATATTTAGACTTCAGTCTACACTCTGTTACATCTTATTTAGACTTCAGTCTACTCTCTGTTACACCATATTTAGACTTCAGTCTACTCTCTGTTACACCATATTTAGACTTCAGTCTACACTCTGTTACACCATATTTAGACTTCAGTCTACACTATGTTACACCATATTTAGACTTCAGTCTACACTCTGTTACACCATATTTAGACTTCAGTCTACACCTTGTTACACCATATGTAGACTTCAGTTTAAACTCTGTTACACCATATGTTGACCTCGGTCTACACTCTGTTACACCATATTTAGACTTCAGTCTACTCTCTGTTACACCATATTTAGACTTCAGTCTACACTCTGTTACACCATATTTAGACTTCAGTCTACACCTTGTTACACCATATTTAGACTTCAGTCTACACTCTGTTACACCATATTTAGAATTCAGTCTACACTCTGTTACACCATATTTAGACTTCAGTCTACACTCTGTAACATCATATTTAGACTTCAGTCTACACTCTGTTACACCATATTTAGACTTCAGTCTACACTCTGTTACACCATATTTATACTTCAGTCTACACTCTGTCTGATACACCATATTTAGACTTTAGTCTACACTCTGTTACACCATATTTAGACTTCAGTCTACACTCTGTTACACCATATTTAGACTTCAGTTTACACTCTGTCTGTTACACCATATTTAGACTTCAGTCTACACTCTGTCTGTTACACCATATTTAGACATCAGTCTACTCTCTGTTACACCATATTTAGACTTCAGTCTACTCTCTGTTACATCATATTTAGACTTCAGTCTACACTCTGTTACACCATATTTAGACTTCAGTCTACACTCTGTTACACCATATTTAGACTTCAGTCTACTCTCTGTTACACCATATTTAGACTTCAGTCTACACTCTGTTACATCATATTTAGACTTCAGTCTACTCTCTGTTACACCATATTTAGACTTCAGTCTACTCTCTGTTACACCATATTTAGACTTCAGTCTACACTCTGTTACACCATATTTAGACTTCAGTCTACACTCTGTTACATCATATTTAGACTTCAGTCTACACTCTGTCTGTTACACCATATTTAGACTTCAGTCTACACTCTGTTACACCATATTTGGACCTCAGTCTACTCTCTGTTACACCATATTTAGACTTCAGTCTACTCTCTGTTACACCATATTTAGACCTCAGTCTACACTCTGTTACACCATATTTAGACTTCAGTCTACACTCTGTTACATCATATTTAGACTTCAGTCTACTCTCTGTTACACCATATTTAGACTTCAGTCTACTCTCTGTTACACCATATTTAGACCAGTCTACACTCTGTTACACCATATTTAGACATCAGTCTACTCTCTGTTACACCATATTTAGACTTCAGTCTACTCTCTGTTACACCATATTTAGACTTCAGTCTACACTCTGTTACACCATATTTAGACATCAGTCTACACTCTGTTACACCATATTTAGACTTCAGTCTACACTCTGTTACATCATATTTAGACTTCAGTCTACACTCTGTTACACCATATTTAGACTTCAGTCTACACCTTGTTACACCATATTTAGACTTCAGTCTACACTCTGTTACACGATATTTAGACTTCAGTCTACACTCTGTTACACCATATTTAGACTTCAGTCTACTCTCTGTTACACCATATTTAGACTTCAGTCTACTCTCTGTTACACCATATTTAGACTTCAGTCTACTCTCTGTTATACCATATTTAGACGTCAGTCTACACTCTGTTGCAAAATATTTAGACTTCAGTCTACACTCTGTTACATCATATTTAGACTTCAGTCTACACTCTGTTACACCATATTTAGACTTCAGTCTACACTCTGTTACATCATATTTAGACTTCAGTCTACACTCTGTCTGTTACACCATATTTAGACTTCAGTCTACACTCTGTTACACCATATTTAGACCTCAGTCTACACTCTGTTACACCATATTTAGACTTCAGTCTACACTCTGTTACATCATATTTAGACTTCAGTCTACTCTCTGTTACACCATATTTAGACTTCAGTCTACTCTCTGTTACACCATATTTAGACCTCAGTCTACACTCTATTACACCATATTTAGACTTCAGTCTACACTCTGTTACATCATATTTAGACTTCAGTCTACTCTCTGTTACACCATATTTAGACTTCAGTCTACTCTCTGTTACACCATATTTAGACCAGTCTACACTCTGTTACACCATATTTAGACATCAGTCTACTCTCTGTTACACCATATTTAGACTTCAGTCTACTCTCTGTTATACCATATTTAGACGTCAGTCTACACTCTGTTGCAAAATATTTAGACTTCAGTCTACACTCTGTTACATCATATTTAGACTTCAGTCTACACTCTGTTACACCATATTTAGACTTCAGTCTACACTCTGTTACATCATCTTTAGACTTCAGTCTACACTCTGTCTGTTACACCATATTTAGACTTCAGTCTACACTCTGTTACACCATATTTAGACCTCAGTCTACACTCTGTTACACCATATTTAGACTTCAGTCTACACTCTGTTACATCATATTTAGACTTCAGTCTACTCTCTGTTACACCATATTTAGACTTCAGTCTACTCTCTGTTACACCATATTTAGACCTCAGTCTACACTCTATTACACCATATTTAGACTTCAGTCTACACTCTGTTACATCATATTTAGACTTCAGTCTACTCTCTGTTACACCATATGTAGACTTCAGTCTACTCTCTGTTACACCATATTTAGACCAGTCTACACTCTGTTACACCATATTTAGACATCAGTCTACTCTCTGTTACACCATATTTAGACTTCAGTCTACTCTCTGTTACACCATATTTAGACTTCAGTCTACACTCTGTTACACCATATTTAGACATCAGTCTACACTCTGTTACACCATATTTAGACTTCAGTCTACACTCTGTTACACCATATTTAGACTTCAGTCTACACTCTGTAACACCATATTTATACTTCAGTCTACACCTTGTTACAGCATATTTAGACTTCAGTCTACACTCTGTTACACCATATTTAGACTTCAGTCTAGACACTCTGTTACACCATATTTAGACTTCAGTCTACTCTCTGTTACACCATATTTAGACTTCAGTCTACTCTCTGTTATACCATATTTAGACTTCAGTCTACACTCAGTTACACCATATTTAGACTTCAGTTTACACTCTGTTACACCATATTTAGACTTCAGCCTACACTCTGTTACACCATATTTAGACTTCAGTCTACTCTCTGTTACACCATATTTAGACTTCAATCTACTCTCTGTTACACCATATTTAGACTTCAGTCTACACCTTGTTACACCATATTTAGACTTCAGTCTACACTCTGTTACACCATATTTAAACTTCAGTCTACTCTCTGTTACACCATATTTAGACTTCAGTCTACACCTTGTTACACCATATTTAGACGTCAGTCTACACTCTGTTGCACCATATTTAGACTTCAGTCTACACTCTGTTACATCATATGTAGACTTCAGTCTACACTCTGTTACACCATATTTAGACTTCAGTCTACACTCTGTCTGTTACACCATATTTAGACTTCAGTCTACACTCTGTTACACCATATTTAGACTTCAGTCTACACTCTGTTACACCATATTTAGACTTCAGTCTACACTCTGTTACACCATATTTAGACTTCAGTCTACTCTCTGTTACACCATATTTAGACCTCAGTCTACACTCTATTACACCATATTTAGACTTCAGTCTACACTCTGTTACATCATATTTAGACTTCAGTCTACTCTCTGTTACATCATATTTAGATTTCAGTCTACTCTCTGTTACACCATATTTAGACCAGTCTACACTCTGTTACACCATATTTAGACATCAGTCTACTCTCTGTTACACCATATTTAGACTTCAGTCTACTCTCTGTTATACCATATTTAGACGTCAGTCTACACTCTGTTGCAAAATATTTAGACTTCAGTCTACACTCTGTTACATCATATTTAGACTTCAGTCTACACTCTGTTACACCATATTTAGACTTCAGTCTACACTCTGTTACATCATATTTAGACTTCAGTCCACACTCTGTCTGTTACACCATATTTAGACTTCAGTCTACACTCTGTTACACCATATTTAGACCTCAGTCTACACTCTGTTACACCATATTTAGACTTCAGTCTACACTCTGTTACATCATATTTAGACTTCAGTCTACTCTCTGTTACACCATATTTAGACTTCAGTCTACTCTCTGTTACACCATATTTAGACCTCAGTCTACACTCTATTACACCATATTTAGACTTCAGTCTACACTCTGTTACACCATATTTAGACTTCAGTCTACTCTCTGTTACACCATATTTAGACTTCAGTCTACACTCTGTTACACCATATTTAGACTTCAGTCTACACTCTGTTACACCATATTTAGACTTCAGTCTACTCTCTGTTACACCATATTTAGACTTCAGTCTACTCTCTGTTATACCATATTTAGACTTCAGTCTACACTCAGTTACACCATATTTAGACTTCAGTTTACACTCTGTTACACCATATTTAGACTTCAGTCTACACTCTGTTACACCATATTTAGACTTCAGTCTACTCTCTGTTACACCATATTTAGACTTCAGTCTACTCTCTGTTACACCATATTTAGACTTCAGTCTACACCTTGTTACACCATATTTAGACTTCAGTCTACACTCTGTTACACCATATTTAGACTTCAGTCTACTCTCTGTTACACCATATTTAGACTTCAGTCTACACCTTGTTACACCATATTTAGACGTCAGTCTACACTCTGTTGCACCATATTTAGACTTCAGTCTACACTCTGTTACATCATATGTAGACTTCAGTCTACGCTCTGTTACACCATATTTAGACTTCAGTCTACACTCTGTTACATCATATTTAGACTTCAGTCTACACTCTGTCTGTTACACCATATTTAGACTTCAGTCTACACTCTGTTACACCATATTTAGACTTCAGTCTACACTCTGTTACACCATATTTAGACTTCAGTCTACACTCTGTTACATCATATTTAGACTTCAGTCTACACTCTGTTACACCATATTTAGACTTCAGTCTACACCTTGTTACACCATATTTAGACTTCAGTCTACACTCTGTTACACCATATTTAGACTTCAGTCTACACTCTGTTACACCATATTTAGACTTCAGTCTACTCTCTGTTACACCATATTTAGACTTCAGTCTACACTCTGTTACACCATATTTAGACATCAGTCTACACTCTGTTACACCATATTTAGACTTCAGTCTACACTCTGTTACACCATATTTAGACTTCAGTCTACACTCTGTTACATCATATTTAGACTTCAGTCTACACTCTGTTACACCATATTTAGACTTCAGTCTACACTCTGTTACATCATATTTAGACTTCAGTCTACACTCTGTCTGTTACACCATATTTAGACTTCAGTCTACACTCTGTTACACCATATTTAGACCTCAGTCTACACTCTGTTACACCATATTTAGACTTCAGTCTACACTCTGTTACATCATATTTAGACTTCAGTCTACTCTCTGTTACACCATATTTAGACTTCAGTCTACTCTCTGTTACACCATATTTAGACCTCAGTCTACACTCTGTTACACCATATTTAGACTTCAGTCTACACTCTGTTACATCATATTTAGACTTCAGTCTACTCTCTGTTACACCATATTTAGACTTCAGTCTACTCTCTGTTACACCATATTTAGACCAGTCTACACTCTGTTACACCATATTTAGACATCAGTCTACTCTCTGTTACACCATATTTAGACTTCAGTCTACTCTCTGTTACACCATATTTATACTTCAGTCTACACTCTGTTACACCATATTTAGACATCAGTCTACACTCTGTTACACCATATTTAGACTTCAGTCTACACTCTGTTACACCATATTTAGACTTCAGTCTACACTCTGTTACACCATATTTAGACTTCAGTCTACACCTTGTTACACCATATTTAGACTTCAGTCTACACTCTGTTACACCATATTTAGACTTCAGTCTACACTCTGTTACACCATATTTAGACTTCAGTCTACTCTCTGTTACACCATATTTAGACTTCAGTCTACTCTCTGTTATACCATATTTAGACTTCAGTCTACACTCTGTTACATCATATGTAGACTTCAGTCTACACTCTGTTACACCATATTTAGACTTCAGTCTACACTCTGTTACATCATATTTAGACTTCAGTCTACACTCTGTCTGTTACACCATATTTAGACTTCAGTCTACACTCTGTTACACCATATTTAGACTTCAGTCTACACTCTGTTACACCATATTTAGACTTCAGTCTACACTCTGTTAAATCATATTTAGACTTCAGTCTACACTCTGTTACATCATATTTAGACTTCAGTCTACACTCTGTTACATCATATTTAGACTTCAGTCTACACTCTGTTACACCATATTTAGACTTCAGTCTACACTCTGTCTGTTACACCATATTTAGACTTCAGTCTACACTCTGTCTGTTACACCATATTTAGACATCAGTCTACTCTCTGTTACATCATATTTAGACTTCAGTCTACTCTCTGTTACACCATATTTAGACTTCAGTCTACACTCTGTTACACCATATTTAGATTTCAGTCTACACTCTGTCTGTTACACCATATTTAGACTTCAGTCTACACTCTGTTACACCATATTTAGACCTCAGTCTACACTCTGTTACACCATATTTAGACTTCAGTCTACACTCTGTTACATCATATTTAGACTTCAGTCTACTCTCTGTTACACCATATTTAGACTTCAGTCTACTCTCTGTTACACCATATTTAGACCTCAGTCTACACTCTATTACACCATATTTAGACTTCAGTCTACACTCTGTTACATCATATTTAGACTTCAGTCTACTCTCTGTTACACCATATGTAGACTTCAGTCTACTCTCTGTTACACCATATTTAGACCAGTCTACACTCTGTTACACCATATTTAGACATCAGTCTACTCTCTGTTACACCATATTTAGACTTCAGTCTACTCTCTGTTACACCATATTTAGACTTCAGTCTACACTCTGTTACACCATATTTAGACATCAGTCTACACTCTGTTACACCATATTTAGACTTCAGTCTACACTCTGTTACACCATATTTAGACTTCAGTCTACACTCTGTAACACCATATTTATACTTCAGTCTACACCTTGTTACAGCATATTTAGACTTCAGTCTACACTCTGTTACACCATATTTAGACTTCAGTCTAGACACTCTGTTACACCATATTTAGACTTCAGTCTACTCTCTGTTACACCATATTTAGACTTCAGTCTACTCTCTGTTATACCATATTTAGACTTCAGTCTACACTCAGTTACACCATATTTAGACTTCAGTTTACACTCTGTTACACCATATTTAGACTTCAGCCTACACTCTGTTACACCATATTTAGACTTCAGTCTACTCTCTGTTACACCATATTTAGACTTCAATCTACTCTCTGTTACACCATATTTAGACTTCAGTCTACACCTTGTTACACCATATTTAGACTTCAGTCTACACTCTGTTACACCATATTTAAACTTCAGTCTACTCTCTGTTACACCATATTTAGACTTCAGTCTACACCTTGTTACACCATATTTAGACGTCAGTCTACACTCTGTTGCACCATATTTAGACTTCAGTCTACACTCTGTTACATCATATGTAGACTTCAGTCTACACTCTGTTACACCATATTTAGACTTCAGTCTACACTCTGTCTGTTACACCATATTTAGACTTCAGTCTACACTCTGTTACACCATATTTAGACTTCAGTCTACACTCTGTTACACCATATTTAGACTTCAGTCTACACTCTGTTACACCATATTTAGACTTCAGTCTACTCTCTGTTACACCATATTTAGACCTCAGTCTACACTCTATTACACCATATTTAGACTTCAGTCTACACTCTGTTACATCATATTTAGACTTCAGTCTACTCTCTGTTACATCATATTTAGATTTCAGTCTACTCTCTGTTACACCATATTTAGACCAGTCTACACTCTGTTACACCATATTTAGACATCAGTCTACTCTCTGTTACACCATATTTAGACTTCAGTCTACTCTCTGTTATACCATATTTAGACGTCAGTCTACACTCTGTTGCAAAATATTTAGACTTCAGTCTACACTCTGTTACATCATATTTAGACTTCAGTCTACACTCTGTTACACCATATTTAGACTTCAGTCTACACTCTGTTACATCATATTTAGACTTCAGTCCACACTCTGTCTGTTACACCATATTTAGACTTCAGTCTACACTCTGTTACACCATATTTAGACCTCAGTCTACACTCTGTTACACCATATTTAGACTTCAGTCTACACTCTGTTACATCATATTTAGACTTCAGTCTACTCTCTGTTACACCATATTTAGACTTCAGTCTACTCTCTGTTACACCATATTTAGACCTCAGTCTACACTCTATTACACCATATTTAGACTTCAGTCTACACTCTGTTACACCATATTTAGACTTCAGTCTACTCTCTGTTACACCATATTTAGACTTCAGTCTACACTCTGTTACACCATATTTAGACTTCAGTCTACACTCTGTTACACCATATTTAGACTTCAGTCTACTCTCTGTTACACCATATTTAGACTTCAGTCTACTCTCTGTTATACCATATTTAGACTTCAGTCTACACTCAGTTACACCATATTTAGACTTCAGTTTACACTCTGTTACACCATATTTAGACTTCAGTCTACACTCTGTTACACCATATTTAGACTTCAGTCTACTCTCTGTTACACCATATTTAGACTTCAGTCTACTCTCTGTTACACCATATTTAGACTTCAGTCTACACCTTGTTACACCATATTTAGACTTCAGTCTACACTCTGTTACACCATATTTAGACTTCAGTCTACTCTCTGTTACACCATATTTAGACTTCAGTCTACACCTTGTTACACCATATTTAGACGTCAGTCTACACTCTGTTGCACCATATTTAGACTTCAGTCTACACTCTGTTACATCATATGTAGACTTCAGTCTACGCTCTGTTACACCATATTTAGACTTCAGTCTACACTCTGTTACATCATATTTAGACTTCAGTCTACACTCTGTCTGTTACACCATATTTAGACTTCAGTCTACACTCTGTTACACCATATTTAGACTTCAGTCTACACTCTGTTACACCATATTTAGACTTCAGTCTACACTCTGTTACATCATATTTAGACTTCAGTCTACACTCTGTTACACCATATTTAGACTTCAGTCTACACCTTGTTACACCATATTTAGACTTCAGTCTACACTCTGTTACACCATATTTAGACTTCAGTCTACACTCTGTTACACCATATTTAGACTTCAGTCTACTCTCTGTTACACCATATTTAGACTTCAGTCTACACTCTGTTACACCATATTTAGACATCAGTCTACACTCTGTTACACCATATTTAGACTTCAGTCTACACTCTGTTACACCATATTTAGACTTCAGTCTACACTCTGTTACATCATATTTAGACTTCAGTCTACACTCTGTTACACCATATTTAGACTTCAGTCTACACTCTGTTACATCATATTTAGACTTCAGTCTACACTCTGTCTGTTACACCATATTTAGACTTCAGTCTACACTCTGTTACACCATATTTAGACCTCAGTCTACACTCTGTTACACCATATTTAGACTTCAGTCTACACTCTGTTACATCATATTTAGACTTCAGTCTACTCTCTGTTACACCATATTTAGACTTCAGTCTACTCTCTGTTACACCATATTTAGACCTCAGTCTACACTCTGTTACACCATATTTAGACTTCAGTCTACACTCTGTTACATCATATTTAGACTTCAGTCTACTCTCTGTTACACCATATTTAGACTTCAGTCTACTCTCTGTTACACCATATTTAGACCAGTCTACACTCTGTTACACCATATTTAGACATCAGTCTACTCTCTGTTACACCATATTTAGACTTCAGTCTACTCTCTGTTACACCATATTTATACTTCAGTCTACACTCTGTTACACCATATTTAGACATCAGTCTACACTCTGTTACACCATATTTAGACTTCAGTCTACACTCTGTTACACCATATTTAGACTTCAGTCTACACTCTGTTACACCATATTTAGACTTCAGTCTACACCTTGTTACACCATATTTAGACTTCAGTCTACACTCTGTTACACCATATTTAGACTTCAGTTTACACTCTGTTACACCATATTTAGACTTCAGTCTACACTCTGTTACACCATATTTAGACTTCAGTCTACTCTCTGTTACACCATATTTAGACTTCAGTCTACTCTCTGTTACACCATATTTAGACTTCAGTCTACACCTTGTTACACCATATTTAGACTTCAGTCTACACTCAGTTACACCATATTTAGACTTCAGTTTACACTCTGTTACATCATATTTAGACTTCAGTCTACACTCTGTCTGTTACACCATATTTAGACTTCAGTCTACTCTCTGTTACACCATATTTAGACTTCAGTCAACACTCTGTTACACCATATTTAGACTTCAGTCTACACTCTGTTACACCATATTTAGACTTCAGTCTACACTATGTTACACCATATTTAGACTTCAGTCTACACTCTGTTACACCATATTTAGACTTCAGTCTACACCTTGTTACACCATATTTAGACTTCAGTTTAAACTCTGTTACACCATATTTAGACTTCAGTCTACACTCTGTTACACCATATTTAGACTTCAGTCTACTCTCTGTTACACCATATTTAGACTTCAGTCTACTCTCTGTTACACCATATTTAGACTTCAGTCTACACCTTGTTACACCATATTTAGACTTCAGTCTACACTCTGTTACACCATATTTAGAATTCAGTCTACACTCTGTTACACCATATTTAGACTTCAGTCTACACTCTGTTACATCATATTTAGACTTCAGTCTACACTCTGTTACACCATATTTAGACTTCAGTCTACACTCTGTCTGCTACACCATATTTAGACTTCTGTCTACACTCTGTTACACCATATTTAGACTTCAGTCTACACTCTGTTACACCATATTTAGACTTCAGTCTACACTCTGTCTGTTACACCATATTTAGACTTCAGTCTACACTCTGTCTGTTACACCATATTTAGACATCAGTCTACTCTCTGTTACACCATATTTAGACTTCAGTCTACTCTCTGTTACATCATATTTAGACTTCAGTCTACACTCTGTTACACCATATTTAGACTTCAGTCTACACTCTGTTACACCATATTTAGACCATATTTAGACCTCTGTTACACACTCTGTGTGGTGTTGAGGAGCAGGGTGTGGTGTTGAGGAGAAGGGTGTGGTGTTGAGGAGAAGGGTGTGGTGTTGAGGAGAAGGGTGTGGTGTTGAGGAGCAGGTTGTGTGGTGTTGAGGAGCAGGGTGTGGTGTTGAGGAGAAGGGTGTGTGGTGTTGAGGAGCAGGGTGTGTGGTGTTGAGGAGCAGGGTGTGTGGTGTTGAGGAGCAGGGTGTGTGGTGTTGAGGAGCAGGGTGTGTGGTGTTGAGGAGCTGGGTATGTGGTGTTGAGGAGCAGGGTGTGTGGTGTTGAGGAGCAGGGTGTGTGGTGTTGAGGAGCAGGGTGTGTGGTGTTGAGGAGCAGGGTGTGTGGTGTTGAGGAGCAGGGTGTGTGGTGTTGAGGAGCAGGGTGCGTGGTGTTGAGGAGCAGGGTGTGTGGTGTTGAGGAGCAGGGTGTGTGGTGTTGAGGAGCAGGGTGTGTGGTGTTGAGGAGCAGGGTGTGGTGTTGAGGAGCAGGGTGTGTGGTGTTGAGGAGCAGGGTGTGGTGTTGAGGAGCAGGGTGTGTGGTGTTGAGGAGCAGGGTGTGTGGTGTTGAGGAGCAGGGTGCGTGGTGTTGAGGAGCAGGGTGTGGTGTTGAGGAGCAGGGTGTGGTGTTGAGGAGCAGGGTGTGGTGTTGAGGAGCAGGGTGTGGTGTTGAGGAGCAGGGTGTGGTGTTGAGGAGCAGGGTGTGTGGTGTGCTCTGCAGGGCTACAGGGCTGACTGACTCTGCTCTGGAGAGATATTTGGCATCCGGTCATATGGCAGATTGGCAGATCTGTTGCCATGGCACTCTGGAGTGGGTACTGATCCAGTGGTGTGAACGGTAGAGTGTGTCTCTGTGTGTCACCTCTACAGGAAGTGTGTGTTTGACCTCTTAAAGAGCGGTCTGGTTTCTAGTGGCCATCTACTGCTGTGTATTTAAATCGAATGCTGCCCGCACCCGCCCATCGGACTATCATCACTACTCTCGACGGGTCTGACTTAGATAGATAGATAGATAGATAGATAGATATATAGATAGATAGATAGATAGATAGATAGATAGATAGATAGACAGACAGACAGACAGACAGACAGACAGACAGACAGACAGACAGACAGACAGACAGACAGACAGACAGACAGACAGACAGACAGACAGACAGACAGACAGATAGATGGTTGTGTATGTACACTATACATTGTTACAGAGTGTTAGGTGAAAAAAAGTTGATATAGATAAATAAGGAATATTTGCGTGGTTAACTATACTATACAGGTCGATGACAGAGAAATATTGAAATAGCTAAAAGTGCGTATGATATAAGTTAGTGTAATAATAGTTTACTTAATATACAGACTGGTTAAATGAACAGGTAAGTGAATATTTTGCATGGTTAAATTAACTGTACAGGTAAATATACAGTTAAATGTACAGGTAAGTGAATACTTGCATGGTTACACAAACTGTACAGGTAAATGACAGGAAGAGATACTTAAATAGCTAAATGTGTGTATGATATAATTTAGGGTAATAATAGTAATTCCCTTAAAATACAGTCCTTAGTAAAGGGTTTAATTACAGATAAATGCACATATTGCACATTCGATATACTAAAAGCAATGAAAAAAGATGCAACTGACAGGATTCCTGAGTGAATGCCTACGTAAGTTCAGTCCAAGAATTACTTACAATATTGCACGTGATATGATATAACAACTGTACATGAGTATGTATATACAGACCTGCATGAATAAATAAGTCCTGAGTGAATGAGTGATTACAGACCAGAGTTACTCACGGATGGATGCATAATTGTTAAACTAGGTCCTAACACCCCAATAGTTCCAGATCTATGTTGCCGACGGCAAGGCACCCCGGTGAGGCATTAAATAGTCTAATAGCCGTCGGCAGGAAGGACCTCCTGTAGCACTCTCTGGCACACCGTGGTGGGATCAGTCTGTGACTGAAGGTGCTCCTCTGCGTCATAACCATGGCGTGCAGAGGGTGGGTGACGTTGTCCATGATGGCCAGCAGTTTGGCCAGGATCCGTCTCTTCGCCACCTCCTCTAGAGTGTCAAGGCTCATCCCCAGGACAGAGCTAGCCTTCCTGATCAGTTTATTTACCCGAGAAGCATCACCGGCTTTAATGTTGTCTCCCCAGCACACCACTGCAAAAAAGATGGCACTGGCCACCACAGACGGGTAGAAGGTGTGCAGTAGTTTACTGCACACGTTGAAGGACCTGAGCCTCCTCAGAAAGTAGAGTCGGCTCTGGCCCTTTTTGTACAGGGCCCCGGTGTTACCAGCCCATTCCAGCCTGTTGTCCATATGGACTCCCAGGAACTTGTATGACCCAACCATTTCCACATCCATCCCCTGTATAGGGACTGCAGTCAGTTGTGCCTTGGTTCTCCTGAAGTCCACCACCATCTCCTTTGTTTTGCTGATGTTGAGCTGAAGGTGGTTCTGCTCACACCACAACACAAAGTCACTGATTGTGCTCCTGTACTCCTCCTCCTGCCCACCCCTGATGCACCCTACAATTGCGGAGTAATCCGAGAACTTCTGTAGGTGGCATGTTTCAGAGTTATATCTGAAGTCCGAGGTGTAGAGGGTGAACAGGAAGGGGGCCAGGACCGTTCCCTGGGGGTCCCCTGTGTTGCTCACTGATGGAAGGGGGCCAGGACCCTTCCCTGGTGGCCCCTGTGTTGATCACTGATGGAAGGGGGACAGGACCGTTCCCTGGGGGGCCCCTGTGTTGATCACTGATGGAAGGGGGCCAGGACCGTTCCCTGGGGGGCCCCTGTGTTGATCACTGATGGAAGGATAAGCAGAGTCAATGATCATGATGATGATGATGTTCTGTCTTTGTACTTTGAGTTACTATTGATGATGATGTAAAATCTCCTCTAGTGGTATATATATACCGTATACAGCCAAAGACCCTGGTATATATACCGTATACAGCCCAAGACCCTGGTATATATACGGTATACAGCCCAAGACCCTGGTATATATACGGTATAGAGCCCAAGACCCTGGTATATATACCGTATACAGCCCAAGACCCTGGTATATATACCGTATACAGCCCAAGACCCTGGTATATATACGGTATACAGCCCAAGACCCTGGTATATATACGGTATACAGCCCAAGACCCTGGTATATCTACGGTATACAGCCCAAGACCCTGGTATATATATGGTATACAGCCCAAGACCCTGGTGTATATATATGGTATACAGCCCAAGACCCTGGTAAATATATGGTATACAGCCCAAGACCCTGGTAAATATATGGTATACAGCCCAAGACCCTGGTATATGGTGTATATACTGTATACAGCCCAAGACCCTGGTATATGGTGTATATACTGTATACAGCCCAAGACCCTGGTATATGGTGTATATATGGTATACAGCCCAAGACCCTGGTATATGGTGTATATACTGTATACAGCCCAAGACCCTGGTATATGGTGTATATACTGTATACAGCCCAAGACCCTGGTATATGGTGTATATACTGTATACAGCCCAAGACTCTGGTATATGGTGTATATACTGTATACAGCCCAAGACCCTGGTATATGGTGTATATACTGTATACAGCCCAAGACCCTGGTATATGGTGTATATACTGTATACAGCCCAAGACCCTGGTATATGGTGTATATACTGTATACAGCCCAAGACCCTGGTATATGGTGTATATACTGTATACAGCCCAAGACCCTGGTATATGGTGTATATACTGTATACAGCCCAAGACCCTGGTGTATGGTGTATATACTGTATACAGCCCAAGACTCTGGTATATGGTGTATATACTGTATACAGCCCAAGACCCTGGTATATGGTGTATATACTGTATACAGCCCAAGACCCTGGTATATGGTGTATATACTGTATACAGCCCAAGACCCTGGTATATGGTGTATATACTGTATACAGCCCAAGACCCTGGTATATGGTGTATATACTGTATACAGCCCAAGACCCTGGTATATGGTGTATATACTGTATACAGCCCAAGACCCTGGTATATGGTGTATATACTGTATACAGCCCAAGACCCTGGTGTATGGTGTATATACTGTATACAGCCCAAGACCCTGGTATATGGTGTATATACTGTATACAGCCCAAGACCCTGGTATATGGTGTATATACTGTATACAGCCCAAGACCCTGGTATATGGTGTATATACTGTATACAGCCCAAGACCCTGGTATATGGTGTATATACTGTATACAGCCCAAGACCCTGGTATATGGTGTATATACTGTATACAGCCCAAGACCCTGGTATATGGTGTATATACTGTATACAGCCCAAGACCCTGGTATATGGTGTATATACTGTATACAGCCCAAGACCCTGGTATATGGTGTATATACTGTATAAGGCCTAATTGTTGCACCCTAGTCAGTTGTCTCGGTTGCCTGGTTGTTCATACACTCAGTCAGAACCATACAGGGATATACAATGGAAAAGCACATATTAACGAAACATACAGTCATGATTTAGTAGACAGGCACATATTGTATTCTATTAAAAGTGGTTTAAAAGGTACAATCTGTCATTCTAATCTGGAGCTGTTGTATTTCTTCAGTACCATTCCTCAGCTTTATAGCAAACCAAGTGGTGGGGCTGACTTTTCACCATACAATTATAATTAAGGATTGTGGCTTTAAGATACACCATCTCACTGGTCAGCCCTTTATCAGATCTCACTGTCCCCAACACTAACAGGCAGAATCAAGACACCAAATGGCACCCTGTTCCCTATGGGTCAGGTCAACAGTAGTGCACTACATAAGGAATACGGTGCCATTTGGGACACCACTACTGTCTGGACAGTGTTATGATGGCAGGATATTGCAATACAAGGAAAATATTTTAATGTTTTATTTGAGATGTTATGTGCAGATAGCGGCTGTCTGTTGTCTGTGGCTTTGTATTGCACACAACAGAATGCTTGTCCTGTCTGTGTGTTGAAGATCCCATTCAGTAATATTGATATCTCTGTTATAGTGTGTTGAAGTTCCCATTCAGTAATATTGATATCTCTGTTGTAGTGTGTTGAAGTTCCCATTGAGTAATATTGATATCTCTGGTATAGTGTGTTGAAGTTCCCATTCAGTAATATTGATATCTCTGTTATAGTGTGTTGAAGTTCCCATTCAGTAATATTGATATCTCTGTTATAGTGTGTCGAAGTTCCCATTCAGTAATATTGATATCTCTGTTATAGTGTGTTGAAGTTCCCATTCAGTAATATTGATATCTCTGTTATAGTGTGTTGAAGTTCCCATTCAGTAATATTGATATCTCTGTTATAGTGTGTTGAAGTTCCCATTCAGTAATATTGATATCTCTGTTGTAGTGTGTTGAAGTTCCCATTCAGTAATATTGATATCTCTGTTGTAGTGTGTTGAAGTTCCCATTCAGTAATATTGATATCTCTGGTATAGTGTGTTGAAGTTCCCATTCAGTAATATTGATATCTCTGTTATAGTGTGTTGAAGTTCCCATTCAGTAATATTGATATCTCTGGTATAGTGTGTTGAAGTTCCCATTCAGTAATATTGATATCTCTGTTATAGTGTGTTGAAGTTCCCATTCAGTAATATTGATATCTCTGTTGTAGTGTGTTGAAGTTCCCATTCAGTAATATTGATATCGCTGGTATAGTGTGTTGAAGTTCCTATTCAGTAATATTGATATCTCTGTTATAGTGTGTTGAAGTTCCCATTCAGTAATATTGATATCTCTGTTATAATGTGTTGAAGTTCCCATTCAGTAATATTGATATCTCTGTTGTAGTGTGTTGAAGTTCCCATTCAGTAATATTGATATCTCTGTTGTAGTGTGTTGAAGTTCCCATTCAGTAATATTGATATCTCTGTTATAGTGTGTTGAAGTTCCCATTCAGTAATATTGATATCTCTGGTATAGTGTGTTGAAGTTCCCATTCAGTAATATTGATATCTCTGTTATAGTGTGTTGAAGATACTTTCCAATACAGAAATGTACTTCTGCCTCTAGTTACTCTGTTTGCTTCTTGAAGTGAACTTTGTTCATCTACTCTGTAGAGAGAATGAAACAGTAGCAGTGCAATGCCTTAGACAATGGATGTATCCCAATTTGCACCCTATTCCCTATATGGGGTGCCTTTTGGACAAAACCAATGTAATCTACTCTCTGGTCTGTCTTGTTAGCAGGGTCCTACTCTACTGAACTGAACTCAAACTGATCTCTCTGTCTGGTCTGTGTCTCTTCTCTGCTCCATCCTCTTCCACCTTACACGTGTGTGTGTGTGTTGTGTGTGTGTGTGTGTGTGTGTGTGTGTTGTGTGTGTGTGTGTGTGTGTGTGTTGTGTGTGTGTGTGTGTGTGTGTGTATTGGAGAAGTAGGGTACAGCAGAAGACACATTTGGGTTAGGGTTACCCTGCTGATCATCTAGAAGAACATTCTGGCCTTAATGGCCATGTACTCTCATAATGTCCACCCGGACTGCCCCCCCCCCTCAGAGCCTGGTTCCTCTCTAGGTTTATAATCTCCACCCGGCACAGCCAGAAGAGGACTGCCCCCCCCCCCCCAGAGCCTGGTTCCTCTCTAGGTTTCTTCCTAGTTTTCTGCCTTTCTAGGGAGTTTTTCCTAGCCACCGTGCTTCTACATCTGCATTGCTTGCTGTTTGGGGTTTGAGGTTTTCTTCTGTGTTTCTTCTTCTCTAGTTCCCTTTCACACTCCATGGTCAGAGGACTGCAGAGATACTGGACTGCATTCCAACCAGAGGTGACATCTAGTGGCGACTTCACTCCCAACATATTGGTAAGTTCCCACATTATACTACTACTGCATAGAGTCAATCAGAGGCAGAATACCAGTCTAGTGGTCCAGAAGGGTTAAGGTCTACTACTGCATAGAGTCAATCAGAGGCAGAATACCAGTCTAGTGGTCCAGAAGGGTTAAGGTCTACTACTGCATAGAGTCAATCAGAGGCAGAATACCAGTCTAGTGGTCCAGAAGGGTTAAGGTCTACTACTGCATAGAGTCAATCAGAGGCAGAATACCAGTCTAGTGGTCCAGAAGGGTTAAGGTCTACTACTGCATAGAGTCAATCAGAGGCAGAATACCAGTCTAGTGGTCCAGAAGGGTTAAGGTCTACTACTGCATAGAGTCAATCAGAGGCAGAATACCAGTCTAGTGGTCCAGAAGGGTTAAGGTCTACTACTGCATAGAGTCAATCAGAGGCAGAATACCAGTCTAGTGGTCCAGAAGGGTTAAGGTCTACTACTGCATAGAGTCAATCAGAGGCAGAATACCAGTCTAGTGGTCCAGAAGGGTTAAGGTCTACTACTGCATAGAGTCAATCAGAGGCAGAATACCAGTCTAGTGGTCCAGAAGGGTTAAGGTCTACTACTGCATAGAGTCAATCAGGGCAGAATACCAGTCTAGCAGTAGTTAGTCCTTTATTTAACCAGGTAGGTTTTATTTCACCTTTATTTAACCAGGTAGGTTTTATTTCACCTTTATTTAACCAGGTAGGTTTTATTTCACCTTTATTTAACCAGGTAGGTTTTATTTCACCTTTATTTAACCAGGTAGGTTTTATTTCACCTTTATTTAACCAGGTAGGTTTTATTTCACCTTTATTTAACCAGGTAGGTCAGTTGAGAACTAGTTCTCATTTACAACTGTGACCTGGCCAAGACAAAGCAAAGCAGTGCAACAAAAACAACAACACAGAGTTACACATGAGATAAACAAACGTACAGTCAATAACACAATAGAGAATCTATATACAGAGTGTAAATGTAGTAAGATTAGGAAGGTAAGACAATAAATAGGCCATAGTGGTGAAATAATTACAGATTAGAATTAACACTGGAGTGAAGGATGTGCAGATGATGATGTGAAAATAGAGATACTGTCTCTGCTGGAGTAGCAGTGTTCTCTGGGGTGATCCATGTCTCTGCTGGAGTAGCAGTGTTCTCTGGGGTGATCCATGTCTCTGCTGGAGTAGCAGTGTTCTCTGGGGTGATCCATGTCTCAGCTGGAGTAGCAGTGTTCTCTGGGGTGATCCATGTCTCTGCTGGAGTAGCAGTGTTCTCTGGGGTGATCCATGTCTCTGCTGGAGTAGCAGTGTTCTCTGGGGTGATCCATGTCTCAGCTGGAGTAGCAGTGTTCTCTGGGGTGATCCATGTCTCTGCTGGAGTAGCAGTGTTCTCTGGGTGATCCATGTCTCTGCTGGAGTAGCAGTGTTCTCTGGGGTGATCCATGTCTCAGCTAGAGTAGCAGTGTTCTCTGGCCTGATCCATGTCTCTGCTGGAGTAGCAGTGTTCTCTGGGTGATCCATGTCTCTGCTGGAGTAGCAGTGTTCTCTGGGGTGATCCATGTCTCAGCTAGAGTAGCAGTGTTCTCTGGCCTGATCCTGGGCTGCAGTGAGGAGTCACTCAGTACCTTCGGAAAGTACTCGGAACCCTTGACTTTTTACAGTTACGTATGAGATCCGCCCTGCTGGTCGCCTGTTAAGCAGATCAATCTACATACAATACCCCATAATGAGACTGAGTGATTGGCGCCGCCCTGCTGGTTGCCTGTTAAGCAGATCAATCTACATACAATACCCCATAATGAGACTGAGTGATTGGCGCCGCCCTGCACTCCCTCCCCTCGGTAGATCGGATCACAACCTTGTCCACCTCACTCCACTCTACTTGCCTATGGTCCAACAGCAGTCTGCGACCACCAGGACCATTAGGAGATGGTCCCCGGAGGCGAATGAGGCCCTACAGGACTGCTTTGAAACAACAGACTGGGATGTGCTCTGTGAGGCTCATGGGGAGGACATCGATGGACTCACTGACTGCATAACGGACTATATTAATTTTTGTGTAGACAACACTGTACCCACCAGGAAGGTACGCTGTTTCCCAAATAATAAACCCTGGGTCAACAGCGACCTGAAGGCCCTGCTGAATGAGAAGAAGAGGGCCTTCAAGGAGAGGGACAAGGACAAGGACAAATTGAAATGCGTCCAGAGGGAGCTGAAGTTGCGGATTGCTGAGGGGAAGAGAGGGTATAAGGAGAAGATGGAGGACAAGCTGAGGCAGAGCCAGGTGAGAGAGGTGTGGAAGGGTATGAGAAATATCACTGGCTTCAAAAAGTCAAACAGTGGGCAGACTGAGGGGACCCAGGACAGAACCAATTTTTTAACAGGTTCGATACTGGCCCTGTCCACCTCTGTTGAGACAATCAGCGACCCCCTCCCCACCTCCGCCCCTGCTCCCTCTGGACTGATCTGCAACACCCCCCTTCCCCCCACCTCCCCACCTGGGATGGCTTTCAATACCAACCAAGTGAAGAGAGAGCTGGAGAGACTACATCAGTGGAAAGCGGCGGGCCCTGATGGCATCAGCCCAAGGGTGCTTAGGGTCTGTGCTGACTAACTGTGTGGAATACTCCAGTGACCCTTCAACCTTAGCCTGAGCCTGGAAAGGGTCCCTGTGCTGTGGAAAACATCCTGCCTCGTCCCAGTGCCCAAGAAGGCACACCCCACTGTCCTGAATGACTTCAGACCTGTAGCGCTAACATCCCACATCATGAAGACCCTGGAAAGGTTAGTCCTCGCTCACCTCAGACCCCTGGTGTGTTCATCAATGGACCCCCTGCAGTTTGCATACCAGCGCAACATCGGGGTGGATGATGCAATCATCTACCTTCTGCAGAGGGCCTACTCTCACCTGGACAACGCAGGTTGCACTGTGAGGGTTATGTTTTTTGTCTTCTCCAGTGCCTTCAACACCGGGGGTGGGCAGGAGGAGGAGTACAGGAGCACAATCAATGGCTTTGGGGTGTGGTGTGAGCAGAACCACTTTCAGCTCAACATCAGCAAAACATAGGAGATGGTGGTGGACTTCAGGAGAACCAAGGCCCAACTGACTGCAGTCCTTATACAGGGAATGGATGTGGAAATGGTTGGGTCATACAAGTTCCTGGGAGTCCATCTATCTATCTATCTATCTATCTATCTATCTATCTATCTATCTATCTATCTATCTATCTATCTATCTATCTATCTATCTATCTATCTATCTATCTATCTATCTATCTATCTATCTATCTATCTATCTATCTATCTATCTATCTATCTATCTATCTATCTATCTATCTATCTATCTATCTATCTATCTATCTATCTATCTATCTATCTATCTATCTATCTATCTATCTATCTTATCTATCTATCTATCTATCTATCTATCTATCTATCTATCTATCTATCTATCTACATGTAGCCTAACTCTCACACACACATATTCAAACATGTTTTTTCTTGTATACTGAGTATACCATGTACAATTATAATTAATATGCTTTGTTTAACTGATTGAACAAACTTTTTGTACTTACAGTACCAGTCAAGCCCCATCTGTCCCACATTGTGTACTACTTTAGACTGGGTCTCAAAGGAATTCCCCCAGGCCATGTCCACAGCTTGGGGAAAACCAACATTCTCTCCCATTCCCACCCAGTGTTAAAGAACCAACTTCATCGTTGATTGTTTGGTTATCCAGAAGTAACAAAAAATGCTGAAAATGGTTGTGTTGTTGAATGTACAGGTAATCAGGTAACAAACCCTGACCTACGGACCACCATGCTCCCACCCCTACCCGTCCTCTCCCCTCTGATATACCATGGCCTTCAGCCAAACAAAATTCAGGTCTCAAACCAGCCAGTTTATAATGTTTCATAGACTGGACAAAGTTGTTCAAGAACAATATTCTGAAACATCAGAAAAGCTATAGCCAACATTTCCAATTAGTTCAGCAAATGGTTTGTCTGAAGAATTTGTATAGAAATGTCATATTTGTTTGAATCTAAGTCACAAGTCCACATTGTGTTTAGTAAATCTGCACTGAAGAAGAGCTGCTGATGGAAGACGTTTTGAAGACAGGTTTGATGATTCTGGCTTTAATTAGTATAGCCTGTATTAGTGATTACACCAACTCTTTACAGGCTATGCTAATCTACGCCAGAATCAGCAATGCAAGGTGACCACACCAGACCAACACACTGCCTGGATTACATTGTGAAGTCATGCAGACAGTTCTTCCTGACCATAGGACCTGCCGAGGAAGTACTATTACTAGTGCTACTCATAACATTACTAAATCTCCAGTGGTCTAAAGTACTTAAGTAAAAATACCAAAACTACTAAGTAGTTTTGGGGGGTATCTGTACTTTACTTTACTATTTATATTCTTGACAACTTGTAATTTTACTTCACTACATTCCTAAAGAAAATAATGTACTTTTTACTCCATACATTTTCCCTGAAACCCACAAGTACTGGTTACATTATGAATGCTTAGCCGGACAGGAAAATTGACACATTCACGCACTTATCAAGATGACATCCCTGGTCATCTCTACTGTCTCTGATCTGGTGGACTCACTAATCACAAATACATTGTTTTTTAAATGATGTCTGAGTGTTGGAGAGTAAATTATGTCTGAGTGTTGGAGAGTAAATTATGTCTGAGTGTTGGAGTGTAAATGATGTCTGAGTGTTGGAGTGTAAATGATGTCTGAGTGTTGGAGTGTAAATGATGTCTGAGTGTTGGAGTGTAAATGATGTCTGAGTGTTGGAGTGTAAATTATGTCTGAGTGTTGGAGTGTAAATTATGTCTGAGTGTTGGAGTGTAAATTATGTCTGAGTGTTGGAGTGTAAATGATGTCTGAGTGTTGGAGTGTAAATGATGTCTGAGTGTTGGAGTGTAAATGATGTCTGAGTGTTGGAGTGTAAATGATGTCTGAGTGTTGGAGTGTAAATTATGTCTGGGAGCTACGTATTCAGAACAGTGTAGAACAGAGCTACGTATTCAGAACAGTGTTGAACAGAGCTACTTATTCAGAACAGTGTTGAACAGAGCTACTTATTCAGAACAGTGTTGAACAGAGTTACTTATTCAGAACAGTGTTGAAACAGAGTTACTTATTCAGAACAGTATTGAAACAGAGTTACTTATTCAGAACAGTATTGAAACAGAGTTACTTATTCAGAACAGTATTGAAACAGAGTTACTTATTCAGAACAGTGTTGAACAGAGTTACTTATTCAGAACAGTATTGAAACAGAGTTACTTATTCAGAACAGTGTTGAACAGAGCTACTGAAGAGGGCTGTGTAGTTAAGAGTCATTCTGTGATATATTAGACTCTTGATGTGTGGTGTATGTCTCCTATCTCCTGTAACTCTCCTGTCTCTCTCCCCAGAGTACCCCTCCTATCTCCTGTCTCTCTCCCCAGAGTACCCCTCCTATCTCCTGTCTCTCTCCCCAGAGTACCCCTCCTATCTCCTGTCTCTCTCCCCAGAGTACCCCTCCTATCTCCTGTCTCTCTCCCCAGAGTACCCCTCCTATCTCCTGTCTCTCTCCCCAGAGTACCCCTCCTATCTCCTGTCTCTCTCCCCAGAGTACCCCTCCTATCTCCTGTCTCTCTCCCCAGAGTACCCCTCCTATCTCCTGTCTCTCTCCCCAGAGTACCCCTCCTATCTCCTGTCTCTCTCCCCAGAGTACCCCTCCTATCTCCTGTCTCTCTCCCCAGAGTACCGCTCCTTTCTCCTGTCTCTCTCCCCAGAGTACCGCTCCTTTCTCCTGTAACTCTCCTGTCTCCCCTTGCAGATGTATACACTCTTTATGTTTTATTGATTCTTTAATCAGCACAACAGTTTTCAGCTGTGCTAACATAATGGCAAAAGGGTTTTCTAATGATCAATTAGCCTTTTAAAATGATAAAATTGGATTAGCTAACACAACGTGCCATTGGAACACAGGATTGATGGTTGCTGATAATGGGCCTCTGTACGCCTATATAGATATTCCATAAAAAAATAATCAATAGTCATTTACAACATTAACAATGTCTACACTGTATTTCTGATCAATTTGATGTTATTTTAATGGACAAAAAACTTTAAAAAACATGGACATTTCAAAGTGACCCCAAACTTTTGAACAGTAGTGTATATTTGAATATAGATCTGTAACCTGGTATGTCACAAACTTCCATCAATTGTTGTTCTGAGACATCTCACCTGAGGCAATCAATCAAAACACACAGGTTCCTAAATGAAATGTGTCAGAGTAGACCACAGTAGAGTAGAGACAGCATGTTGTCTGAATGGCAGAGAGACTACATGATGTGTTTGAGGTAAAACTGCTCTGTGTTGCTCAGGTCTCCTGAGGTCTCTATCTGTTCATCAGTGAAATACTGAAGTATGTTCTCTAATTTACAATCTCAAGCTAAACTCTAATATTGTATGATTATGGATAAAATACTAAACTAAAGCATTTAGCACACAGCGTTTCTCTGCAGTGGTACCATATCCCCTTTCATTGGTAGGTACTGTATCACTACAACAGTAACAGTGGTACCATATCCCCTTTCATTGGTAGGTACTGTATCACTACAACAGTAACAGTGGTACCATATCCCCTTTCATTGGTAGGTACTGTATCACTACAACAGTAACAGTGGTACCATATCCCCTTTCATTGGTAGGTACTGTATCACTACAACAGTAACAGTGGTACCATATCCCCTTTCATTGGTAGGTACTGTATCACTACAACAGTAACAGTGGTACCATATCCCCTTTCATTGGTAGGTACTGTATCACTACAACAGTAACAGTGGTACCATATCCCCTTTCATTGGTAGGTACTGTATCACTACAACAGTAACAGTGGTACCATATCCCCTTTCATTGGTAGGTACTGTATCTCTACAACAGTAACAGTGGTACCATATCCCCTTTCATTGGTAGGTACTGTATCACTACAACAGTAACATAAATGAACCAACAAAACAGCAACGTGCATATTTCATTCTTCAGCTAAGGGCATATTTAGAGTTATCTTTCTCTCTCTCTCAGTCTTTCTTTCTTTATTTCTCTCTTTCTTTCTGTCTATTTTTTCTTTCTTTCTTTCTTTCCGCCCTGGTTAATTTGTCTTTCCTCAACTTCGCTATAAAGCTGCGGAGCCGAGCAGACATACACAGATCAATGATGTTTTTCTGTTCTTGACATTCTTAAAAGGCTTCTCTGTCTCGTCCATCTCCTGCTGCGGGGTGGTGTTGTCATGATAATGGCAGTCCTAGTGTCTGAGGATGTGTCCCAAATGGCACCCTATTCCCTATAGGGCTCTGGTCAAAAGTAGTGCACTATATAGGGAGTAGGATGCCATTTGGGACTCAGACTATTTCAGCACAGGAGAGGGGAACTGAGGCCAGGTTGAATGGTTTGGAACATATTGTAATGAAGTTTTAATTTAGACACAGCAGGCTTTGTTACCAGCCTGGATTACAGCAGCCCACCTGCCTTACCTTATATATGTTCCATTAGAATGTTCTACAGCTCTAAACACTAGAAGGAACATTATTACTAAACCTGTTGTCTGTTTGATCAATCAAATCAAATTGTATTGGTCACATATACAGTGGGGAGAACAAGTATTTGATACACTGCCGATTTTGCAGGTTTTCCCACTTACAAAGCATGTAGAAGTCTGTAATTTTTATCATAGGTACTCTTCAACTGTGAGTGGCGGAATCTAAAACAAAAATCCAGAAAATCACATTGTATGATTTTTAAGTAATTCATTTGCATTTTATTGCATGACATAAGTATTTGATACATCAGAAAAGCAGAACTTAATATTTGGTACAGAAACCTTTGTTTGCAATTACAGAGATCATACGTTTCCTGTAGTTCTTGACCAGGTTTGCACACACTGCAGCAGGGATTTTGGCCCACTCCTCCATATAGACCTTCTCCAGATACTTCAGGTTTCGGGGCTGTCGCTGGGCAATACGGACTTTCAGCTCCCTCCAAAGATTTTCTATTGGGTTCAGGTCTGGAGACTGGCTAGGCCACTCCAGGACCTTGAGATGATTCTTACGGAGCCACTCCTTAGTTGCCCTGGCTGTGTGTTTTGGGTCGTTGTCATGCTGGAAGACCCAGCCACGACCCATCTTCAATGCTCTTACTGAGGGAAGGAGGTTGTTGGCCAAGATCTCGCGATACATGGCCCCATCCATCCTCCCCTCAATACGGTGCAGTCGTCCTGTCCCCTTTGCAGAAAAACATCCCCAAAGAATGATGTTTCCACCTCCATGCTTCACGGTTGGAATGGGGTTCTTGGGGTTGTACTCATCCTTCTTCTTCCTCCAAACACGGCGAGTGGAGTTTAGACCATCAGACCACATGACCTTCTCCCATTCCTCCTCTGGATCATCCAGATGGTCATTGGCAAACTTCAGACGGGCCTGGACATGCGCTGGCTTGAGCAGGGGGACCTTGCGTGCGCTGCAGGATTTTAATCCATGACGGCGTAGTGTGTTACTAATGGTTTTCTTTGAGACTGTGGTCCCAGCTCTCTTCAGGTCATTGACCAGGTCCTGCCGTGTAGTTCTGGGCTGATCCCTCACCTTCCTCATGATCATTGATGCCCCACGAGGTGAGATCTTGCATGGTGCCCCAGACCGAGGGAGATTGACCGTCATCTTGAACTTCTTCCATTTTTTTATAATTGCGCCAACAGTTGTTGCCTTCTCACCAAGCTGCTTGCCTATTGTCCTGTAGCCCTTCCCAGCCTTGTGCAGGTCTACAATTTTATCCCTGATGTCCTTACACAGCTCTCTGGTCTTGGCCATTGTGGAGAGGTTGGAGTCTGTTTGATTGAGTGTGTGGACAGGTGTCTTTTATACAGGTAACGAGTTCAAACAGGTGCAGTTAATACAGGTAATGAGTGGAGAACAGGAGGGCTTCTTAAAGAAAAACTAACAGGTCTGTGAGAGACGGAATTCTTACTGGATGGTAGGTGATCAAATACATATGTCATGCAATAAAATGCAAATTAATTATTTAAAAATCACACAATGTGATTTTCTGGATTTTTGTTTTAGATTCCGTCTCTCACAGTTGAAGTGTACCTATGATAAAAATTACAGACTTCTACATGCTTTGTAGGTAGGAAAACCTGCAAAATCGGCAGTGTATCAAATACTTGTTCTCCCCACTGTATGGATCTGTGCCATTAACTTTGAACTGGACTGTGTTTACAGCATGACTGTCATGAGTAGATGCTCATGTACACATGTTGTTCATATCCTTTGCTAGTTAGTGAGTTATTAGCCCAGTTATAGATCATTAGTAGTCAGTAATAGGGGAGTGATTGCTAGTTAGTGAGTTATTAGCCCAGTTATTGATCATTAGTAGTCAGTAATAGGGGAGTGATTGCTTCCTTCAAGAGCACAAAACATTTAGATTTCTAGACATCTTTGAAAAGACAGTTACAGAGCAGTGTTGTATTTTGGCTTCTTGCATCAAACAATACAACAACATCTGAAGGAGAGGTGGATGAACAGGTCACTACAGTTCAGTTCAGTGAGGAGTCACTACAGACAACCTGGTTCAGTGGTCTAAGACACTGCATCTCAGTGCTAGAGGAGTCACTACAGACAACCTGGTTCAGTGGTCTAAGACACTGCATCTCAGTGCTAGAGGAGTCACTACAGACAACCTGGTTCAGTGGTCTAAGACACTGCATCTCAGTGTTAGAGGAGTCACTGCAGACAACCTGGTTCAGTGGTCTAAGACACTGCATCTCAGTGTTAGAGGAGTCACTACAGACAACCTGGTTCAGTGGTCTAAGACACTGCATCTCAGTGCTAGAGGAGTCACTACAGACAACCTGGTTCAGTGGTCTAAGACACTGCATCTCAGTACTAGAGGAGTCACTACAGACAACCTGGTTCAGTGGTCTAAGACACAGCATCCCAGTGCTAGAGGAGTCACTACAGACAACCTGGTTCAGTGGTCTAAGACACTGCATCTCAGTGCTAGAGGAGTCACTACAGACAACCTGGTTTGAATCCAGACTGTGTCACAACCAGCCGTGATTTGGAGTCCCATAAGGCGGCGCACAATTGGCCCAGCGTCGTCCAGGTTTGGCCGGGGTAGGCCATCATTGTAAATAAGAAATTGTTCTTAACTGACTTGCCTAGTTACATGTGGAGGAGAGAGAGAGAGAGAGAGATAGATAGAGATATCAACATGTGAATCATTGACAGGGTTAGTCTGTCAAGTCTCTTTTGGGAAAGAGGTCTTCTGACCTCAATGAGACTTCCTGGTTCAGTAAAGCATGAATAGACCTTCAGCAGAACTACTTACTTTTCTGTGTGATATTTTAAAAGCTAAGGCTGCAGCAGAAGCTAATTCCTTTTTCAGCAACTCTTTCTGCGTGTGCGCTCACATGATTGGCTGGGGAACGACGTCGGGCTGGTGGCTCATTGGCTCTGTGGGGAACTGGTGGTCCTGGTGGCGTGTCCCTATTTAACAGGAAGTGAATGTTTAGTAGGAATCACAGACTGCCAAGCCCCACACATCTACCTGTCACTGTTTAATGTCCCCTCTCACTGGAAATGAGTTAATACATCTGAGGAGGGGGTGTATTGTCCACAGCACTGTGATGAAGACATCTGACTGACTGAGGAGAGGTGCTGTAGTCCACAGCACTGTGATGAATATATCTGACTGACTGAGGAGAGGTGCTGTAGTCCACAGCACTGTGATGAATACATCTGACTGACTGAGGAGAGGTGCTGTAGTCCACAGCACTGTGATGAATATATCTGACTGACTGAGGAGAGGTGGTGTATTGTCCACAGCACTGTGATGAATACATCTGACTGACTGAGGAGAGGTGGTGTAGTCCACAGCACTGTGATGAAGACATCTGACTGACTGAGGAGAGGTGGTGTAGTCCACAGCACTGTGATGAATATATCTGACTGACTGAGGAGAGGTGCTGTAGTCCACAGCACTGTGATGAATATATCTGACTGACTGAGGAGAGGTGGTGTATTGTCCACAGCACTGTGATGAATATATCTGACTGACTGAGGAGAGGTGGTGTAGTCCACAGCACTGTGATGAATACATCTGACTGACTGAGGAGAGGTGGTGTAGTCCACAGCACTGTGATGAATACATCTGACTGACTGAGGAGAGGTGGTGTATTGTCCACAGCACTGTGATGAATACATCTGACTGACTGAGGAGAGGTGCTGTAGTCCACAGCACTGTGATGAATACATCTGACTGACTGAGGAGAGGTGCTGTAGTCCACAGCACTGTGATGAATATATCTGACTGACTGAGGAGAGGTGGTGTATTGTCCACAGCACTGTGATGAATACATCTGACTGACTGAGGAGAGGTGGTGTAGTCCACAGCACTGTGATGAAGACATCTGACTGACTGAGGAGAGGTGGTGTAGTCCACAGCACTGTGATGAATATATCTGACTGACTGAGGAGAGGTGCTGTAGTCCACAGCACTGTGATGAATATATCTGACTGACTGAGGAGAGGTGGTGTATTGTCCACAGCACTGTGATGAAGACATCTGACTGACTGAGGAGAGGTGCTGTAGTCCACAGCACTGTGATGAATATATCTGACTGACTGAGGAGAGGTGCTGTAGTCCACAGCACTGTGATGAATACATCTGACTGACTGAGGAGAGGTGGTGTAGTCCACAGCACTGTGATGAAGACATCTGACTGACTGAGGAGAGGTGGTGTAGTCCACAGCACTGTGATGAATATATCTGACTGACTGAGGAGAGGTGCTGTAGTCCACAGCACTGTGATGAATATATCTGACTGACTGAGGAGAGGTGGTGTATTGTCCACAGCACTGTGATGAATATATCTGACTGACTGAGGAGAGGTGGTGTAGTCCACAGCACTGTGATGAATACATCTGACTGACTGAGGAGAGGTGGTGTAGTCCACAGCACTGTGATGAATACATCTGACTGACTGAGGAGAGGTGGTGTATTGTCCACAGCACTGTGATGAATACATCTGACTGACTGAGGAGAGGTGCTGTAGTCCACAGCACTGTGATGAATATATCTGACTGACTAAGGAGAGGTGGTGTATTGTCCACAGCACTGTGATGAATACATCTGACTGACTGAGGAGAGGTGGTGTAGTCCACAGCACTGTGATGAAGACATCTGACTGACTGAGGAGAGGTGGTGTAGTCCACAGCACTGTGATGAATATATCTGACTGACTGAGGAGAGGTGCTGTAGTCCACAGCACTGTGATGAATATATCTGACTGACTGAGGAGAGGTGGTGTATTGTCCACAGCACTGTGATGAATACATCTGACTGACTGAGGAGAGGTGGTGTAGTCCACAGCACTGTGATGAATATATCTGACTGACTGAGGAGAGGTGCTGTAGTCCACAGCACTGTGATGAATATATCTGACTGACTGAGGAGAGGTGGTGTAGTCCACAGCACTGTGATGAATACATCTGACTGACTGAGGAGAGGTGCTGTAGTCCACAGCACTGTGATGAATATATCTGACTGACTGAGGAGAGGTGGTGTATTGTCCACAGCACTGTGATGAATACATCTGACTGACTGAGGAGAGGTGGTGTATTGTCCACAGCACTGTGATGAATACATCTCACTGACTGAGGAGAGGTGGTGTATTGTCCACAGCACTGTGATGAATACATCTCACTGACTGAGGAGAGGTGGTGTATTGTCCACAGCACTGTGATGAATTCCAGCAGGACACCAGGGGGAAAGAGCAGGGGGTCACAGAGTCACTGAGCCATTAATCATGCTGTCTCCTGCTGTGGTTATTGCATGACTGTAAAACACCAAGTAAAAGGTTTGTTCAGTTCATCACCTCAAGTTTGCAATGATGCTGGGCTTTATGTTGAAATATAGTGCTGGGCTTTATGTTGTAGTATAGTGCTGGGCTGTTTTTCTGCTTTATAAAGGCCTGTTTTGCTGCTTTATAAAGGCCTGTTCAGCTGCTTTATAAAGGCCTGTTTAGCTGCTTTATAAAGGCATGTTTAGCTGCTTTATAAAGGCCTGTTTAGCTGCTTTATAAAGGCCGTTTAGTCTTTTTGTTCTGGATCTATGGACCCAGTCGTTCAGTCTTTTAGTTCTGGATCTATAGACCCAGTCGTTCAGTCTTTTTGTTCTGGATCTATGGACCCAGTCGTTCAGTCTTTTAGTTCTGGATCTATGGACCCAGTCGTTCAGTCTTTTTGTTCTGGATCTATGGACCCAGTCGTTCAGTCTTTTAGTTCTGGATCTATAGACCCAGGCGTTCAGTCTTTTTGTTCTGGATCTATGGACCCAGTCGTTCAGTCTTTTAGTTCTGGATCTATGGACCCAGTCGTTCAGTCTTTTAGTTCTGGATCTATAGACCCAGTCATTCAGTCTTTTAGTTCTGTATCTATGGACCCAGTCGTTCAGTCTTTTAGTTCTGTATCTATGGACCCAGTCGTTCAGTCTTTTTGTTCTGTATCTATGGACCCAGTCGTTCAGTCTTTTAGTTCTGGATCTATAGACCCAGTCGTTCAGTCTTTTAGTTCTGGATCTATGGACGCGACCCAGTAGTTTGTTCTAAATGTTCCATTGCCATACTGGCTGGTAACGTTGTTATCCCTTGCATGCTAGCTAGTCAACAGTGCAGCCAGAATAACAACAGTAGCTGCATTTGCATTTGTTTAAGCTGTTTTCTAGTGACATTTATTTGGATACATCCATAACAATGAGCTAATGAAGCGATTTCACCTGGAATAGAGAATGTGCTCTCTGGTCAGGACAGTATTGTTCAGAGGAAATCAGCCAAGACCTCAGAAACAAAATTGTAGACCTCCACAAGTCTGGTTCATCCTTGGGAGCAATTTCCAAACGCCTGAAGATACCACGTTCATCTGTACAAACAATAGTACGCAATTATAAACACCATGGGACCACGCAGCCGTCATACCGCTCAGGAAGGAGACGCATTCTGTCACCTAGAGATGAACGTACTTTGGTGCGAAAAGTGCAAATCAATCCCAGAACAACAGCAAAGGACCTCGTGAAGATGCTGGAGGAAACCGGTACAAAAGTATCTATATCCACAGTAAAACAAGTCCTATATCAACATAACCTGAAAGGCCGCTCAGCAAGGAAGAAGCCGCTGCTCAAAAACCGCCATAAAAAAGTCAGACTACGGTTTGCAACTGCACATGGGGACAAAGATCAAACTTTTTGGGGAAATGTCCTCTGGTCTGATGAAACAAAAATATAACTGTTATGTTTGGAAGAAAAAGGGGGAGGCTTGCAAGCCGAAGAACACCATCCCAACCGTGAAGCCCGGGGGTGGCAGAATCATGTTGTGGGGGTGCTTTGCTGCAGGAGGGGCTGGTGCACTTCACAAAATAGATGGCATCATGAGGAAGGAAAATTATGTGGATGTATTGAAGCAACATCTCAAGACATCAATCAGGAAGTTAAAGCTTGGTCGCAAATGGGTCTTCCAAATGGACAATGACCCCAAGCATACTTCCAAAGTTGTGGCAAAATGGCTAAAGGACAACAAAGTCAAGGTATTGGAGTGGCCATCACAAAGCCCTGACATCAATCCTATAGAACATTTGTGGGCAGAACTGAAAAAGTGTGTGCGAGCAAGGAGGCCTACAAACCTAACTCAGTTATACCAGTTCTGTCAGGAGGAATGGGCCAACATTCACCCAACTATTATTGTGGGAAGCTTGTGGAAGGCTACCCAAAACGTTTGACCCAAGTTAAACATTTTAAAGGCAATGATAGATGGATAGATAGATAGATAAGTGAATACTTGCATGGTTGAATTAGCTGTACAGGTAAATATACAGTTAAATTAACAGGTAAGTGAATATTTGCATGGTTACATTAACTGTACAGGTAAATGACAGGAAGAGATACTTAAATAGCTAAATGTGTGTATGATATAATTTAGGGTAATAATAGTAATTCCCTTAAAATACAGTCCTTAGTGCGCAGGGTTTAATTACAGATAACTGCACGTATTGCACATTCGATATACTAAAAGCAATGAGAAAAGATGCAACTGACAGGATACTAATATGCATTCCTGAGTGAATGACTACGTAAGTTAAGTCCAAGAATTACTTGCAATAATTGCACGTGATATGATATAACAACTGCACATGAGTATGTATATACAGACCTGAATGAATAAATAGGTCCTGAGTGAATAAGTGATTACGGACCAGAGTTACTCACGGATGGATGCATAATTGTTAAACTAGGTCCTAGCACCCCAACAGTTCCAGGTCTGTGTTGCCGACGGCACGGCACCCCAGTGAGGCATTAAATAGTCTAATAGCCGCCGGCAGGAAGAACCTCCTTTTGCGCTCTCTGGCACACCGTGGTGGGATCAATCTGTGACTGAAGGTGCTCCTCTGCGTCATAACCATGGCATGCAGAGGGTGGGTGACGTTGTCCATGATGGCCAGCAGTTTGGCCAGGATCCGTCTTTCCGCCACCTCCTCTAGAGAGTCAAGGCTCATCCCCAGGACAGAGCCAGCCATCCTGATCAGCTTATTTACCAGAGAAGCATCACCATTTTTTATGTTGGCGCCCCAGCACAGCACTGCAAAAGGTATGCAGTGCTGTAGAAGGTATGCAGTAGTTTACTGCACACGTTGAAGGACCTGAGCCTCCTCAGAAAGTAGAGTCGGCTCTGGCCCTTTTTGTACAGGGCCCCGGTGTTACCAGCCCATTCCAGCCTGTTGTCCATATGGACTCCCAGGAACTTGTATGACCCAACCATTTCCACATCCATCCCCTGTATAGGGACTGCAGTCAGTTGTGCCTTGGTTCTCCTGAAGTCCACCACCATCTCCTTTGTTTTGCTGATGTTGAGCTGAAGGTGGTTCTGCTCACACCACAACACAAAGTCACTGATTGCTAGATACTTTATTGCTCTACAAGCAGCTACAACAAAACATAGGGCAGGTGCAAAATGCCAGAACGAAAATACACAAAAGACAGATACACGATACATGATACATAGAGCAGCAGTATGAAAAAGTATCAAAATACAAGAAGTCTGGAGTGCAAAAAAGCTATAAAAAGACATTGCATAGTATGGGTGGTTGGCTGAATATGTACAATATACATTGGTGGATGGTGAATGGTTGACTATACTATACAGTATACAGTGGGGAGAACAAGTATTTGATACACTGCCGATTTTGCAGGTTTTCCCACTTACAAAGCATGTAGAAGTCTGTAATTTTTATCATAGGTACTCTTCAACTGTGAGTGGCGGAATCTAAAACAAAAATCCAGAAAATCACATTGTATGATTTTTAAGTAATTCATTTGCATTTTATTGCATGACATAAGTATTTGATACATCAGAAAAGCAGAACTTAATATTTGGTACAGAAACCTTTGTTTGCAATTACAGAGATCATACGTTTCCTGTAGTTCTTGACCAGGTTTGCACACACTGCAGCAGGGATTTTGGCCCACTCCTCCATACAGACCTTCTCTAGATCCTTCAGGTTTCGGGCTGTCGCTGGGCAATACGGACTTTCAGCTCCCTCCAAAGATTTTCTATTAGGTTCAGGTCTGGAGACTGGCTAGGCCACTCCAGGACCTTGAGATGCTTCTTACGGAGCCACTCCTTAGTTGCCCTGGCTGTGTGTTTCGGGCCGTTGTCATGCTGGAAGACCCAGCTACGACCCATCTTCAATGCTCTTAGTGAGGGAAGGAGGTTGTTGGCCAAGATCTCGCGATACATGGCCCCAACCATCCTCCCCTCAATACGGTGCAGTCGTCCTGTCCCCTTTGCAGAAAAGCATCCCCAAAGAATGATGTTTCCACCTCCATGCTTCACGGTTGGGATGGTGTTCTTGGGGTTGTACTCATCCTTCTTCTTCCTCCAAACACGGCGAGTGGAGTTTAGATCAAAAAGCTCTATTTTTGTCTCATCAGACCACATGACCTTCTCCCATTCCTCCTCTGGATCATCCAGATGGTCATTGGCAAACTTCAGACGGGCCTGGACATGCGCTGGCTTGAGCAGGGGGACCTTGCGTGCGCTGCAGGATTTTAATCCACCACGGCGTAGTGTGTTACTAATGGTTTTCTTTGAGACTGTGGTCCCAGCTCTCTTCAGGTCATTGACCAGGTCCTGCCATGTAGTTCTGGGCTGATCCCTCACCTTCCTCATGATCATTGATGCCCCACCAGGTGAGATCTTGCATGGTGCCCCAGACCGAGGGAGATTGACCGTCATCTTGAACTTCTTCCATTTTCTAATAATTGCGCCAACAGTTGTTGCCTTCTCACCAAGCTGCTTGCCTATTGTCCTGTAGCCCATCCCAGCCTTGTGCAGGTCTACAATTTTATCCCTGATGTCCTTACACAGCTCTCTGGTCTTGGCCATTGTGGAGAGGTTGGAGTCTGTTTTATTGAATGTGTGGACAGGTGTCTTTTATACAGGTAACGAGTTCAAACAGGTCCAGTTATTACAGGTAATGAGTGGAGAACAGGAGGGCTTCTTAAAGAAAAACTAACAGAAAAACTAACAAATCAAAATGTATTTTATATTTGAGATTCTTCAAATAGCCATCCTTTGCCTTGATGACAGCTTTGAACACTCATGGCATTCACCTGGTCAGTCTGCCATAGAAAGAGCAGGTGTTCTTTAATGTTTTGTACACTCAGTGTATATGAGTTTATAAAGCCAAAAACAAATATAATTTTTTCTCCCAGGTGTCTCCAGAATATGCCCTCAGGACGGCAGCACTATGACCTTGAACTCATCCAGCTCTTCATCCTCTGTAGACCTCAGTATGTACCTGACCAACAGCTCGCCGGGGATGATGGCCTATCCCGACACCGCCATTCTGGGCCTGGGCCTTGTGCTGGACAACGACTCGATTACCAGGGACCTCACCAACCTGACCAGGTAGAGGTTAGAGGGTTAGGGTTAGAAACCGAATCCCAGAGCTGACTCTGGGGGAATTTGCAGGGAGTGAGCCAGTAACTGGAGGGTTTCTGAAATTCGTTATACTAGATACCATCTCCTGCCGTCGTGCCCTTGAGCAAGGGATTTAAGCTCTAAACTGCTCCAGGGGCGCTGCACTGGGGCTGAGCCATTCCTCCAACCACTCTGTGCGTGTCTGTGTGTCTCAGAAGGGTTTGTATGAAGGAATAATACACATTTCAGTGTTTCTGTGACAATTGACAAAGTAATAATTTTCTTCTTCTTTGACCAGCCTGTCCAACGCCTCTCTCCTTGACCCCATGGTGACCTATGACCCTCTGGGAGGTCACACGGTCTGGCAGGTCATCCTGATCGTGTTCCTCACCGGGTCTCTGTCTCTGGTCACCGTCGTAGGAAACATCCTGGTGCTCATCTCCTTCCAGGTAGATTCAGGTTACGATGTATTATGTCTGCCTGTAATTGTTTCTAAGTAGGCTTGTCCGAGCTAGAATGGCCCACAGGGCAGGAGCCTGCCTCCTGTTTCTGTAGCTTGATGGTATGTGTATCGTAGGCCGTAATTGTTGCGTACGTGCCTCAAAACTCTTACTGATTGGTCCACAACATTGTTTTAACATGTTTTAACATCATATGTCTTGTTAATCGATGTTATATTGTGGAGTGACACGTTAATAAGAACCGTTTCCCTTCTCTCTTCCAGGTGAACAAGCAGCTGAAGACGGTCAATAATTACTATCTCCTCAGCCTGGCCTTTGCTGACCTCATCATCGGTATTTTACTGTACTTAGTGTTTTCATACGTGGATAGATGATGTAATGTATCATAGCTGATATGGATCTTATATGGTACTGTGATTGCCTACATTGTCTCATGAATATGTAATATGTCAAGTACTGTAATATTGGAGGGAAACTAAAATACAACGTTCTAACTCTAGGGACGCTTTCCATGAACCTCTACACCACTTACATTATCATGGACCAATGGGCTTTAGGGAACTGGGCGTGCGACCTGTGGTTGGCTATCGACTATGTGGCGAGCAACGCCTCCGTCATGAACCTGCTGGTCATCAGCTTCGATCGCTACTTTTCCATAACTCGACCTCTGACCTACCGGGTCAAGAGGACCACTAAGAGAGCTCTGACTATGATCAGCATGGCCTGGTCGGTGTCCTTCGTCCTGTGGGCCCCGGCTATACTCTTCTGGCAGTATCTGGTAGGGGAGCGTACTGTGCCTCCTGGAGAATGCTACATCCAGTTTCTCTCAGAGCCTATTATCACATTCTGCACAGCCATCGCTGCCTTCTACCTGCCTGTCACCATCATGATGGTTCTCTACTGGAGGATCTACAGAGAGACAGAGAACAGGCAGAAGGACCTGGCGGGGCTGAGGGGGTTGGTGGCAGGGAACAAGGCGGGCCAGGGGGGAAGCCAGAAGGAGGAGGAGGAGAAGGATGAGGCCCAGGAAGAGGAGGCTCCCATGGTGCCCAAGACGGGAAGCTCCAGGAGCTGCAGCAGTTATGAGCTTAACCAGGCCGGTCAGAAAGGCTCTGGAGCCAAGAAGACCAGAGGGTGCTTCCGGTTCTGGCCGCTGAGTAGGTGGTCCAAGAAGAAGGCGGCCACAGTGGGTGGAGAGCCGGAACACAGCAGCTCCGATAGCTGGAACAACAATGATGGGGGCGTGGCCTCCATGGACCAATCAAACTCTGAGGATGAGGAGGGGGCGACGGAGTCAAGCCGAGCTATCTATTCCATCGTGGTCAACCTGCCGGGGATAAATCCCGCCCCTGGCAACGACCCTAACACTGGCCCCCAGCTGACCTCTCCTGAGGACCAGGATGCTACGGAGGAGGGCCCTCTCCGGCCACCGGCAGACGATAATAAGAACAAAATGATGTCCTCTAGTACCAGCAGGGAGAAAGACAACAGCTACCACCAACGCTCCTTCTCCAAGACCCCCGTCACCTCCTCATCCTCCATCCAGACCTCCACCAAGAGCCAAATACGGGATGTGTCCTCCACCTCTAAGTCCTCCTCAGCCCCCTTGGCCCCCATCTCCCTGAAGGACGCAGCCATGGCCAAGCGCTTCGCCTCCAAAGCCAAGACCCAGACCACCAAGCGTAAGAAGCAGGGTGTAGTCCAGAAGCAGAAAGAGAAGAAGGCTGCCCAGACCCTCAGCTCCATCTTGTTGGCTTTCATCATAACCTGGACTCCCTATAACATTATGGTGCTGGTCAACACCTTCTATACTGACTGCATCCCTGAGGCGCTGTGGGCTCTGGGCTACTGGCTGTGCTACGTCAACAGCACCATCAACCCCATGTGTTACGCCATGTGCAACATTACCTTCAGGAATACCTTCAAGATGATTCTGCTCTGCCGCTGGCAGGACATCAACAAACGCAACAAGCCCCAGTTCCAGCAGAGGCAAGCGGTCGCCTTCCGCAAGAAGGAGCCCTTGCAGGTGTAATCTATTGGGGTCTGGGTCCGCTGTAGGACTCTGTCGGTACTGCCTCTCTGGGATTGTTTAACAGGATAGTTGGCCAGGGAGATGGACTGTACTTACAAGCCTTTCTTATTCGATGCAGAGTGAAATAATAATAATACAAAGAAAAACAGTAACACCAGAATAAAATACACTATTATCTGCATCTCTTCCAACTATTGACTTTTTTTCACAACTGCCACCAGTTTGGTGCCAAAACATTGACAACAAAAACATATTGGCAGTAAAATAAATTAAGTGTTTTAAAGAACACAGGATATTTCCTGCTGAAACCCTCATATTAAACACCAATGGTATTCACTAAGTTGGTTTATATTTAAGATAATGTTTTACAACTTTGTCATTCTAGTTTTAGTTTTAAATCATATTATTTGATTTTCTTCATATATGGTACATATAATAAGGCCAGACAGAGGACCAGAGATAATTACAGACACCTGTGATAATCTGACATACCCAAAAAGGCCATTAGATGATAAAATAAAGTTAAAAACTTGAAAATGACCAAACGTCTGGTAGTTTACTGGTAAACTTAAAAAGTTTCCAGTAATATACTGTCCCTTTGTGACCCTAGTGTTGGTATATAATGTATCGAAACACAATGTACAGTATAGTGTACTGCCTCTCTGGACCGCTACAGACCCAGGACTGTACTGATGGTGTTGGTACAGTATAGTGTACTGCCTCTTTGGGCCGCTACAGACCCAGGACTGTACTGATGGTGTTGGTACAGTATAGTGTACTGCCTCTCTGGGCCGCTACAGACCCAGGACTGTACTGATGGTGTTAGTACAGTATAGTGTACTGCCTCTCTGGACCGCTACAGACCCAGGACTGTACTGATGGTGTTGGTACAGTATAGTGTACTGCCTCTCTGGGCCGCTACAGACCCAGGACTGTACTGATGGTGTTAGTACAGTATAGTGCTGCAGTACATTACAGAACCATGGAGGTGAACAGATCCAACCAGCCCCTGTCTTTCTGTGTTGGTTTTCCACCTCACAGTAGACCAAAAGGACAGAAATGAGCAGGACATGGACAGAACGGACAGAAGGAGAGATGTGATTTGATTAGATTTGTAGGGCATCCAACCCAACGGGATTTATACACATAAAAGGGCTGTCAAATGTATGAGAATATCTGTTATTGTTGTTACCAAGCATGGTTTTAACTGAACTATTGCTATAGATTTACACAACTTCAACAATCCCACAGAACACAGTTACACAACTTCAACAATCCCACAGAACACAGTTACACAACTTCAACAATCCCACAGAACACAGTTACACAACTTCAACAATCCCACAGAACACAGTTACACAACTTCAACAATCCCACAGAACACAGTTACACAACTTCAACAATCCCACAGAACACAGATACACAACTTCAACAATCCCACAGAACACAGTTGCCTTTCCAGTTGGCAGATAGATATAATTAGGTGAATCAGTGGACATGTAAAGCTGCAGTACTTTATAAAGGTGAGGTACTTTGTAGGTGCAGTACTTTGTAAAGGTGCAGTACTTTGTGAAGTTGTAGTACTTTGTTAAACTGCAGTACCTTGTAAAGCTGCAGTACTTTGTAAAGGTGCATTACTTTCACGTAAAGGTGCATTACATTCATGTAAAGGTGCAGTACTTTCATGTACATCTGCAGTAATTTATGTAAAGGTGCAGTACTTTCATGTAAAGGTGCAGTACTTTCATGTAAAGGTGAAGTACTTTCATGTAAAGGTGCAGTACTTTCATGTAAAGGTGAAGTACTTTCATGTAAAGGTGCAGTACTTTCATGTAAAGGTGCAGTACTTTCATGTAAAGGTGCAGTACTTTCATGTAAAGGTGCAGTACTTTCATGTAAAGGTGCAGTACTTTCCAAGTGTCTGTGAGTGGTATGCTACTCTACTCTCTGATTCCTCCCAATGAGTTCTGGTGAGAAGTGAACTACTGGCTCATCTCATGGTATTTCATGGGTTTGGCTAATATTCTGTGTGGTTGCTGGTGATTATTTTAACAACATGTTGTGACCGTTGTGGTGGTTGTAATCGTTGCTTAAAGTGAGACAGTGTTGTAAATAGGACTGCAAAATTCCAGTAACTTTCCCAGAGTTCACAGGTTTTCCAAAAATACCAGTAGGAAGACTCCTGGAATCAGGAAGGAATGGTCAGCAAATGCTGGAATCCTCCAATTGGGATTTCTGTAAAAGCTGTGAATTTGGGGAAAGGTACTGGAATGTTGCGTCTGTAGTTGTAAGGCACAGGGCTGGTGTACACGCTGCTTATATTATATAAAGAACTGTGTGATTATGAGCTGATATTTACATGGTGACTGTGTGGATACTGATATTGATGTTGATGTATGATGCAGTTCTATGTTTATATAACATGATCATGTGTAATAATAATAATTTCCCGGTCAAAGATGTTCACATGTTCATGATGATGGACAAGTTCAAATGCAATAAAGTAAAATGTATGTAATTTAATATATGTTTTACCATTGAGACATATTGACAAAAACAACCCACAGGTCTTTCTGGTGAGTTTTTCATACAAGTCAAATACCATAATAAGATAATGTGTCTATGACTGTGATGGTTACTAGCTATGAAACAAATGGACCTGAGGTGAGTTGTTGCCAGTGGTTGGCTTGGGGAGGAGTTCACCTGAACAGAGAACCAGCACCTCAAATGTTCTACTGCTTGAGTTCCTGACAAAGTAATCAATCTATCTATCTATCAATCTATCAATCAGAATATTAGCTCAAAAGTTCAAAAAGAGTTCAAAAGAGTTCCAGCACTCAAATGAGTATCTGCAGTATCTAGTTCAGTCCAAGTCAAGCACTGGGTGAATGTCAGTAGTCCAACAGCTCCACCTAGTGGTATACATGTAGTGTGACTAGTACTGTATGGTTGGTTGTCAGGTGTGTAGCTGTGTATTAGCTGGGTATTGTACTTGAAGTTGTACTGTATTATTTTAGGAGTAACTGAAATCCATACCTGTTGTGTGCTAACATGCCACACCCTGTACTCCATGTTTGGCATGACAAAGAGTGTGAAGGAGTGGAATGATAGAATCTGCAGACTGGTATCCAGGCAACACAGCATACTGGTATCCAGGCAACCACTTAATAACATGGTGCAGAAAACGTTCACAGTTAAGTTGTTGTCTCCTCACAGTCTTAACTGATGTGGTGCTGGGTGCCGGGAGGACCGTTTTGTTGACATGATGACTTCAATGGATTTCACTAGTTGACCAGGACACACCATGAGTTGACCAGGACACACAACGAGTTGACCAGGACACACAATGAGTTGACCAGGACACACCATGAGTTGACCAGGACACACAACGAGTTGACCAGGACACACAATGAGTTGACCAGGACACACCATGAGTTGACCAGGACACAATGAGTTGACCAGGACACACCATGAGTTGATCAGGACACACCATGAGTTGACCAGGACACAATGAGTTGACCAGGACACACCATGAGTTGATCAGGACACACCATGAGTTGACCAGGACACACCATGAGTTGACCAGGACACACAATGAGTTGACCAGGACACACCATGAGTTGACCAGGACACAATGAGTTGACCAGGACACACCATGAGTTGACCAGGACACACAATGAGTTGACCAGGACACACCATGAGTTGACCAGGACACACCATGAGTTGACCAGGACACACCATGAGTTGACCAGGACACACCTTGAGTTGACCAGGACACAATGAGTTGACCAGGACACAATGAGTTGACCAGGACACACAATGAGTTGACCAGGACACACAATGAGTTGACCAGGACACACCATGAGTTGACCAGGACACACAATGAGTTGACCAGGACACACCATGAGTTGACCAGGACACACCATGAGTTGACCAGGACACACCTTGAGTTGACCAGGACACAATGAGTTGACCAGGACACAATGAGTTGACCAGGACACACCATGAGTTGACCAGGACACACAATGAGTTGACCAGGAGACACAATGAGTTGACCAGGACACAATGAGTTGACCAGGACACACCATGAGTTGACCAGGACACACCATGAGTTGACCAGGACACACCATGAGTTGACCAGGACACAATGAGTTGACCAGGACACAATGAGTTGACCAGGACACACCATGAGTATACCTAAAGATATTTAATGACCTTGACCTATACCTAAAGATCTTTAATGACCTTGACCTTTACCTAAAGATCTTTGTCAAAGTCCGAGGATTGACAGCGTATAATGGCTGAGAGTAACTGCTAATCTGATGGTCCTACTGTGGTCCTATAGTGGCTGCTAATCTGATGGTCCTACTGTGGTCCTATAGTGGCTGCTAATCTGATGGTTCTACTGTGGTCCTATAGTGGCTGCTAATCTGATGGTCCTACTGTGGTCCTATAGTGGCTGCTAATCTGATGGTCCTACTGTGGTCCTATAGTGGCTGCTAATCTGATGGTCCTACTGTGGTCCTATAGTGGCTGCTAATCTGATGGTCCTACTTGAGGTGGCAGCATTTCTCCTTTCATTAAATGGATGCGTCCTAAATGGCACCCTATTCTCTATGTAGTGCACTGCTTTGACCAGGGCCCATATAGGGAATAAGGCCTTTTAATTGTTCAATATGATGTTTGATCAGACCAACAGAAGGATCATTTACCAAGTGTTTTATAAATCCACATTGTGTTATTCAATGTTTATAATGAATGATATGATTGACATGTGCTACTAAGCCATACAATGTTCTGCTTGTAATATTTTCTACGAGATGTTTCATTTGAACATCTGTTTTGTTTGTTGTTACCATGGACACAAACTGCATGTTCAGTTATGATGATATGTATTTTCCTTCCCAGTAAAGCACTTCTGAAGGCACTCATTTTCATGACTAATCATTTTAAGGCTTTTTGTTTTTAGATGTGTCATTTATAGAGGAATAAACACACACACACACACACACACACACACACACACACACACACACACACACACACACACACACACACACACACACACACACACACACACACACACACACACACACACACACACACACACACACACACACACAGACACACAGACACACAGACACACAGACATCCGTCTCTCCGCCACCTCCTCTAGAGTGTCAAGGCTCATCCCAGGACAGAGCTACCCTTCCTGATCAGCTTATTAACCAGAGAAGCATCAGTGGCTTTGATGTTTGCTCCCCAGCACACCACTGCAAAAAAGATGGCACTGGCCACAGACTGGTAGAAGGTATGCAGTAGTTTACTGCACACGTTGAAGGACCTGAGCCTCCTCAGAAAGTAGAGTCGGCTCTGGCCCTTTTTGTACAGGGCCCCGGTGTTCCCAGCCCATTCCAGCCTATTGTCCATATGGACTCCCTGGAACTTGTATGACCCAACCATTTCCACATCCATCCCCTGTATAGGGACTGCAGTCAGTTGTGCCTTGGTTCTCCTGAAGTCCACCACCATCTCCTTTGTTTTGCTGATGTTGAGCTGAAGGTGGTTCTGCTCACACCATAACACAAAGTCACTGATTGTGCTCCTGTACTCCTCCTCCTGCCCACCCCTGATGCACCCTACAATTGTGGAGTCAGCCGAGAACTTCTGTAGGTGGCATGTTTCAGAGTTATATCTGAAGTCTGAGGTGTAGAGGGTGAACAGGAAGGGGGCAGGACCGTTCCCTGGGGGGCCCCTGTGTTGCTCACTGCCCGTTCTGACACACAGCTCTATAGTCGCACAAATTGTGGCCTACCGGTCAAGTAGTCCGTGACCCAGGAGACTAAGGGTGCTTCCACTTTCATCCTCTTCATTTTCTCACCCAGTAGCAGGGGCTGAATGGTATTGAAGGCACTGGAGAAGTCAAAAAACATAACCCTCACAGTGCAACCTGCGTTGTCCAGGTGAGAGTAGGCCCTCTGCAGAAGGTAGATGATTGCATCTTCCACCCCGATGATGCGCTGGTATGCGAACTGCAGGGGGTCCAGTGATGTACACAGCAGCTCTCTCTTCACTTGAATGGTGGTGAAAGCCAGCCCAGGTGGGGAGGTGGGGGGAAGGGGGGTGTTGAGGATCAGTCCAGGGGGAGCAGGGGTGGAGGTGGGGTCACTGATTGTCTCAGCAGAGGTGTTGTGAGCAAAGTGGGGTTTCGGGTTAAAATCACCCGAAATGGCAAAGAAAGCACTGGGATGCGCTGTCTGTAACCTCGCGATAACAGAGTGGATGATGTCACACACTGTGTTTGCGTCAGCGGAGGACGGGATGTAAACAATAACAGCAATGGCCGCTGTGATTTCCCTCTGCAAATAGTAGGGTCTCAGGCTAACGGCTCAATGTCCGGGCTACAAAACTCTTCCTCAAGAGTAATATGGTTCAGATGACACCATCTGTTGTTAACTAATAAAGCCAGCCCACCACCCTTACTCTTACCGGAAGAGACGCGATCCCTGTCCGCTCTGATGGTCTGGAAACCGTCGATAGTGACGTTCTCTTTGGGGATTTTATCGCTCAGCCAAGTCTCCGTAAAAAACATTAGGCTCGTTTCCCTATAATCCCTTTGTCCACGGACAAGAGCCTCAAGCTCACCCATTTTATTATGTAGCGATCTCACGTTGCCCATAATGATAGACGGTATAGCTGGCTTGTACTTCCTCCGCTTCGCCTTACACTTCAATCCCGCCCTACGTCCACGCTGTCGTCTTTTCAACTCGTCCGGAATATCAAACTCTTCCCTGGGGTGCAGCAGCGCTGCGTGGGCAAAATCCAGGAGCTGGGCTCTGTTGTAAATAACTCCTGTCGACGTTCAGCTGCGAGAAAAATCCATAATCCTGAACTATTAAAAAATAAGAGAAGTGTAGTATTGATTACTATTGATTTTACAAACTCTGAACGTGTCTTACTTTTAAGAAGAAAAGGGAAGATTCTCCACAACAGAGACAGAGACGTAAACAAGCAAACACACAGGTTACACTTTACTGTGAGAATGTGATGTATTAGTGTTATAAAGGGGAGATGTGTACTTCAACAGGATTAGCCTCCCACTCAGAGCATCATACTGATCCCAACTCCCTGGTTCTGGTGGATGGGAAACCTCCTGTCCACCTCCTTGACAATTCCCTGTCAGAAGAAGCATAGGTGTTGGCCAGCATGCATCTGGGTCAGCACGGCCTCCTTCTTCTCCTTAGTAAAAATCCCCCTCCTGTGTGGCTGGTCATCCTTCCCCGTAGGTACATATGATTGCCTAACAAGTTGGAAGAGAAGTCTAAGTACATTTGCACTGCTGTCTTTCTCTCTCTGTTTCTCTCTCTCTGAGCATGTCTACACTGAGCATGTCTACACTGAGCATGTCTACACTGAGCATGTCTACACTGAGCATGTCTACACTGAGCATGTCTACACTGAGGGCTGTTCCTCCCCCTCCCCCTCCTCCCCCTGCTCCGCTAGGCTCAGCACATTATGCAGAGCAGCAGATGGAGGAGGGGGAGACAGGGAGACAGGAGCGAGTAAACAGGGAGGAGGGAGAGAGGGGGCGCAGCAAGAAATCGCACATGCGCAGGGAGGAGGAGAGAGGGAGCAGGAGCACGTCTTGTTTGCATCATCATCATCACTGCTCCTCTCATCATCGTCAGCCTCGGCCTCGCAGCAGCTACACAGACGGAGACGGAGAAGAAGCAGAGAGAATGGCAGCTGTTTTCAGAGGCATGGCCTAAGTCTCAACACCAGACACAAGTGGAGGCTGAGATCCAGCATCATGGGGAACCAGGAGGGGAAGCAGAGGAGAGGGAGAGAGGGGGAAGGGTACGGACAGGACACAGCAGACCATACCACCGGAGGGCCTCACTACGCTGACGCCACAAAGAAAGGATTTCACCACGGCAAGAAATCCCACGGAAAACATGGCAAAGGAGGGGGGGAGGAGAAGAGCAAAAAGAGGAAGGAAGAGAAGGAGTGTAAATCCTCTGTGTTCTCCATCAGGAAGAAGAAGAATGTAAAGGGGAAGGGTTGGACAGGAGGATCCAGGGAGGATGTGTTGTTGTTTCAGAATGAGCTGGACTCTGCTCACTCTAACACCAAAACACCAGACCGCTCTCTGTCAGCTGACGAGCTGGGCCAGTCTGACACCGAGGGACCAACAGAGCGTGGTGATAGTCATGGTGGTAGTAGTCATGGTGGTACTATCAGGACAGAGAGCCGACAGCCCACAGGGGCGACCACGGACGCTGCTCCAGACCAGCAGGAGGAGGCAGAACAGAGGAAGAAGAGCAGCTCTGGTTCAGACACAGACATCTATAGCTTTCACTCAGCTGCAGAACAAGAGGACCTGCTAGCTGACATCCAGCAGGCTATTAGACTACAGCAGGGGGTGATTATCTCCACCGCTGAGCTGAGTGAAGAGCTGGGTTGGGGAGGGGGGTGGAGGAAACGGAGGTCTGACGAGGTTATAACTACCCCCAGCCCCCCTGAACAGACCCCCCCACCGGAGCCTCTCGCTGCCCCAGAGGCAGCCCCTGTCACTGGCAGGGAGAATGGCCTGCTTTCTAAACGGTCTCTGTCCCTGGATGGGCCGGAGGAGGAGAGGAGAGCAGCCACGGCTACAGAGGAACTAAACTGGGAGCTGAGAGGGGCTGAAACAGAACCGGCCCTTTGGGCCTCCTCTTCCTCAGGGACAAAGGAGGAGGAGGAGGCATTGAGCTGCCATAAGGTGAACCCTAACACTCAGCCCCTCTTTCAGCCCCCCACAACCCAGACCAACGGCCCTGTTACCAAGACAACCAGCGCTACCAGCTTCCCAGACCTCACAGCCTCCTTTGAGAGCGCTGTGGAGTCTCCTCTCAGAGATGAGGAGAAGGAGGTATTGGAGGAGGTGGAGGAGGAAGGGGAGGAGGACGATGTAGACCAGGACATGCCTTCCCTGTCAGCCGAGAGCCATAGTCACAGTGATGCAACCACGAGCCACGAGGACATAGGCCTGAGCTCTGGCAACGCCTCCGAGGCAGAGAGCAGGGTGGGGGACTGGGTGGGGGCAGGGGTGGGGGCTGCAGTCAGCGCTGAGTCCCTAGAGTGTCTTAGCAGGGGGGATCTGAGGTGCTCTGAGCCTGCCGACCCCCTGATCACCCAGAGGAGGAAGAGCAGTGTGTCCTTCTCACCCTGGCCCTCTCAGGAGAGCCCTAGCCTGGCCACGCGCCTCCTCAAGTCCACCCTGACCTCCACCATTCCCTCCTACAACCAGCCCTCCTCAGGCTCCAGCCCCACAGCCAAACCCTACCCTCCCATTTACCCCTCCTACATCAAGACCACCACCAGGCAGCTCTCTGGCTCTCCAGGCAGCTCACCCTCACAGACCCCCTTGTTCCGCCAGCGCTGCCACGACCTGGGGCACCGCACGGAGAAGAGGAGGATTAGACGACCGCGCTCCAATAGCATCGCTGGTCCCCTCAGCTGGTCTGCAGACTGGACCGAGGAGCTGGAGAGGGAGCGCTCCACCAAGGCAGGATCAGCAGACTACCTGCAGGGTTATGGAGGGTCGGAGGACAGGCTGAGGGGGGGCAGCCAGCGCCTGTGTGCCACGCGGAGGTCCTCCACCGGGCAGGTGTCTACCTGCAGCTTCCACGACATATTCACCGGTGAGTTGATTTAACCTTGATGTTGGATAGCAGCTGTTCAGGGGGTTTCTCTTGGGGCCGGCATCAGAGCTGTACCGTAACTACAGTGTAGTCTAGCAGCTAGTTGCTCACTTATCAGTCTCAGTTTGGTAGAAACACAACAAAACGTTCTGTCACTCAACAATAATCATCTTCTTCTCCATTTTTACAGTATTAATGGTTTCTGTTCTGTGACAGAATCGAGCTGTGTGTCTATAATTAAACCTGGTTACAAGGTTATTTTCTCCCACTCAGAACAATGTTCCTGTTTATTTAGATTTCCAGACAAACATGAAACTACTCTATCTAGAAATGGCAACAGTAGGATGTATACAGTATACAGTATATGGCCTAGACAGTTGATATTCATTACTTCTCTAAGTACTTAGCATAACCAAACAACAGTGAGGGACAGTGGCCTTTGTTTTGGGACTTGTCTCTCTTTCTGTGAACTAACAGAAGAGATAAAAGAGCTCTCCCTCGTACAGACAGAACGAGATGGACCAAATGTGTTCCTACTGGAGAGGCTGACAGAAGATGGAGGGAGTCCCTTGTTGTCCCTCCTAATATAACCCCTCTATCAGTCAGTCCCTCCTAACATAACCCCTCTATCAGTCAGTCCCTCCTAACATAACCCCTCTATCAGTCAGTCCCTCCTAACATAACCCCTCTATCAGTCAGTGTCTCCTAACATAACCCCTCTATCAGTCAGTCCCTCCTAACATAACCCCTCTATCAGTCAGTCCCTCCTAACATAACCCCTCTATCAGTCAGTCCCTCCTAACATAACCCCTCTATCAGTCAGTCCCTCCTAACATAACCCCTCTATCAGTCAGTGTCTCCTAACATAACCCCTCTATCAGTCAGTCCCTCCTAACATAACCCCTCTATCAGTCAGTCCCTTTAGGCTGCGTTTAAACAGGCAGCCCAATTATTATAATGTGTGGGGGTACAGGTTAGTAATCAGGCTATATACAGGGAGTACTGAGTCAATGTGTGGGGGTACAGGTTAGTAACAAGGCTATATACAGGGGGTACTGAGTCAATGTGCGGGGGTACAGGTTAATAACAAGGCTATATACAGGGAGTACTGAGTCAATGTGCGGGGGTACAGGTTAATAACAAGGCTATATACAGGGAGTACTGAGTCAATGTGTGGGGGTACAGGTTAATAACAAGGCTATATACAGGGAGTACTGAGTCAATGTGCGGGGGTACAGGTTAGTAACAAGGCTATATACAGGGAGTACTGAGTCAATGTGCGGGGGTACAGGTTAGTACCAAGGCTATATACAGGGAGTACTGAGTCAATGTGCGGGGGTACAGGTTAGTAACAAGGCTATATACAGGGAGTACTGAGTCAATGTGCGGGGGTACAGGTTAGTAACAAGGCTATATACAGGGAGTACTGAGTCAATGTGCGGGGGTACAGGTTAGTAACAAGGCTATATACAGGGAGTACTGAGTCAATGTGCGGGGGTACAGGTTAGTCACGGTCATTTGTACCTGTAGGTAAAGTGACTTCTACTTCTTCAGTAGTCCATCGTATCCAATGATGACTTCCACTTCTAAGATAACAGTGAATTCTTGGGTGACTGTAGAGTCCAGGTGGGGCGTATGCAGTCTGTGTTGGCGGGGGCAGGCATGGTTATATGAATGGCTTTAGCTGCTTGTTGTGGCGGCTGTAAGGGACCCAGGCTTCACTGCTGTAAAGAAGTGTGGTGATGCAGACTGCTTGATAGATGGCGACTTTGGTGTGGAGGTGGGTATCCCTGTTTTGGAAGACCCTGTGTCTGAGTTTCCCTGAAGGCAGCTGATACTTCCTTGATCCTATTTTGAATTTCAAGGTCGATGCTGCAGTCCTCAGAGAGGATGCTGCAGTCCAGGTATTTGAAGGACAGGACTATTGCCAGTGATTTGTGTTGAACGGTGAAGACTGGCATGGTGGGTGGAGGGCTGGATCTCCATTGGCAGACCACCTCTGTCTTGGTGGTGTTGATAGACAGTCCCATCCTGCTATAGACCCTCACAGCCGCTACAAGAACGGAGGGTCTTCCGGAATGTGGGCCTTCTGATGTTGAGTAGGTTTCCATCCAGGCTGGAGTCCACCACAACCCTGCTGCTTTAAGCTCCTTGTGGAGAAGCTGGGTGACACATAGGAGGAAGATGGTAAAGAGAACAGGTGCCAGCACACACCTCTGCCTCACACCGATGCTTACTCCAAAGGGCACTGACTCCTGCCCTCCTATGGCCATCCGAACCATCATCCCATCATGGAACTGGCAAAGAATATTCACAAATTTGTGTGGAGAGACACATTTGAGTAGAATGCCCCATAATAGGTCTCTGATCACAGTGTCTACAAAGGCCATGAATAGTTCCTGATATTGTTCACTTCTCCTGGAGTTGCCGTGCCGTGAACATCATGTCGACCGTACTCCTGTTCTTTCTGAAGACGCATTGTGACTCCGGCAGCAGTTCCTCTGTGATGTTGTTCACCAGCCTGTGTAGCATCACCTTGGCCAGTGCCTTCCCGGCAACAGCCAGGAGGGATATCCCCCAACTAGTGCCGCAGATGGACTTGTCACACTTGTTTTTATAGATGGTGACAATGTTTGCATTCCGCCACTGTTGGGGGATGATCTCCCAGTCCCATACCTGCGCGATGTACTGGTGGAGCGTTATGGTGCAGAAGTAACCTCCCTAAAGTAGCTCTGCCAGGATTCTGTCAGCACCAGGAGTCTTGTTGTTCCTGAAGGAACGGATAGCTGATAACACCTCTTGGTTGGCGAATGGTTGAGGTCTTGAATGGGTGGATGGACAGGCAGTTCTTCCAGGATGCCTGTCCATCCACCTCATCAGGATCTGGTTTTGGTCCTTCAAGAGAGTCAGACCATCAGGATGCTCTCGATGGAGAAATGCTTTCTGGACTCTGTGAACTTTCATGTGCCTTAACGAACTTGTATGCCATCTCGAAATACAAATACTATTGTTCAATTACGAGCCTAGTTGGTTTAGCCACGAAAAAGGACAGGAACCTTCCCACTAGATAGATAGATAGATAGATAGAGATAGATAGGTACTTTATTGATCCCCCGGGGGGGAAATTTCATTATCAAGCAGCTACAACAAAAACACAGGGCAGGTGCAAAATGCCACAACGAAAGTACACAAAAGACAGATACACGGTACATGATACATAGAGCGGCAGTATGAAAAAGTATAGAAATACAGGATATCTGGAGTGCAAAAAAAAGCTATAAAAGGACATTGCGTAGTATGAGTGGTTGGCTGAATATGTACACTATACATTGGTGGATGTTGGATGGTTAATATACTATACAGGTTGATGGCAGAGAAATACTTCAGTAGCTAAAAATGCGTATGATATGAGCGAGGGTAATAATAGTTTACTTAATAGACAGAATGGGTAAATGAACAGGTAAGTGAAAATTTTGCATGGTTAAATTAGCTGTACAGTTAGGTATACAGTTATATTTACAGATAAGTGAATACTTGCATGTTTACACAAACTGTACAGGTAAATGACAGGAAGAGATACTATAATAGCTAAATGTGTGTATGATATTATTGGGCTAATAATAGTAATTCCCTTAAAATACAGTCCTTAGTGCGCAGGGTTTAATTACAGACAACTGCACTTATTGCACATTTGATATACTAAAAGCAATGAGAAAAGGTGCAACTGGCAGGATACTAATATGCATTCCTGAGTGAATGCCTAGGTCCAATAATTACTTACAATATTGCATGTGATATAATATAACAACTGTACATGGGTATGTATATACAGACCTGTATGAATAAGTAAGTGGTTGGCTGAGATAATGGATAGCCTGGACATGCAGAGAGATTAGTTCGGATTGGTCTGTCATGTAGCACGCTTCTGTCTATAACATGAGCTGGTCATTCTTTCTAACACTGCTTTTTTTTTTAAATATGTGAGGGTGGCTAACATTGAACCTGGTTGGTTTCATGCAGGGTAGTAACATTATGAGTTGGGATTATTGTTCATTGTTTAGCTGGCTACATGTCTAAACAAAAGACTCCACTATGCAAGTAACCATTTCACTGTACCATCTGTATCCTGTGCATGTGACAAATACAAGTTGATTCTATTTGATATAGTATGTGTTTACCAGAGACGGTAATGTGATCATGACCTGCACCAAAGTCAAATTAGGATACATCATTAGGCCAATGAGACAGTGTCCAAGTTCTAGAATTCTCTGGTAGAATGTCCTACTTTTATTTTATCACACTCACAACCGTAAGCTATTTTCTGTAATTAGCTCTTCTTTAACTTGTAAATAATGATCTTGGTGTGAGTTTATTTTTCTCTAATAATGAAGGATGGGACTGTCTATCAACACCACCAAGACAGAGGTGGTCTGCCAAATGAGTGAAGACGTTGTCAGCTATATGAAATGGCCATTATTGGAGTAGCTAGCCAGCTAACTTAACATTAGCTAGCTATAACATACTATAAACAAACCAGTTGCTTTTAGTTGCCTGGTTTGCTAGATTGACATATACTAAATACGTTTTGTAACAGGTGTGTTTATTGGTGTTTATATGTTATTCTGGACCACCAGGCTGATGATGTCATGCAGACTGTAGTTTTTGTGTTTATACTTTTTCATAACAAGTTTGATGTGGGACGACAATAGAATGTTCATGATGTCCCTGCGACTTAATCTTTGGTGGTTTAGCACATGACCTCACATGTGAATCCTTAAAGGAGATGGGTGGGGCTAAGGCTTAAGAGGGTGTGAACCATGCTGAATGGGTGTAGACAAAGATCTTTCCAGTATGTTTACCAAAACATTCAAGGGCCATTTTCTCAAAAGTGTATGTCTACCAGAGCTGTTGGCATGCTGACTGCAGGAATGTCCACCAGAGCTGTTGGCATGCTGACTGCAGGAATGTCCACCAGAGCTGTTGGCATGCTGACTGCAGGAATGTCCACCAGAGCTGTTGGCATGCTGACTGCAGGAATGTCCACCAGAGCTGTTGGCATGCTGACTGCAGGAATGTCCACCAGAGCTGTTAGCATGCTGACTGCAGGAATGTCCACCAGAGCTGTTGGCATGCTGACTGCAGGAATGTCCACCAGAGCTGTTGGCATGCTGACTGCAGGAATGTCCACCAGAGCTGTTGGCATGCTGACTGCAGGAATGTCCACCAGAGCTGTTGGCATGCTGACTGCAGGAATGTCCACCAGAGCTGTTGGCCTGCTGACTGCAGGAATGTCCACCAGAGCTGTTGGCATGCTGACTGCAGGAATGTCCACCAGAGCTGTTGGCATGCTGACTGCAGGAATGTCCACCAGAGCTGTTGGCATGCTGACTGCAGGAATGTCCACCAGAGCTGTTGGCATGCTGACTGCAGGAATGTCCACCAGAGCTGTTGGCATGCTGACTGCAGGAATGTCCACCAGAGCTGTTGGCATGCTGACTGCAGGAATGTCCACCAGAGCTGTTGGCATGCTGACTGCAGGAATGTCCACCAGAGCTGTTGGCCTGCTGACTGCAGGAATGTCCACCAGAGCTGTTGGCATGCTGACTGCAGGAATATCCACCAGAGCTGTTGGCATGCTGACTGCAGGAATGTCCACCAGAGCTGTTGGCCTGCTGACTGCAGGAATGTCCACCAGAGCTGTTGGCATGCTGACTGCAGGAATGTCCACCAGAGCTGTTGGCCTGCTGACTGCAGGAATGTCCACCAGAGCTGTTGGCCTGCTGACTGCAGGAATGTCCACCAGAGCTGTTGGCATGCTGACTGCAGGAATGTCCACCAGAGCTGTTGGCCTGCTGACTGCAGGAATGTCCACCAGAGCTGTTGGCATGCTGACTGTGTGTCGGTACATCCAACCTCAGACCATGTGTAAACACACCAGCCAGGAAGTCATGACAACTAGTGGGGAAGTTGGGTCCTGCATCAGTGCTCTCTATTAGCCTTATTGTCACTTTGGCCCTAATGGCACCCTGTTCCCTTTACTGTGCACTACGTTTGACCGGAACCCTATGAGCCCTGGTCAAATGTAGTGCACTAAAAAGGGAACAGGGTGCCATTTCAGATGCAGCCTGGGTGTGGACAACCAGTTGTGGCGTTAAAAGGCCATTCATCAGTGCTCTCCATTAATAGTTAATGCATGTCGATACCTACACTGGCAGCAGACTATTCTGATGTCGCTACACTGGCAGCAGACTATTCTGATGTCGCTACACTGGCAGCAGACTATTCTGATGTCGCTACACTGGCAGCAGACTATTCTGATGTCGCTACACTGGCGGCAGACTATTCTGATGTCGCTACACTGGCAGCAGACTATTCTGATGTCGCTACACTGGCGGCAGACTATTCTGATGTCGCTACACTGGCAGCAGACTATTCTGATGTCGCTACACTGGCAGCAGACTATTCTGATGTCGCTACACTGGCAGCAGACTATTCTGATGTCGCTACACTGGCAGCAGACTATTCTGATGTCGCTACACTGGCAGCAGACTATTCTGATGTCGCTACACTGGCAGCAGACTATTCTGATGTCGCTACACTAGCAGCAGACTATTCTGATGTCGCTACACTGGCGGCAGACTATTCTGATGTCGCTACACTGGCAGCAGACTATTCTGATGTCGCTACACTGGCGGCAGACTATTCTGATGTCGCTACACTGGCAGCAGACTATTCTGATGTCGCTACACTGGCGGCAGACTATTCTGATGTCGCTACACTGGCGGCAGACTATTCTGATGTCGCTACACTGGCAGCAGACTATTCTGATGTCGCTACACTGGCGGCAGACTATTCTGATGTCGCTACACTGGCGGCAGACTATTCTGATGTCGCTACACTGGCAGCAGACTATTCTGATGTCGCTACACTGGCGGCAGACTATTCTGATGTCGCTACACTGGCGGCAGACTATTCTGATGTCGCTACACTGGCAGCAGACTATTCTGATGTCGCTACACTGGCGGCAGACTATTCTGATGTCGCTACACTGGCAGCAGACTATTCTGATGTCGCTACACTGGCAGCAGACTATTCTGATGTCGCTACACTGGCGGCAGACTATTCTGATGTCGCTACACTGGCGGCAGACTATTCTGATGTCGCTACACTGGCAGCAGACTATTCTGATGTCGCTACACTGGCGGCAGACTATTCTGATGTCGCTACACTGGCAGCAGACTATTCTGATGTCGCTACACTGGCAGCAGACTATTCTGATGTCGCTACACTGGCAGCAGACTATTCTGATGTCGCTACACTGGCGGCAGACTATTCTGATGTCGCTACACTGGCAGCAGACTATTCTGATGTCGCTACACTGGCGGCAGACTATTCTGATGTCGCTACACTGGCAGCAGACTATTCTGATGTCGCTACACTGGCGGCAGACTATTCTGATGTCGCTACACTGGCGGCAGACTATTCTGATGTCGCTACACTGGCAGCAGACTATTCTGATGTCGCTACACTGGCGGCAGACTATTCTGATGTCGCTACACTGGCGGCAGACTATTCTGATGTCGCTACACTGGCAGCAGACTATTCTGATGTCGCTACACTGGCGGCAGACTATTCTGATGTCGCTACACTGGCGGCAGACTATTCTGATGTCGCTACACTGGCAGCAGACTATTCTGATGTCGCTACACTGGCGGCAGACTATTCTGATGTCGCTACACTGGCAGCAGACTATTCTGATGTCGCTACACTGGCGGCAGACTATTCTGATGTCGCTACACTGGCAGCAGACTATTCTGATGTCGCTACACTGGCAGCAGACTATTCTGATGTCGCTACACTGGCGGCAGACTATTCTGATGTCGCTACACTGGCGGCAGACTATTCTGATGTCGCTACACTGGCAGCAGACTATTCTGATGTCGCTACACTGGCGGCAGACTATTCTGATGTCGCTACACTGGCAGCAGACTATTCTGATGTCGCTACACTGGCGGCAGACTATTCTGATGTCGCTACACTGGCAGCAGACTATTCTGATGTCGCTACACTGGCAGCAGACTATTCTGATGTCGCTACACTGGCGGCAGACTATTCTGATGTCGCTACACTGGCGGCAGACTATTCTGATGTCGCTACACTGGCAGCAGACTATTCTGATGTCGCTACACTGGCGGCAGACTATTCTGATGTCGCTACACTGGCAGCAGACTATTCTGATGTCGCTACACTGGCAGCAGACTATTCTGATGTCGCTACACTGGCAGCAGACTATTCTGATGTCGCTACACTGGCGGCAGACTATTCTGATGTCGCTACACTGGCAGCAGACTATTCTGATGTCGCTACACTGGCGGCAGACTATTCTGATGTCGCTACACTGGCAGCAGACTATTCTGATGTCGCTACACTGGCGGCAGACTATTCTGATGTCGCTACACTGGCGGCAGACTATTCTGATGTCGCTACACTGGCAGCAGACTATTCTGATGTCGCTACACTGGCGGCAGACTATTCTGATGTCGCTACACTGGCGGCAGACTATTCTGATGTCGCTACACTGGCAGCAGACTATTCTGATGTCGCTACACTGGCGGCAGACTATTCTGATGTCGCTACACTGGCGGCAGACTATTCTGATGTCGCTACACTGGCAGCAGACTATTCTGATGTCGCTACACTGGCGGCAGACTATTCTGATGTCGCTACACTGGCAGCAGACTATTCTGATGTCGCTACACTGGCGGCAGACTATTCTGATGTCGCTACACTGGCGGCAGACTATTCTGATGTCGCTACACTGGCAGCAGACTATTCTGATGTCGCTACACTGGCGGCAGACTATTCTGATGTCGCTACACTGGCAGCAGACTATTCTGATGTCGCTACACTGGCAGCAGACTATTCTGATGTCGCTACACTGGCGGCAGACTATTCTGATGTCGCTACACTGGCGGCAGACTATTCTGATGTCGCTACACTGGCGGCAGACTATTCTGATGTCGCTACACTGGCAGCAGACTATTCTGATGTCGCTACACTGGCGGCAGACTATTCTGATGTCGCTACACTGGCAGCAGACTATTCTGATGTCGCTACACTGGCAGCAGACTATTCTGATGTCGCTACACTGGCGGCAGACTATTCTGATGTCGCTACACTGGCGGCAGACTATTCTGATGTCGCTACACTGGCGGCAGACTATTCTGATGTCGCTACACTGGCGGCAGACTATTCTGATGTCGCTACACTGGCGGCAGACTATTCTGATGTCGCTACACTGGCGGCAGACTATTCTGATGTCGCTACACTGGCGGCAGACTATTCTGATGTCGCTACACTGGCGGCAGACTATTCTGATGTCGCTACACTGGCGGCAGACTATTCTGATGTCGCTACACTGGCGGCAGACTATTCTGATGTCGCTACACTGGCAGCACTTGTTATCGGCACTAAAGAAGCATCACCTTCAGACATCATTAATTGAACTGTCAAGTTGATGTGCTATTGGGGGAGGAAGGCAACAATATATACACACACGTATGTCTGGTTGGACCAGCCTGGCTAGAGAAGCTCTTAGACTGTAGTTCTACTGTAGTAATATTGATGTCTCTCTCTGACTCCAGGTCGTACTCTCCTAGAGAAGTTGTTCCTACAGCAGGAAGATGCCCAGCCGGAAGAGGCTGAGAAGCTGTGTTCTAGGATTCTGGCCATGGGACTGTTACTACCCTTCACTGACTGCTTCAGAGAGACAATAGGAGGGTCCAACCCACAACTCACTGCACCATGCAAGTTCCACGTGAGTGCACCATACTCTACACCAGCACCCTCAACCCTGTTCCTGGAGATCAGGCCTCCTGTAGGTTTTAACTCTAACCCTGTTCCTGGAGATCAGGCCTCCTGTAGGTTTTAACTCTAACCCTGTTCCTGGAGATATAGCCTCCTGTAGGTTTTAACTCTAACCCTGTTCCTGGAGATATAGCCTCCTGTAGGTTTTAACTCTAACCCTGTTCCTGGAGATCAGGCCTCCTGTAGGTTTTAACTCTAACCCTGTTCCTGGAGATCAGGCCTCCTGTAGGTTTTAACTCTAACCCTGTTCCTGGAGATACAGCCTCCTGTAGGTTTTAACTCTAACCCTGTTCCTGGAGATAAAGCCTCCTGTAGGTTTTAACTCTAACCCTGTTCCTGGAGATACAGCCTCCTGTAGGTTTTAACTCCAACCCTGTTCCCGGAGATATAGGCTCCTGTAGGTTTTAACTCTAAACCTGTTCCTGGAGATAAAGCCTCCTGTAGGTTTTAACTCTAACCCTGTTCCTGGAGATCAGGCCTCCTGTAGGTTTTAACTCTAACCCTGTTCCTGGAGATAAAGCCTCCTGTAGGTTTTAACTCTAACCCTGTTCCTGGAGATACAGCCTCCTGTAGGTTTTAACTCCAACCCTGTTCCCGGAGATATAGGCTCCTGTAGGTTTTAACTCTAAACCTGTTCCTGGAGATAAAGCCTCCTGTAGGTTTTAACTCTAACCCTGTTCCTGGAGATCAGGCCTCCTGTAGGTTTGAACTCTGACCCTGTTCCTGGAGATAAAGACTCCTGTAGGTTTTAACTCTAACCCTGTTCCTGGAGATAAAGCCTCCTGTAGGTTTTAACTCTAACCCTGTTCCTGGAGATAAAGCCTCCTGTAGGTTTTAACTCTAACCCTGTTCCTGGAGATATAGTCTCCTGTAGGTTTTAACTCTAACCCTGTTCCCGGAGATAAAGCCTCCTGTAGGTTTTAACTCTAACCCTGTTCCTGGAGATACAGCCTCCTGTAGGTTTTAACTCCAACCCCAGTTGTAACTAACCTGATTCAGTTTATCAACCAGCTATTTAGTAGAATCAGGTGTGATAGATAAGTGTTGGAGCAGGACTGTAGCTCTCCAGAAACAGTTTAATAGCAAATTAAACTGATCTGAGGTCAGGGCCCACAGTTACATCAACTCTATTGTTCCATGTAGCAAATTAAACTCTGATCTGAGGTCAGGGCCCACTGTTACATCAACTCTATTGTTACATGTAGCAAATTAAACTCTGATCTGAGGTCAGGGCCCACAGTTACATCAACTCTATTGTTCCATGTAGCAAATTAAACTCTGATCTGAGGTCAGGGCCCACAGTTACATCAACTCTATTGTTCCATGTAGTAAATTAAACTCTGATCTGAGGTCAGGTTAGAGTACTGTAGTGTAAAATGTTCACATATGGTTTTGCTGAATTTGAAAGCTCTGAGCTCTAACACACAGCGCCAATGACTGCTGGGATCTGTAATAAGAGCCACCTTGTTATGGTGCCACATGATGATGCAGAGTCACTGTTGTTACAGTGTGAATCTGGAGGGACCAGCCTCCTGGCTAGCTGTTGTTACAGTGTCTGGAGGGACCAGCCTCCTGGCTAGCTGTTGTTACAGTGTCTGGAGGGACCAGCCTCCTGGCTAGCTGTTGTTACAGTGTCTGGAGGGACCAGCCTCCTGGCTAGCTGTTGTTACAGTGTCTGGAGGGACCAGCCTCCTGGCTAGCTGTTGTTACAGTGTCTGGAGGGACCAGCCTCCTGGCTAGCTGTTGTTACAGTGTCTGGAGGGACCAGCCTCCTGGCTAGCTGTTGTTACAGTGTCTGGAGGGACCAGCCTCCTGGCTAGCTGTTGTTACAGTGTCTGGAGGGACCAGCCTCCTGGCTAGCTGTTGTTCCAGTGTCTGGAGGGACCAGCCTCCTGGCTAGCTGTTGTTACAGTGTCTGGAGGGACCAGCCTCCTGGCTAGCTGTTGTTACAGTGTCTGGAGGGACCAGCCTCCTGGCTAGCTGTTGTTACAGTGTCTGGAGGGTCCAGCCTCCTGGCTAGCTGTTGTTACAGTGTCTGGAGGGACCAGCCTCCTGGCTAGCTGTTGTTACAGTGTCTGGAGGGACCAGCCTCCTGGCTAGCTGTTGTTACAGTGTCTGGAGGGTCCAGCCTCCTGGCTAGCTGTTGTTCCAGTGTCTGGAGGGACCAGCCTCCTGGCTAGCTGTTGTTACAGTGTCTGGAGGGACCAGCCTCCTGGCTAGCTGTTGTTCCAGTGTCTGGAGGGACCAGCCTCCTGGCTAGCTGTTGTTACAGTGTCTGGAGGGACCAGCCTCCTGGCTAGCTGTTGTTACAGTGTCTGGAGGGACCAGCCTCCTGGCTAGCTGTTGTTACAGTGTCTGGAGGGACCAGCCTCCTGGCTAGCTGTTGTTCCAGTGTCTGGAGGGACCAGCCTCCTGGCTAGCTGTTGTTACAGTGTCTGGAGGGACCAGCCTCCTGGCTAGCTGTTGTTACAGTGTCTGGAGGGACCAGCCTCCTGGCTAGCTGTTGTTACAGTGTCTGGAGGGACCAGCCTCCTGGCTAGCTGTTGTTACAGTGTCTGGAGGGACCAGCCTCCTGGCTAGCTGTTGTTACAGTGTCTGGAGGGACCAGCCTCCTGGCTAGCTGTTGTTCCAGTGTCTGGAGGGACCTCTCCCCTCTCCTCCTCTCCCCTCTCCTTCCTCCTCTCCCCCCTCTCCTCCTCTCCCCTCTCCTTCCTCCTCTCCCCTCTCCTTCCTCCTCTCCCCTCTCCTTCCTTCTCTCCCCTCCCCTCCCCTCCTCTCCCCTCTCCTCCCTGTGCAGCACAGAGCAGCAGTATAGAGGAGAAAGCATAGTCATAAAGCAACCTGATCTGACTGCAAGCTGGCCCATCAGCCTGTGAAACCCTGTGACTAGCCTGAAGCTACAAGAACAGGCTCATATCAGGCTCTCTGAGGATGTACTGGTCAGGGCCAGAGCTACCATGAGGAGGTGGGCACTGCTGCAGATTAACAGAGGATGCACCATCTTAGGCAGGATCACAGCCCGGTGAAGAGAAAGAAGAGCCAGACTGGCAGTAACTCACTGCATTGTCAGAAGAGGAACAGAGGACAGCAGAGCAGAGGATGACTACAACCCTGAGAAAAAACACCACCATTTACAACCCCAGGGGGGTTTGTTGATTTACAACCCCAGGGGGGTGTTCCTGGTCATAATGAAATATGATGACAGATTAAACCTGACTAGGACATGGTGAATATGTCAGTCAGACACAGACACAGAGGGGGGCTTAGGCTCTTCCTGATCGCTCCCCCAGGGGTGGTGCTCCTCATCCTCCCTGGCTCTAGCTAATGATGATGTGGTGGACTCTGAGTGTGTGCTGCGGTCCCAGGTGCCTGAGCTAATCAGAGAGCTACTAACCATCAACGGCCAGGGAAGAGAGGGGGAGAGGGAGAGGAGACTGGACCTAGCATGGCTCAAACTCAAACAGACTGTCCGCAGGAAATGCAACCTGTTTGAGCACCTGCAGGTTAGCATGGGAGCAGTATTCACAAGTATGTGGCTCTGTCCCAAATGACACCCTATTCATTATATAGTGCACTACTTTTGACCAGGGCCCATAGGGTGCCATTTGGGACAGGACCTTTGTTCCTAAATCTAACATGGTTGAATACACACGGCATGTGATGTCACTTAGTAGTCAGGGAGTGTTTCCGTTGCACTCAACATCTAAGACAAGAGGATTGTATCAAAAATGGGATTATTCCATCTGATCATTCAACATAGAATTGTAGAATGAATAATGCCTCCCTATATAGTGCACTACTTTAACCAGAGCCCTATTCCCTGTATAGTGCACTACTTTTGACGAGGGCCCATAGTGCACTATACTGGGAATAGGGTGCCATTTGGGACACAAACATTGTTTCTGTGCAACATGATGCTGTGTGTTGAAGATGTCAGACTTTTTAAATTTATTTGATTTGATTATATTTCACCTTTATTTAACCAGGTAGGTTTTATTTCACCTTTATTTAACCAGGTAGGTTTTATTTTACCTTTATTTAACCAGGTAGGTTTTATTTTACCTTTATTTAACCAGGTAGGTTTTATTTCACCTTTATTTAACCAGGTAGGTTATATTTCACCTTTATTTAACCAGGTAGGTTTTATTTCACCTTTATTTAACCAGGTAGGTTTTATTTCACCTTTATTTAACCAGGTAGGTTTTATTTCACCTTTATTTAACCAGGTAAGTTTTATTTCATCTTTATTTAACCAGGTAGGTTTTATTTCACCTTTATTTAACCAGGTAGGTTTTATTTCACCTTTCTTTAACCAGGTAGGTCAGTTGAGAACTAGTTCTCATTTACAACTGCGACCTGGTCAAGACAAAGCAAAGCAGTGCGACAAAAACAACACAGAGTTACACATGAGAATAAACATACAGTCAATAACACAATAGAGAATCTATATACAGAGTGCAAATGTAGTAAGATTAGGAAGGTAAGACAATAAATAGACCATAGTGGTGAAATAATTACAGATTATAATTAACACTGGAATGATGGATGTGCAAATGATGATGTGCAAATAGAGATACTGGAGTGCAAAATTAGCTAAAATAATAAATATGGGGATGAGGTAGTAGGGTGGGCTATTTACAGAAGAGCTGTATACAGGTGCAGTGATCGATAAGCAGCTTTGACAGCTGATGCTTAAAGTTATTGAGGGAGATAGGAACCTCTAGCTTCAATGATTTTTGCAGTTCGTTCCAGTCATTGGCAGCAGAGAACTGGAAGGAATGGCGGCCAAAGGAGGTGTTGGCTTTGGGGGTGACCAGTGAGATATACCTGCTGGAGCGCATGCTACGGGTAGGTGTTGCTATGGTGACCAGCGAGCTGAGATAAGGCGGGGATTTACCTAATAAAGACTTATAGATGACCTGGAGCCAGTGGGTTTGGCGACGAATATGTAGTGAGGGCCAGCCAACGAGAGAATACAGGTCGCAGTGGTGGGTAGTATATGGGGCTTTGGTAACAAAACGGATGGCACTGTGATAGACTACATCCAATTTGCTGAGTAGAGTGTTGGAGGCTAGTTTGTAAATGACATCGCCGAATTCAAGGATTGGTAGGATAGTCAGTTTTACAAGGGCATGTTTGGCAGCATGAGTGAAGGAGGCTTTGTTGCGAAATAGGAAGCCGATTCTAGATTTAATTTTGGATTGGAGATGGTTAATGTGAGTCTGGAAGTTGAGTTTACAGTCTAACCAGACGCCTAGGTATTTGTAGTTGTCCACATATTCTAAGTCAGACCCGTGGAGAGTAGTGATGATAGTCCGGTGGGCGGGTGCTGGCAGCGTTCTATTGAAGAGCATGCATTTAGTCTTACTAGCATTTAAGAGCAGTTGGAGCCACGGAAGGAGTGTTGTATGGCATTGAAGCTTGTTTGAAGGTTAGTAAACACAGTGTCCAGAGAGGGGCCAGATGTATACAGAATGGTGTCGTCTGCGTAGAGATGGATCAGAGAGTCATCAGCAGCGAGAGCGACATCATTGATGTATATAGAGAATAGGGTTGGCCCAAGAATTGAACCCTGTGGCACCCCCATAGAGACTGCCAGGGGACCGGATAGCAGGCCCTCCGATTTTACACACTGAACTCTGTCTGAGAAGTAGTTGGAGAACCAGGCGAGGCAGTCATTTGAGAAACCAAGGCTGTTGAATCTGCCAATAAGAATGCGGTGATTGACAGAGTCGAAAGCCTTGGCCAGGTCGATGAAGACGGCTGCACAGTACTGTCTTCAATCGATGGCGGTTATGATATCGTTAAGTACCTTGAGCGTAGCTGAGGTGCACCCATGACCAGCTCGAAAACCAGATTGCATAGCAGAGAAGGTACGATGGGATTCGAAGAAGTCAGTGATCTGTTTATTAACTTGACTATGTTGAAGACTGACTATGTTGAACTTGATGGTGTGTGTTTACGATGTCAGACTGACTATGTTGAACGTGATGGTGTGTGTTGACGATGTCAGACTGACTATGTTGAACTTGATGGTGTGTGTTGACGATGTCAGACTTATGTTGAACAAGGAAATGGTTAGGTATGTGAAGGGTCATCAAGTTATAGCAGCAATCTACCTCACCAAGCAAAGTGAGAAGAATAAGAGCACTACATTGAAGCTGCCTAGAAACAACCGTTGGTGTGGTGTCATCATGGATGATGTATTTTGGGAGAGAGTGGTAAGCAGCCTGAAACTCCTGACACCTATAGCAGTAGCCATTGCACGGATTGAGGGAGACAATGCCATCCTGTCTGATGTTCAGACTCTGCTTGCAGATGTAAGATAATAAATCCATACTGCCCTGCCCACTTCACTGTTGCTCTAAGCAGAGGAAACTGCAGTTCTGAAATACATCAAAAAGCGTGAAGACTTCTGCCTGAAGCCCATACACACCACAGCGTACATGTTGGACCACAAGTAGGCTGGCAAGAGCATCCTGTCTGGTGCAGAGATCAACAAGGCCTATGGTGTCATCACTACCATGTCTCGCCACCTTGGCCTGGATGAGGGCAAGGTTCTTGGCAATCTGGCGAAGTACACTTCCAAGGGTTGAAAAATTGGTGGCCATCTGGGCACATTTGAGTCTTTTTGAGCCTGACAACGAGCCATCCTCAACAAGGTTGGAAAGTGACATTGAAGATGAGGCCTCAGAGTCTGATGTTCAAGAGGTGGACATTGAGGAGGTCCAGGGAGAAGACATGGAAGCCTGAGAGGAAGACAACCAAAGCTTTAGTTTCTAGACTATCATTTTACAGATTTTGGGAGATGCGATGGATCATTGGGGATCATTCAATATTCCCTTTCTTTTGTTGTTCAGTGAAATCATCCCATGTGAAGAGTCAACTCATTTAATTAATGTTCAATTCGTAAAATAAATATATATATTTTTTTTTTATTGGGAGGATTTAATAATTTGCAATTATGTCTTATGGTAAGGTAAAAGGCTTCTGTCTCCATATGATATGGTAAATATATCCAATGAAAAAAAACATCTACATTTAAATGGTATTAATATTAAATTGAATATATTTCTGTTAATTCCCATATATTCCCACGGAACGTTTCCACCTCTGAATATCCCCCAAAATGTGCAACCCTAATGGTGATATCTGTCACCACCTTGCTTCTCAGAAGAGTAGTCCCCTCATCTCCTCTTATGTCCTATTGTCCCCTCATCTCCTCTTATGTCCTATTGTCCCCTCATCTCCTCTTATGTCCTATTGTCCCCTCATCTCCTGTTATGTCCTATTGTCCCCTCATCTCCTCTTATGTCCTATTGTCCCCTCATCTCCTCTTATGTCTTATTGTCCCCTCATCTCCCCTCATCTCCTTTTATGCCCTCATGTATGCCATATTATCTCCTCTCATCTCTCTCTCTCCCCCAGCAAGACCAGCTGTACACGTGGGCAGCGGTCAGCCAACCCCCCCACTCCATGGAACACTTTGAGGGCAGGGCGCCCCTCCCTGGGCACCTGAAGACCCTGTGGCCCCCACCCAGACCTGTGGGAGATGACAGACCAGGCCTCAAGTACACCGAGGAGGGTAGGGGCCCTCACCACATCTATACAGATACTATTATTCTGTAGGTTCTACCAAGGTGGGCAGGTGAATACCCTCATCTATACAGATACTATTATACAGTAAGTTCTACCAAGGTGGGCAGGTGAATACCCTCATCTATACAGATACTATTATACAGTAAGTTCTACCAAGGTGGGCAGGTGAATACCCTCATCTATACAGATACTATTATACAGTAAGTTCTACCAAGGTGGGTAGGTGAATACCCTCATCTATACAGATACTATTATACAGTAAGTTCTACCAAGGTGGGCAGGTGAATACCCTCATCTATACAGATACTATTATACAGTAAGTTCTACCAAGGTGGGCAGGTGAATACCCTCATCTATACAGATACTATTATACAGTAAGTTCTACCAAGGTGGGCAGGTGAATACCCTCATCTATACAGATACTATTATACAGTAAGTTCTACCAAGGTGGGCAGGTGAATACCCTCATCTATACAGATACTATTATACAGTAAGTTCTACCAAGGTGGGCAGGTGAATACCCTCATCTATACAGATACTATTATACAGTAAGTTCTACCAAGGTGGGCAGGTGAATACCCTCATCTATACAGATACTATTATACAGTAAGTTCTACCAAGGTGGGCAGGTGAATACCCTCATCTATACAGATACTATTATACAGTAGGTTCTACCAAGGTGGGCAGGTGAATACCCTCATCTATACAGATACTATTATACAGTAGGTTCTACCAAGGTGGGCAGGTGAATACCCTCATCTATACAGATACTATTATACAGTAAGTTCTACCAAGGTGGGCAGGTGAATACCCTCATCTATACAGATACTATTATACAGTAAGTTCTACCAAGGTGGGCAGGTGAATACCCTCATCTATACAGATACTATTATACAGTAGGTTCTACCAAGGTGGGCAGGTGAATACCCTCATCTATACAGATACTATTATACAGTAAGTTCTACCAAGGTGGGCAGGTGAATACCCTCATCTATACAGATACTATTATACAGTAAGTTCTACCAAGGTGGGCAGGTGAATACCCTCATCTATACAGATACTAGTATACAGTAAGTTCTACCAAGGTGGGCAGGTGAATACCCTCATCTATACAGATACTATTATACAGTAAGTTCTACCAAGGTGGGCAGGTGAATACCCTCATCTATACAGATACTATTATACAGTAAGTTCTACCAAGGTGGGCAGGTGAATACCCTCATCTATACAGATACTATTATACAGTAAGTTCTACCAAGGTGGGCAGGTGAATACCCTCATCTATACAGATACTATTATACAGTACGTTCTACCAAGGTGGGCAGGTGAATACCCTCATCTATACAGATACTATTATACAGTACGTTCTACCAAGGTGGGCAGGTGAATACTCTCATCTATACAGATACTATTATACAGTAAGTTCTACCAAGGTGGGCAGGTGAATACCCTCATCTATACAGATACTATTATACAGTAGGTTCTACCAAGGTGGGCAGGTGAATACCCTCATCTATACAGATACTATTATACAGTAAGTTCTACCAAGGTGGGCAGGTGAATACCCTCATCTATACAGATACTATTATACAGTAAGTTCTACCAAGGTGGGCAGGTGAATACCCTCATCTATACAGATACTATTATACAGTAAGTTCTACCAAGGTGGGCAGGTGAATACCCTCATCTATACAGATACTATTATACAGTAAGTTCTACCAAGGTGGACAGGTGAATACCCTCATCTATACAGATACTATTATACAGTACGTTCTACCAAGGTGGGAAGGTGAATACCCTCATCTATACAGATACTATTATACAGTAAGTTCTGCCAAGGTGGGCAGGTGAATACCCTCATCTATACAGATACTATTATACAGTAAGTTCTACCAAGGTGGGCAGGTGAATACCCTCATCTATACAGATACTATTATACAGTAAGTTCTACCAAGGTGGGCAGGTGAATACCCTCATCTATACAGATACTATTATACAGTACATTCTACCAAGGTGGGCAGGTGAATACTCTCATCTATACAGATACTATTATACAGTAAGTTCTACCAAGGTGGGCAGGTGAATACCCTCATCTATACAGATACTATTATACAGTACGTTCTACCAAGGTGGGCAGGTGAATACCCTCATCTATACAGATACTATTATACAGTAAGTTCTACCAAGGTGGGCAGGTGAATACTCTCATCTATACAGATACTATTATACAGTAAGTTCTACCAAGGTGGGCAGGTGAATACCCTCATCTATACAGATACTATTATACAGTACGTTCTACCAAGGTGGGCAGGTGAATACCCTCATCTATACAGATACTATTATACAGTAAGTTCTACCAAGGTGGGCAGGTGAATACCCTCATCTATACAGATACTATTATACAGTAAGTTCTACCAAGGTGGGCAGGTGAATACCCTCATCTATACAGATACTATTATACAGTAAGTTCTACCAAGGTGGGCAGGTGAATACCCTCATCTATACAGATACTATTATACAGTAAGTTCTACCAAGGTGGGCAGGTGAATACCCTCATCTATACAGATACTATTATACAGTAGGTTCTACCAAGGTGGGCAGGTGAATACCCTCATCTATACAGATACTATTATACAGTAGGTTCTACCAAGGTGGGCAGGTGAATACTCTCATCTATACAGATACTATTATACAGTAAGTTCTACCAAGGTGGGCAGGTGAATACTCTCATCTATACAGATACTATTATACAGTACGTTCTACCAAGGTGGGCAGGTGAATACCCTCATCTATACAGATACTATTATACAGTAAGTTCTACCAAGGTGGGCAGGTGAATACCCTCATCTATACAGATACTATTATACAGTAGGTTCTACCAAGGTGGGCAGGTGAATACTCTCATCTATACAGATACTATTATACAGTAAGTTCTACCAAGGTGGGCAGGTGAATACCCTCATCTATACAGATACTAGTATACAGTAAGTTCTACCAAGGTGGGCAGGTGAATACCCTCATCTATACAGATACTATTATACAGTAAGTTCTACCAAGGTGGGCAGGTGAATACCCTCATCTATACAGATACTATTATACAGTAAGTTCTACCAAGGCGGGCAGGTGAATACCCTCATCTATACAGATACTATTATACAGTACGTTCTACCAAGGTGGGCAGGTGAATACCCTCATCTATACAGATACTATTATACAGTACGTTCTACCAAGGTGGGCAGGTGAATACTCTCATCTGTACAGATACTATTATACAGTAAGTTCTACCAAGGTGGGCAGGTGAATACCCTCATCTATACAGATACTATTATACAGTACGTTCTACCAAGGTGGGCAGGTGAATACCCTCATCTATACAGATACTATTATACAGTACGTTCTACCAAGGTGGGCAGGTGAATACTCTCATCTATACAGATACTATTATACAGTAAGTTCTACCAAGGTGGGCAGGTGAATACCCTCATCTATACAGATACTAACTATAGAGACTGTTGTACTTGTTTTCACCTTTAACTCTTACTAGCGCTGTGTTTGCAGATGGCGTCCATTTAGTAACTTTATCTTTCAATGATCCTGATTGCTACACTGAAGCAGTTGGGCCTTCATTAAGACATGTTCCCTCTATAGAGACCTAAGCTGAGAGTACCAAACATTAGGAATACCTTCCTAATATTGAGATGAACCCGCCTTTGCCCTCAGAACAACCTCAATTCGTTGGGCATCGACTCTACAAGGTGTCAATTGTTCCACAGGGATGCTGGTCCATGTCGACTCCAATGTGTCCCACAGTGTCAAGTTGGCTGGATGTCCTTTGGGTGGTGGACCATTCTTGATACACACGGGAAACTGTTGAGCGTGAAAAACTGCAGCATTGCAGTTCTTGACACAAACCAGTGCACCTATTACCATAACCCTTTCAAAGGCACTTAAATATTTTGTCTTGCCCATTCACCCTCTGAATGGCACACATACACAATCCATGTCTCAATTTTATTGAGGCTTAAACATCCTTAGTCTGCACTGATTGAAGTGGCTTTAACAAGTGACATCAATAAGGGATCATAGCTTTCACCTGGATTCACCTGGTCAGTCTGTCATGGGAAGAGCAGGTGTCCGGACTGTTTTCTACACTGTCTAGATAGATAGATAGATAGATAGATAGATAGATAGATAGATAGATAGATAGATAGATAGATAGATAGATAGATAGATAGATAGATAGATAGATAGATAGATAGATAGATAGATAGATAGATAGATAGATAGATAGATAGATAGATAGATAGATAGATAGATAGATAGATAGATAGATAGATAGATAGATAGATAGATAGATAGATAGTGCCAGTAATGAGCTCAACACCTTTCTTTAGTTAAAGCATCCCTCTCTCTCTCCAAGTCATTCATTAGTTTCATTGGTGGTTTCCCAGTCTTTCTCTGTGTTTTAACCTGCTTCCTTAGCCAGGGTGGAGCTTGTAGTAGAGACCTGCTTCCTTAGCCAGGGTGGAGCTTGTAGTAGAGACCTGCTTCCTTAGCCAGGGTGGAGCTTGTAGTAGAGACCTGCTTCCTTAGCCAGGGTGGAGCTTGTAGTAGAGACCTGCTTCCTTAGCCAGGGTGGAGCTTGTAGTAGAGACCTGCTTCCTTAGCCAGGGTGGAGCTTGTAGTAGAGACCTGCTTCCTTAGCCAGGGTGGAGCTTGTAGTAGAGACCTGCTTCCTTAGCCAGGGTGGAGCTTGTAGTAGAGACCTGCTTCCTTAGCCAGGGTGGAGCTTGTCGTAGAGACCTGCTTCCATAGCCAGGGTGGAGCTTGTAGTAGAGTTGTGTCCAGGGAGAAGGAGAGTGGAGTCGAGCTTCATGTTTTACACCAGGGGTTTTAAGAAGATGTTGCATCTCTGTGCCTTGAAACACATCACTAACATTAATTTACCCCAACAGTGTAGATTTAAGGAAAGGCTTGTTTCTAAACTTGATCTGTCTCTTCTTTCATGCTATGATTCCTTTAGAGGTTGATGAAGGTAAGTAATAGTTACATTCTGAATGTGTTTCTAAATGGTCATTATACTTCCTTTGTGGCCTTGCTCGCCAGTTAAATCCTGTGCTGTCTGTTTGTAGTCCCACATGCTATCAAAAGGGGCAAGGTTGCATAGCAACAATGAGTCAGTGCTTAGGCAGGCAACGATGGATTGATATTCTGAGCACTGCTTTGCCCTCTAATGTCCCCCAACATCCTGTAGTCTTTCATCTCTAATGTCCCCCAACATCCTGTAGTCTTTCCTCTCTAATGTCCCCCAACATCCTGTAGTCCTTCCTCTCTAATGTCCCCAACATCCTGTAGTCTTTCATCTCTAATGTCCCCAACATCCTGTAGTCTTTCCTCTCTAATGTCCCCCCAACATCCTGTAGTCTTTCCTCTCCAATGTCCCCCAACATCCTGTAGTCTTTCCTCTCTAATGTCCCCCAACATCCTGTAGTCTTTCATCTCTAATGTCCCCCAACATCCTGTAGTCTTTCCTCTCTAATGTCCCCAACATCCTGTAGTCTTTCATCTCTAATGTCCCCAACATCCTGTAGTCTTTCATCTCTAATGTCCCCCAACATCCTGTAGTCTTTCCTCTCTAATGTCCCCCAACATCCTGTAGTCTTTCATCTCTAATGTCCCCCAACATCCTGTAGTCTTTCCTCTCTAATGTCCCCAACATCCTGTAGTCTTTCCTCTCTAATGTCCTGAGTCTGACACCTAGAAATCAGACAGCTAAATGTAATACTGTATTTCTCCTATTGGTTTTATATGACATGAGGCTTTAGACATACAGTACCTCTGGTTTTATATGACATGAGGCTTTAGACATACAGTACCTCTGGTTTTATATGACATGAGGCTTTAGACATACAGTACCTCTGGTTTTATATGACATGAGGCTTTAGACATACAGTACCTCTGGTTTTATATGACATGAGGCTTTAGACATACAGTACCTCTGGTTTTATATGACATGAGGCTTTAGACATACAGTACCTCTGGTTTTATATGACATGAGGCTTTAGACATACAGTACCTCTGGTTTTATATGACATGAGGCTTTAGACATACAGTACCTCTGGTTTTATATGACATGAGGCTTTAGACATACAGTACCTCTGGTTTTATATGACATGAGGCTTTAGACATACAGTACCTCTGGTTTTATATGACATGAGGCTTTGGACATACAGTACCTCTGGTTTTATATGACATGAGGCTTTAGACATACAGTACCTCTGGTTTTATATGACATGAGGCTTTAGACATACAGTACCTCTGGTTTTATATGACATGAGGCTTTAGACATACAGTATCTCTGGTTTTATATGACATGAGGCTTTGGACATACAGTACCTCTGGTTTTATATGACATGAGGCTTTGGACATACAGTACCTCTGGTTTTATATGACATGAGGCTTTGGACATACAGTACCTCTGGTTTTATATGACAAATAAAATATTTGCTCATTTTCATTTCATTCTAAGAAAAACATTGCATGATGTTACCGATTCTTCTGAATTAAAGTAACCATTTGTATGCATCACATATTATACAGTAGAATGTGGTCTGATCTAGTTGACCGTGCATGGTTGTGGTTGTATTCTGGTAGTGGTTATATAGAAGTATCTCTCTGTTCCTACAGAACACCAGTCAGCCATCCTGGGTCTAAAGAGACAGCAGAGAGAAGCAGCCAACCAACTTCAGGTCAGTCACCTTACCGTACCTGAGAGTAGGGTTGAAAAGTACCGGGAAGATGACCAAAAAACTCAGTAGGGCGTCTTCCAACCCTTCCTGAGAGGCTAGCTATAGCATTATACAGTCTTTCTCTTTGGAGAAAATAGCAAAGGGTTTCTAGTCTGTCATCAACATTTAGCCAGAATAGTCCTCAGCACCTTCCCCTGTTCAACCACAGGAGGGCAGCACTCAGTAACAGTTAATTGTACTAGTTTACTGGAAGAAATTTAATAGGATTTCTAAGTGAAGGTCTTGTTGTGTGTGTGTGTGGACCAGTACACTCAGACCTCTCCCATGTTTCTCCTAGAGTGCATCTTGTTGTTAAGTATTGTCCTTTTAAAGCCATTGTTTCCTGTCTTAACTTGCCCCATATCAAGTCATTGTGTTCCTCTACAAGAAGCACTGCCTGTAACAAGGATATGTTGAATATAGTATATCAAATCAAATTGTAATTGTCACATGGGCCGAATACAACCAGTGTAGACCTTACAGTGAAATGCTTACTAACAAGCCCTTAACCAACAATACAACAGGTGTAGACCTTACAGTGAAATGCTTACTAACAAGCCCTTAACCAACAATACAACAGGTGTAGACCTTACAGTGAAATGCTTACTAACAAGCCCTTAACCAACAATACAACAGGTGTAGACCTTACAGTGAAATGCTTACTAACAAGCCCTTAACCAACAATACAACAGGTGTAGACCTTACAGTGAAATGCTTACTAACAAGCCCTTAACCAACAATACAACAGGTGTAGACCTTACAGTGAAATGCTTACTAACAAGCCCTTAACCAACAATACAACAGGTGTAGACCTTACAGTGAAACGCTTACTAACAAGCCCTTAACCAACAATACAACAGGTGTAGACCTTACAGTGAAATGCTTACTAACAAGCCCTAACCAACACTCTCGCTCTCTCTGTGTCTGTCTCTCTCTGTGTCTGTCTCTCTCTCTCGCTCTCTCTGTGTCTGTCTCTCTCTCACTCTCTCTGTGTCTGTCTCTCTCTCGCTCTCTCTGTGTCTGTCTCTCTCTCGCTCTCTGTGTGTCTGTCTCTCTCTCACTCTCTCTGTGTCTGTCTCTCTCTCTCACTCTCTCTGTGTCTGTCTCTCTCTCACTCTCTCTGTGTCTGTCTCTCTCTCACTCTCTCTGTGTCTGTCTCTCTCTCGCTCTCTCTGTGTCTGTCTCTCTCTCTCTCTCTCTGTGTCTGTCTCTCTCTCGCTCTCTCTGTGTCTGTCTCTCTCTCACTCTCTCTCTCTCTCTGTGTCTGTGTCTCTCTCTTTCTGTGTCTGTGTCTCTCTCTCTCTGTGTCTGTCTCTCTCTCTCTCTCTCTCTCTCTCTCTAGGAGGAGCCAGTGCTGAAAACAGTGAAGCTGAAAGAGGAGCACGTTAACGTGATCCAGCAGTTAGAACAGACCATTGAGGACCTGCGTACTAAGATAGCTGAGCTGGAGGAACAGCACCCCCTGCTGGACAGAGATATTATTACCACTAAGGAGCAGGAGAGTGGTGGGCAGGTGGGTCTGTACAGGGAGGTCTGTCATGTTGACCTACAGACTGAGGAGAGGATGGTGAAGCAGGTCTGTCATGTTGACCTTCAGACTGAGGAGAGGATGGTGCATATTGGAGAGGATGGTGCATATTAGTATCCTGCCAGTTGCACCTTTTCTCATTGCTTTTAGTATATCAAATGTGCAATAAGTGCAGTTGTCTGTAATTAAACCCTGCGCACTAAGGACTGTATTTTAAGGGAATTACTATTATTACCCCAATGATATCATACACACATTTAGCTATTAAAGTATCTCTTCCTGTCATTTACCTGTACAGTTTGTGTAAACATGCAAGTATTCACTTATCTGTAAATATAACTGTATACCTAACTGTACAGCTAATTTAACCATGCAAAATTTTCACCTACCTGTTCATTTACCCAGTCTGTCTATTAAGTAAACTATTATTACCCTCGCTCATATCATACGCATTAGCTACTGAAGTATTTCTCTGCCATCAACCTGTATAGTATAGTTAACCATCCAACATCCACCAATGTATAGTGTACATATTCAGCCAACCACTCATACTATGCAATGTCCTTTTATAGCTTTTTTTTGCACTCCAGATATCCTGTATTTCTATACTTTTTCATACTGCCGCTCTATGTATCATGTACCGTGTATCTGTCTTTTGTGTACTTTCGTTGTGGCATTTTGCACCTGCCCTGTGTTTTTGTTGTAGCTGCTTGATAATGAAATTTCCCCCCCGGGGGATCAATAAAGTACCTATCTATCTATCTATCTATCTATCTGAAGCAGGTCTGTCATGTTGACCTACAGACTGAGGAGAGGATGGTGAAGCAGGTCTGTCATGTTGACCTACAGACTGAAAGTCTTCTGAGTTGTCTGGAGGCCAAGTCTGTCCAGACGTCGCCTATGGAGGAAGGCTTTAAGTTTAAAGTGCCTTTAAGGGACCAGATGCCACCCTTCTTTGTGAACGAGGATGGAGGAGAGCCTTCTATGTCTACCTCCTGTGTCCCTAATCTCCCCTCAGAACTGGCCCTGTCCTTACCCATACCCTTCTCCCCCAAGGCCGGACCACCATTCATCTGTACGTGCCAACAGCAGCAACAGAGAGGTATTAAACCCCCTCCTCCACCTCCTCTACCAGGGGGTGCAATGCCCCCCCCACACCCACCTCTCCCTGGCATGGGGATGTGCCCCCCAGCACCACCTCCATTACCTGGGACGATGGGGATGTGCCCTCCCCCACCACCTCCATTACCTGGGACGATGGGGATGTGCCCTCCCCCACCACCTCCATTACCTGGGACGATGGGGATGTGCCCTCCCCCACCACCACCTCCATTACCTGGGACGATGGGGATGTGCCCTCCCCCACCACCACCTCCATTACCTGGGACGATGGGGATGTGCCCCCCAGCACCACCTCCATTACCTGGGACGATGGGGATGTGCCCTCCCCCACCACCACCTCCATTACCTGGGACGATGGGGATGTGCCCTCCCCCACCACCTCCATTACCTGGGAAGGGAGGACCTCCTCCTCCTGGCTGTGGTCCTCCTCCACCCGGTGGCCTGGGCTCCCTGGTCCCTCCCCTGCCAATGGGACTGTATGCTCTAAGCATGTCCCAGGAGAAACCTCCCCGAAAAGGAGTGGTGGAGCCTCCCAGACCCATGAAACCTCTCTACTGGACCAGGATACAGCTCAACTCCACTCAACACAAAAAGTAATCACATTTGTATTTAAACAAGCCCTTTTTACTTCAGCAGTTGTCACAAAAGCTCTATTCTAAAAATTAATATGACAGCTATGCTAGTTACATAAGCATCTGGGCCTGTATTCACAAAGAGTAGTACTGCTGATCTAGGAGCAGGTCCCACTTCTTCATTAACATTTAAGATGGAAAACTGATCCTAGATCAGCAGTCTTATTCTGAGATGCTTTGCGGGCCTTGCTGTATTGTTTAAGACGGTCCCCAACTAAAGAGGGTTCAGCTCAGCATTTATGGTAGTGTGGACAAAATGCATACTACCAAGCTCCGAGCACGCAATATGGAGCACAGGATGGTCGGAGTATGAGTCCAAATCAAAGTATGTAAAACGGAGCATGGAGGGCCCTTCTCTGTTGCGTACTCTGTTTGTACATATTTTTGAAGCATCGATGCAAGTTTCAACAAAGTATGCGCAGAAAAATGACGAATCCACGTAAATAACTATGCAATAAAATAAACGCCAACTTCGGTATGAAATGTTGCCCATTCACATCTCAATATTTTATCTTGATATGTTAATAAATGCAAACTGTTCATTTTGTCATGTTTACCTGCCTACAATACATAGGCGTGTGTAGATTGCAAGCCCATAGTAAGTCAATATGGCTAACAGTGCTAGGGGCGTCACTATAGACAAACTGGTTCGATTCCAGGCTGTATCACAACCGGCCGTGATTGGGAGTCCCAAAGTGTGGCGCACAATTGGCCCTGCGTTGTCCGAGTTTGGCCGGTGTAGGCCGTCATTGTAAATAATAATTTGTTGTTAACTGACTTGCCTAGTTAAATAAAGGTTAAATAAAGGATACATTTTTGCTCCTGTTAACTAGCCAGATAGCCATGAAGAATAGTTAGCTAGCTAACATTAGTTTTAGGTCATATACAGTACAGATACTGTATCTAGCTGGCTAGCTACTACATTTAACTAGCCAGATAGCCATGATGAATAGTTAGCTAGCTAACATTAGTTTTAGGTCATATACAGTACAGATACTGTATCTAGCTGGCTAGCTACTACATTTAACTAGCCAGATAGCCATGAAGAATAGTTAGCTAGCTAACATTAGTTTTAGGTCATATACAGTACAGATACTGTATCTAGCTGGCTAGCTACTACATTTAACTAGCCAGATAGCCATGAAGAATAGTTAGCTAGCTAACATTAGTTTTAGGTCATATACAGTACAGATACTGTATCTAGCTGGCTAGCTACTACATTTAACTAGCCAGATAGCCATGAAGAATAGTTAGCTAGCTAACATTAGTTTTAGGTCATATACAGTACAGATACTGTATCTAGCTGGCTAGCTACTACATTTAACTAGCCAGATAGCCATGAAGAATAGTTAGCTAGCTAACATTAGTTTTAGGTCATATACAGTACAGATACTGTATCTAGCTGATAGTTATGAAGTAAACGGTTGCTTTGTGTAGATCTTGTTTCATCTCTATTGTTACCGTTGTCCTGGCTGGAAGAAGGTTCAGTGAATGTGGAGATGCAGTGTGAGGTGATGCAGTAGAGTGAGTGCTTCTCAGATGTAATGTTTTATGTGTTCTCCACACTCATCCTCACAAGAACAGACTGAAGAGAATGTCCTTGGAGAATGTACTCAGAGCATGAGAGTGTGGAGCACAGTAGAATGCATATTGAGTAACACCATAACTCAGTGAAATAAAATAAAGATGTGTTAGAAGCCTGAAGCTGATGTTTGAATGAAAACAGGTGTTGTACAGGCGCCATATGGTTAGACTGTACCCTCTCTGGCTAGCTGGAGAAGAGCTTTGGAGGTATTTGATACACACTGGTTTTGAATTTTAACCATGGAACAAGAAATGCCAAGCTAGTTAAACTGACAATGTGACAGTCTGGGAAGACAAGCTAGTGCATAAGAACACGATTACCCCTCAGTAGTGACATTCATAGTACAATAGATACTTTGTAAATTGTTTTAATGTAAATTGACCAATTTGATGTCACAATACCAAATGAGATATGGACAAAAAAGTTATATTATATTTCTCACTCAAGGTGTAAAACTGTTACTCATATGTAATTCCGACGGTCCCAACCTCACTGTGTAACTCCTCCCTCATCCTAGAGAGGCGAGCACGTCGCTGGTCTGGGACAAGATAGAGGAGCCTGACGTGAACTTTGAGGAGTTTGTAGAGCTGTTCTCCAAGACTGCTGTGAAGGAGAAGAAGAAACCCCTGTCAGATACCATCACCAAGTCTAAAGCCAAACAGGTGAGATCTGATACCATCACCAAGTCTAAAGCCAAACAGGTGAGATCTGATACCATCACCAAGTCTAAAGCCAAACAGGTGAGATCTGATACCATCACCAAGTCTAAAGCCAAACAGGTGAGATCTGATACCATCACCAAGTCTAAAGCCAAACAGGTGAGATCTGATACCATCACCAAGTCTAAAGCCAAACAGGTGAGATCTGATACCATCACCAGTCGTAGCCTGTGATGTTAGAGATGAGATCGATAGAACAGTATTTTCTTGACTAGCTTTGACAGTCTAGATCCAAACGTGATATACACAAAATAGAGACCATTGACAGTCTAGATCCAGACGTGATATACACAAAATAGAGACCATTGACAGTCTAGATCCAGACGTGATATACACAAAATAGAGACCATTGACAGGTTAGATCCAGACGTGATATACACACAATATTGACAGTCTGGAGCCAGACTATTGTCTGGCCATGTCTTGTCCTATTGTCTTGGCTTTACAGTTACAGTAACAGTAAAGCCCACAGGATCACACAGCAGTCTGTAGCTGATCTGAGCAGTCCTGGTCTGTATAGTCTGTCTCTGTCTGGGGATCAGTCCTGGTCTGTATATTCTGTCTCTGTCTGGGGATCAGTCCTGGTCTGTATAGTCAGTCTGGGGATCAGTCCTGGTCTGTATATTCTGTCTCTCTCTGGGGTTCAGTCCTGGTCTGTATAGTCTGTGTCTGTCTGGGGTTCAGCCCTGGTCTGTATATTCTGTCTCTCTCTGGGGTTCAGTCCTGGTCTGTATAGTCTGTCTGTCTGGTGTTCAGTCCTGGTCTGTATAGTCTGTCTGTCTGGGGTTCAGTCCTGGTCTGTATAGTCTGTCTGTCTGGGGTTCAGTCCTGGTCTGTATAGTCTCTCTGTTCCAAAAGAATAAAGACATTTCAAATGTCATATTATGTCTATATACAGTGTTGTAACGATGTGTCATATTATGTATATATACAGTGTTGTAACGATGTGTCATATTATGTATATATACAGTGTTGTAACGATGTGTCATATTATGTATATATACAGTGTTGTAACGATGTGTCATATTATGTATATATACAGTGTTGTAACGATGTGTCATATTATGTATATATACAGTGTTGTAATGATGTGTCATATTATGTGTATATACAGTGTTGTAATGATGTGTCATATTATGTATATATACAGTGTTGTAATGATGTGTCATATTATGTATATATACAGTGTTGTAACGATGTGTCATATTATGTATATATACAGTGTTGTAACGATGTGTCATATTATGTATATATAAAGTGTTATAATGATGTGTCATATTATGTATATATACAGTGTTGTAACGATGTGTCATATTATGTCTATATACAGTGTTGTAACGATGTGTCATATTATGTCTATATACAGTGTTGTAATGATGTGTCATATTATGTATATATACAGTGTTGTAATGATGTGTCATATTATGTATATATCCAGTGTTGTAATGATGTGTCATATTATGTATATATACAGTGTTGTAACGATGTGTCATATTATGTATATATACAGTGTTGTAATGATGTGTCATATTATGTATATATATACAGTGTTGTAACGATGTGTCATATTATGTCTATATACAGTGTTGTAATGATGTGTCATATTATTGTCTATATACAGTGTTGTAACGATGTGTAAATAGTTAAAGTGTAAAAGGGAAAATAAATCAACATAAATATGGGTTGTATTTACATGGTGTTTGTTCTTCACTGGTTGTCCTTTTCTTGTGACAACAGGTCACACATCTTGCTGCTGTGATGAACACTGTGGTATTTCACCCAGTAGATATGGGAGTTTATCAAAATATATTTTCGCTCCTCTCTTTCTTTCACTCCTCTCTCTTTCTTTCACTCCTCTCTCTTTCTTTCACTCCTCTCTCTTTCTTTCACTCCTCTCTCTTTCTTTCACTCCTCTCTCTTTCTTTCACTCCTCTCTCTTTCTTTCGCTCCTCTCTCTCTATGCAGGTGGTCAAGCTGCTGAACAACAAGCGTTCTCAGGCAGTGGGGATTCTGATGTCCAGTCTGCATCTGGACATGAAGGACATCCAGCATGGTGAGTTAATGACAACACTATACTGTACAGTCGTGGCCAAAAGAGAATGACACAAGTATTGGTCTCCACAAAGTTTGCTGCTTCAGTGTTCTTAGATCTTTATGTCAGTAGTTACTATGGTACACTGAAGTATAATTACAAGTATTCCATAAGTGTCAAAGGCTTTCATTGACAATGACATTCAGTTTATGCAAAGAGTCAATATTTGCAGTGTTGACCCTTCTTTTTCAAGACCTCTGCAATCCGCCCTGGCATGCTGTCAATTAACTTCTGGGCCACATCCTGACTGATGGCAGGCCATTCTTGCATATTCAATGCTTGGAGTTTGTCAGAAGTTGTGGGATTTTGTTTTTCCACCCGCCTCTTGAGGATCGACCACAAGTTCTCAATGGGATTAAGGTCTGGGGAGTTTCCTGGACATGTACCCAAAATGTTGATGTTTTGTTCCGCGAGCCACTTAGTTATCACTTTTGCCTTATAGCAAGGTGCTCCATCATGCTGGAAAAGGCATGGGTCGTCAACAAACTGTTCTTGGATGGTTGGGAGAAGTTGCTCTCGGAGGATGTGTTGGTACCATTCTTTATTCATGAATGTGTTCTTAGGCAAGATTGTGAGTGAGCCCACTCCCTTGGCTGAGAAGCAACCCCACACATGAATGGTCTGAGGATGTTTTACTGTTGGCATGACACAGGACTGATGGTAGCGCTCACCTTGTCTTCTCCGGACAAGGTGTTTTCCGGATGGCCCAAACAATCGGAAAGGGGATTCATCAGAGAAAATGACTCTACCCCAGTCCTCAGCAGTCCAATCCCTGTACCTTTTTGCAGAATATCAGTCTGTCCCTGATGTTTTTCCTGGAGAGAAGTGGCTTCTTTGCTGCCCTTCTTGACGCCAGGCCATCCTCCAAAAGTCTTCGCCTCACTGTGCGTGCAGATGCACTCACACCTGCCTGCTGCCATTCCTGAGCAAGCTCTGCACTGGTGGTGCAGCTGAATCAACTTTAGGAGACGGTCCTGGCGCTTGCTGGACTTTCTTGGGCGCCCTGACGCCTTCTTCACAACAATTGAACCTCTCTCCTTGATGATCCGATAAATGGTTGATTTAGGTGCAATCTTACCAGCAGCAATATCCTTGCCTGTGAAGCCCTTTTTGTGCAAAGCAATGATGACGACACATGTTTCCTTGCTGGTAACCATGGTTGACAGAGGAAGAACAATGATTTCAAGCACCACCCTCCTTTTAAAGCTTCCTGTCTGTTATTCTGACTCAATCAGCATGACAGAGTGATCTCCAGCCTTGTCCTCGTCAACACTCTCACCTGTGTTAACGAGACATTCACTGACATGATGGCAGCTGGTCCTTTTGTGGCAGGGCTGAAATGCAGTAGAAATGTTTTTTTGGGATTCATTTCATTTTCATGGCAAAGAGGGACTTTGCAATTAATTGCAATTAAATCTCATCAATCTACACACAATACCCCACAATGACAATCTACACACAATACCCCACAATGACAATCTACACACAATACCCCATAATGACAATCTACACACAATACCCCATAATGACAATCTACACACAATACCCCATAATGACAATCTACACACAATACACCATAATGACAATCTACACACAATACCCCATAATGACACAATACCCCATAATGACACAATACCCCATAATGACAATCTACACACAATACCCCATAATGACACAATACCCCATAATGACACAATACCCCATAATGACACAATACCCCATAATGACACAGTACCCCATAATGACCCAATACCCCATAATGACACAATACCCCATAATGACACAATACCCCATAATGACACAATACCCCATAATGACACAATACCCCATAATGACACACTACCCCATAATGACACAATACCCCATAATGACAATCTACACACAATACCCCATAATGACACAATACCCCATAATGACACAATACCCCATAATGACACAATACCCCATAATGACAATCTACACACAATACCCCATAATGACACAATACCCCATAATGACACAATACCCCATAATGACACAATACCCCATAATGACAATCTACACACAATACCCCATAATGACCCAATACCCCATAATGACACAATACCCCATAATGACACAATACCCCATAATGACACAATACCCCATAATGACCCAATACCCCATAATGACACAATACCCCATAATGACACAATACCCCATAATGACACAATACCCCATAATGACACAATACCCCATAATGACCCAATACCCCATAATGACACAATACCCCATAATGACCCAATACCCCATAATGACCCAATACCCCATAATGACACAATACCCCATAATGACACAATACCCCATAATGACACAATACCCCATAATGACCCAATACCCCATAATGACACAATACCCCATAATGACACAATACCCCATAATGACACAATACCCCATAATGACCCAATACCCCATAATGACACAATACCCCATAATGACACAATACCCCATAATGACACAATACCCCATAATGACACAATACCCCATAATGACAAAGTGAAAACAGGTTTTTAGAAACTTTTGCAAATGTATAAAATAGGAAAAACTGAAATATAACATTTACATAAGTATTCAGACCCTTTACTCAGTACTTTGTTGAAGCACCTTTGGCAGTGATTACAGCCTGGAGTCTTCTTCTCTGCAGATCCTCTCAGGCTATGTCAGGTTGGATGGGGAGCGTCGCTGCACAGCTATTTTCAGGTCTCTCCAGAGATGTTCAATCGTGTTCAAGTCATTGCTTTGGCTGTCAATCTTGGTGTCATCAGACCAGAGAATCTTGTTTCTCATGGTCTGAGAGTCTTTTAGGTGCCTTTTGGCAAACTCCAAGCGGGCTGTCATGTACCTTTTACTGAGGAGTGGCTTCCGTCTGGCCACTCTACCATAAAGGCCTGATTGGTGGTGTGCTGCAGAAAGGTTCTCCCATCTCCACAGAGGAACTCGGGAGCTCTGTCAGAGTGACCATCAGGTTCTTGGTCTCCTCCCTGACCAAGGCCCTTTTCCCCCGATTCTCGGTTTGGCCGGACGGCCAGCTCTAGGAAGAGTCTTGCTGATTCCAAACTTCTCCCATTTAAGAATGAGGGAGGCCACTGTGTTCTTGGGGACCTTCAATGCTGCAGAAATGTTTTGGTACCCTTCACCAGATCTGTGCCTCGACACAATCCTGTCTCGGAGTTCTACGGACAATTCCTTCGACCTCATAGCTTGGTTTTTGCTCTGACATGCACTGTCAACTGTGGGACCTTATAAAGACAGATGTGTGCCTTTCCAAATCAATGGAATTTACAACAGGTGGACTCTAATCAAGTAGTAGAAACATCTCAAGGATGATCAATGGAAACAGGATGCACCTGAACTCAATTTAGAGTCTCATAGCAAAGGGTCTGAATACTTATATAAATAAGGTATTTATGTACATTTTTTAAATTTGCTAAAATGTTAACCTATTTTCGCTTTGTTATTATGGCGTATTGTGAGTAAATTGAGGATTTTTGTTTATTTAATTTTAGAATAAGGCTATAAAAGAACAAAATATGGAAAAAGTCAAGGGGTCTGAATATTTTCCGAATGCACTGTACATCCACTGAGTGTAAAAAACACGAGGAACACTTGCTCTTTCCATGACATAGACTCAGGATGTTCAAACAAAGGATCCAGGTCAGGGAAATCGAATCTGTGAACGCCAATCTAATATCTCCATTGTTTTTTGCGACTGTTGGTAATAATACTAGAAACGTACTGAGCAAATAATGCAAGAAATAACACTGCAAAAAACTGGCGAACGTGTCTGTCAGAGCCATCTAGACACACATTCTGTGATTACATTGGCATCAAGGAAGAGATCAATGAGAGACCCTTTCTGTTCTCTGCATTTAGAACAGTGTTTATGTTGGTTACCAACACATTCTTAAAAGGAACAATGTCTCCAAAGTTGCAACTTTTCTCATCTGCCATGAACAGCAAAATACTGATCAATGCATATTTTCCCACATTCTGAATAATATATAGCGGAAGACAAAACCAGGTCTGTCATTTACATTAACTACGTTGGTTCTCCCTCTGAGTTCTGATAAGTGTAGTCTGTTCAGGTTTTTTCATTAACATCCTAAATCATGCAATGGAGCCACTGTCTTTTGTAAATGTTTTTTTGTTAAACAATTATAGGTTGTTCGTTTCAAAGCGAAGATGGATAGTTTCAAAGTAACAATACCACGTGATCAATGACGATGTGTTTTTTCAAACTGTTGCACAATGCTAGGTCCCAATGATTTCACAGTGGTGCCTGTGCTTTCAAACACGGGCCTCTACGATAGATAGATAGATAGATAGATAGATAGATAGATAGATAGATAGATAGATAGATAGATAGATAGATAGATAGATAGATAGATAGATAGATAGATAGATAGATAGATAGATAGATAGATAGATAGATAGATAGATAGATAGATAGATAGATAGATAGATAGATAGATAGATAGATAGATAGATAGATAGATAGATAGATAGATCAGTCTGTGACTGAAAGTGCTCCTCTGCGTCATAACCATAGCGTGCAGAGGGTGGGTGACGTTGTCCATGATGGCCAGCAGTTTGGCCAGGATCCATCTCTCCGCCACCTCCTCTAGAGTGTCAAGGCTCTTCCCCAGAACAGAGCTAGCCTTCCTGATCAGCTTATTTACCCGAGAAGCATCACCGGCTTTGATGTTTGCTCCCCAGCACACCACAGCAAAAAAGATGGCACTGGCCACCACAGACTGGTAGAAGGTATGCAGTAGTTTACTGCACACGTTGAAGGACCTGAGTAGAGTCGACTCTGGCCCTTTTTGTACAGGGCCCTGGTGTTACCAGCCCATTCCAGCCTGTTGTCCATATGGACTCCCAGGAACTTGTATGACCCAACCATTTCCACATCCATCCCCTGTATAGGGACTGCAGTCAGTTGTGCCTTGGTTCTCCTGAAGTCCACCACCATCTCCTTTGTTTTGCTGATGTTGAGCTGAAGGTGGTTCTGCTCACACCACAACACAAAGTCACAAAGTCAACACAATGTAGATAGTACTGAAGACATCCTCTTCAGCTTCTCACCCAGTAGCAGGGGCTGAATGGTATTGAAGGCACTGGAGAAGTCAAAAAACATAACCCTCACAGTGCAACCTGCGTTGTCCAGGTGAGAGTAGGCCCTCTGCAGAAGGTAGATGATTGCATCATCCACCCTGATGTTGAGCTGGTATGCAAACTGCAGGGGGTCCAGTGATGTACACACCAGGGGTCTGAGGTGAGCGAGGACTAACCTTTCCAGGGTCTTCGTGATGTGGGATGTTAGCGCTACAGGATGTTTTCCACAGCGCAGGGACCCTTTCTAGGCTAATGTTGAAGAGACGCTGGAGTATTCCACACAGTTGGTCAGCACAGACCCTAAGCACCCTTGGGCTGATGCCATCAGGGCCCGCCGCTTTCCACTGATGTAGTCTCTCTAGCTCTCTCTTCACTTGGTTGGTGGTGAAAGCCAGCCCAGGTGGGGGGGTGGGGGGAAGGGGGGTGTTGAGGATCAGTCCAGGCGGAGCAGGGGCGGAGGTGGGGTCACTGATTGTCTCAGCAGAGGTGTTGTGAGCAAAGTGGGGGTGGGACAGCCGTGAGGTTGTGTGGTCTGGGGAGCTGGAAGGGAGGTGGACAGGGCCAGTATCAAACCTGTTAAAACATTGGTTCAGTTCATTGGCTCTGTCCTGCGTCCCCTCCGTCTGCACACTGTTTGACTTTTTGAAGCCAATGATATTTCTCATACCCTTCCACACCTCTCTCACCTGGCTCTGCCTCAGCTTGTCCTCCATCTTCTCCTTATACACTCTCTTCCCCTCAGCAATCCGCAACTTCAGCTCCCTCTGGACGCATTTCAATTTGTCCTTGTCCTTGTCCCTCTCCTTGAAGGCCTTCAGGTCGCTGGTGACCCAGGGTTTATTGTTTGGGAAACAGCTTACCTTCCTGGTGAGTACGGTGTTGTCTACACAAAAATGTATATAGTCTGTTATGCAGTCAGTAAGTCCATCGATGTCCTCCCCATGAGCCTCACAGAGCACATCCCAGTCTGTTGTTTCAAAGCAGTCCTGTAGGGCCTCATTCGCCTCCGGGGACCATCTCCTAATGGTCCTGGTGGTCGCAGGCTGCTGTTGGACCAAAGGCCTGTAGAGTGGGGTGAGGTGGACAAGGTTGTGATCCGATCTACCGAGGGGAAGGAGTGCAGTGGAGATGTATGCGTCCTTCACATTAGCATATAACAAGTCCAGAGTTTTATTATTCCTGGTTGGGTACTTCACAAACTGTTTGAACGTGGGCAGCGTTGAAGAGAGAATCCCCCGAAATGGCAAAGAAAGCACTGGGATGCGCTGTCTGTAACCTCGCGATAACAGAGTGGATGACGTCACATGCTGTGTTTGCGTCCGCGGAGGGCGGGATGTAAACAATAACAGCAATGGCCGCCGTGAATTCCCTCGGCAAATAGTATGGTCTCAGGCTAACGGCTAACAGCTCAATGTCCGGGCTACAAAACTGTTCCTTAAGAGTAATATGTTTCGGATTACACCATCTGTTGTTAACTAATAAAGCCAGCCCACCACCCTTACTCTTACCGGAAGAGACGCGATCCCTGTCCGCTCTGATGGTCTGGAAACCGTCGATAGTGACGTTCTCTATGGGAATGTTATCGTTCAGCCAAGTCTCCGTGAAAAGCATTAGGCTCGTTTCTCGATAGATCCTTTGTCCACGGACAAGACCCACGAGCTCGTCCATCTTGTTATGTAGTGACCTCACGTTGCCCATAATAATAGACGGTATAACCGGCTTGTACTTGAACCTCCTCCGCTTTGCCTTACATTTCAATCCCGCCCTGCGTCCACGGCGTCGTCTTTTCAACTCGTCCGGAATATCAAACTTTTCCCTGGGGAGCAGCAGCGCTGCGTGGGCTAAATCCAGGAGCTGGGCTCTGTTGTAAATAATAACAGTTGACGACTCCTGTCGACATTCAGCTGCGATAAAACACTATACACCTTAGTTACACATTTAGTTAGACTTTCTCCAGTTTATAACACCTGAACGTTAGCTCAGCAGGTAGGGACGGGGATTTAGGATCCGACCACCTAGATACAAGATACAATCTAATGTTGAATTGTTCTACTTCTCTGAAACCATTGTTGTTTAAATAATTAGTTTTATTTAGTGAAGTCAATTCTAATGTTTTGTCTTCAGCACCGTACCGAATGAACGGACAGATGAGCGGCCAACAGACTGTCGGTGTGTGTGTTTACAGAGGAAGCCTAGTCCCTCTGTCTGAGCCACATCTCCAGGAACCAGAACATGTGTCTGACATTACAGAACGTATAAACACATTGATTAGATGAAAATGTACTACAAATTATTTTGGCACCAGCATAAAATATACAGAAACATTCCTTCCAATAAGCCCTGAAGGTCAAGTAGAGCTAGACAAACAGCCGGAATCTTCTCCTCCTCCACCCCTCCTCCTCTTCCTCCACCCCTCCTCCTCTACCTCCACCCTCCACTCTCCTCCTCCACCCCTCCTCCTCTACCTCCACCCTCCACTCTCCTCCTCCACCCCTCCTCCTCTTCCTCCACCCCTCCTCCTCTACCTCCACCCTCCACTCTCCTCCTCCACCCCTCCTCCTCTTCCTCCACCCCTCCTCCTCTACCTCCACCCCTCCTCCTCTACCTCCACCCCTCCTCCTCTACCTCCACCCCTCCTCCTCTTCCTCCACCCCTCCTCCTCTACCTCCACCCCTCCTCCTCTACCTCCACCCCTCCTCCTCTACCTCCACCCCTCCACTCTTCTCCACCCTCCACTCTCCTCCTCCACCCCTCCTCCTCTACCTCCACCCCGCCACTCTCCTCCACCCTCCACTCTCCTCCACCCTCCACTCTCCTCCTCCACCCCTCCTCCTCTACCTCCACCCCGCCACTCTTCTCTTCCACCCTCCACTCTCCTCCTCCACCCCTCCTACTCTACCTCCACCCTGCCACTCTCCTCCACCCTCCACTCTCCTCCAACCTCCACTCTCCTCCTCCACCCCTCCTCCTCTACCTCCACCCCTCCACTCTTCTCTTCCACCCCTCCTACTCTACCTCCACCCTGCCACTCTCCTCCTCCACCCTTCCACTCTCCTCCTCCACCCTCCACTCTCCTCCACCCTCCACTCTCCTCCTCCACCCCTCCTCCTCTACCTCCACCCCTCCACTCTTCTCTTCCACCCTCCACTCTCCTCCTCCAACCCTCCACTGTTCTCCTCCTCCCCTCCACTCTCCTCCTCCACCACTCCACTCTCCTCCTCCACCCTCCACCCCTCCACTCTCCTCCTCCACCCTCCACCCCTCCACTCTCCTCCTCCACCCTCCACCCCTCCACTCTCCTCCTCCACCCTGCCACTCTCCTCCACCACCCCTCCACTCTCCTCCTCCACCCCTCCTACTCTACCTCCACCCCTCCACTCTCCTCCTCCACCCCTCCATTCTCCTCCTCCACCCCTCCACTCTCCTCCTCCACCCTCCACTCTCCTCCTCCACCCTCCACCCCTCCACTCTCCTCCTCCACCCCTCCACTCTCCTCCTCCACCCCTCCACTCTCCTCCTTCACCCCTCCACTCTCCTCCTCCACCCTCCACCCCTCCACTCTCCTCCTCCACCCCTCCACTCTCCTCCTCCACCCCTCCACTCTCCTCCTCCACCCTCCACCCCTCCACTCTCCTCCTCCACCCCTCCACTCTCCCCTCCACCCCTCCACTCTCCTCCTCACCCCTCCACTCTCCTCCTCCACCCTCCACCCCTCCACTCTCCTCCTCCACCCCTCCACTCTCCTCCTCCACCCCTCCACTCTCCTCCTCCACCCCTCCACTCTCCTCCTCCACCCCTCCACCTCCCCTCCACCACCTCCACACCCCTCCACACACCACCTCCACCCCTCCACCCTCCCCTCCTCCACCCTCCACCCCTCCACTCTCCTCCTCCACCCCTCCACTCTCCTCCTCCACCCCTCCACTCTCCTCCTCCACCCTCCACCCCTCCACTCTCCTCCTCCACCCCTCCACTCTCCTCCTCCACCCCTCCACTCTCCTCCTCCACCCCTCCACTCTCCTCCTTCACCCTCCACCCCTCCACTCTCCTCCTCCACCCTTCCACTCTCCTCCTCCACCCCTCCACTCTCCTCCTCCACCCCTCCACTCTCCTCCTCCACCCCTCCACTCTCCTCCTCCACCCTCCACCCCTCCACTCTCCTCCTCCACCCTCTACCCCTCCACTCTCCTCCTCCACCCCTCCACTCTCCTCCTCCACCCTCCACCCCTCCACTCTCCTCCTCCACCCTCCACCCCTCCACTCTCCTCCTCCACCCTCCACCCCTCCACTCTCCTCCTCCACCCTCCACCCCTCCACTCTCCTCCTCCACCCCTCCACTCTCCTCCTCCACCCCTCCACTCTCCTCCTCCACCCCTCCACTCTCCTCCTCCACCCTCCACCCCTCCACTCTCCTCCTCCACCCTTCCACTCTCCTCCTCCACCCCTCCACTCTCCTCCTCCACCCCTCCACTCTCCTCCTCCACCCCTCCACTCTCCTCCTCCACCCCTCCTACTCTACCTCCACCCCTCCACTCTCCTCCTCCACCCTCCACCCCTCCACTCTCCTCCTCCACCCCTCCACTCTCCTCCTCCACCCCTCCACTCTCCTCCTCCACCCCTCCACTCTCCTCCTTCACCCCTCCACTCTCCTCCTCCACCCTCCACCCCTCCACTCTCCTCCTCCACCCCTCCATTCTCCTCCTCCACCCCTCCACTCTCCTCCTCCACCCTCCACCCCTCCACTCTCCTCCTCCACCCCTCCACTCTCCTCCTCCACCCCTCCACTCTCCTCCTTCACCCCTCCACTCTCCTCCTCCACCCTCCACCCCTCCACTCTCCTCCTCCACCCCTCCACTCTCCTCCTTCACCCTCCACCCCTCCACTCTCCTCCTCCACCCCTCCACTCTCCTCCTCCACCCCTCCACTCTCCTCCTCCACCCCTCCACTCTCCTCCTTCACCCTCCACCCCTCCACTCTCCTCCTTCACCCTTCCACTCTCCTCCTCCACCCCTCCACTCTCCTCCTCCACCCCTCCACTCTCCTCCTCCACCCCTCCACTCTCCTCCTCCACCCTCCACCCCTCCACTCTCCTCCTCCACCCCTCCACTCTCCTCCTCCACCCTCCACCCCTCCACTCTCCTCCTCCACCCTCCACCCCTCCACTCTCCTCCTCCACCCTCCACCCCTCCACTCTCCTCCTCCACCCTGCCACTCTCCTCCTCCACCCTTCCACTCTCCTCCTCCACCCTCCACCCCTCCACTCTCCTCCTTCACCCTTCCACTCTCCTCCTTCACCCTTCCACTCTCCTCCTCCACCCCTCCACTCTCCTCCTCCACCCCTCCACTCTCCTCCTTCACCCTGCCACTCTCCTCCTCCACCCCTTCATTCCTCCACTCTCCTCCTCCACCCTCCTCCTCTACATCCACCTCTCGACCCCTCCACCCCTCTACTCTCCTCCTCCACTCTCCTCCTCCACTCTCCTCCTCCACCCTCCTCCTCTACATCCACCTCTCGACCCCTCCACCCCTCTACTCTCCTCCTCCACTTCCACCCCTCCACCCTCCTTTCACCCCTAATTTATGAGTCCAAGTCATCAGGGTTTTAAAGGATTTCTGACTCATTGTTTGTTAATTTTCAACAAAGAATCACACTATTACAGGTCAAGCTTCACAGTCGGGATTAGATGTTTCAAAAACTGATGATCAACCCATGGATATATAAACTCTCAAACTAATGATCTAATGTGGAGTTGTTAGATCCACATGTTTCCTAGATCAAAACAGGCCTACTTTGTTGTGTTCCTTCATTTGACTTGCAGGGATATGATATGCTTGTTGTCTCTGAAAAGCTGGTGGTTTGTTTCTAAACATCACCATTAATACTTTACAAAACCACAAACCTAAAAATACGATTTATAACGTAGTTGTGACCAGTTCATAAAAAATGATTTGCTTAGTTTCTCTTTTCTCCCTCAGTTTCAGTAAAATACTAGATTTGATATTAAAAATAGAAGAAAAAAAAAAAGATATATATATATACAGGTGGTACCAGTACAGAGTCAATGTGAGGAGGCTATATACAGGGGTACCAGTACAGAGTCAATGTGAGGAGGCTATATACAGGGATACCAGTACAGAGTCAATGTGAGGAGGCTATATACAGGTGTTACCAGTACAGAGTCAATGTGAGGAGGCTATATACAGGTGTTACCAGTACAGAGTCAATGTGAGGAGGCTATATACAGGTGTTACCAGTACAGAGTCAATGTGAGGAGGCTATGTACAGGGGTACCAGTACAGAGTCAATGTGAGGAGGCTATATACAGGAAGTACCAGTACAGAGTCAATGTGAGGAGGCTATATACAGGTGTTACCAGTACAGAGTCAATGTGAGGAGGCTATATACAGGTGTTACCAGTACAGAGTCAATGTGAGGAGGCTATATACAGGGTTACCAGTACAGAGTCAATGTGAGGAGGCTGTATACAGGTGGTACCAGTACAGAGTCAATGTGAGGAGGCTATATACAGGGTTACCAGTACAGAGTCAATGTGAGGAGGCTATATACAGGTGGTACCAGTACAGAGTCAATGTGAGGAGGCTATATACAGGTGGTACCAGTACAGAGTCAATGTGAGGAGGCTATATACAGGATGTACCAGTACAGAGTCAATGTGAGGAGGCTATATACAGGTAGGTGGTACCAGTACAGAGTCAATGTGAGGAGGCTATATACAGGAAGTACCAGTACAGAGTCAATGTGAGGAGGCTATATACAGGTAGGTGGTACCAGTACAGAGTCAATGTGAGGAGGCTATATACAGGAAGTACCAGTACAGAGTCAATGTGAGGAGGCTATATACAGGTGGTACCAGTACAGAGTCAATGTGAGGAGGCTATCTACAGGATGTACCAGTACAGAGTCAATGTGAGGAGGCTATATACAGGAAGTACCAGTACAGAGTCAATGTGAGGAGGCTATATACAGGGGTACCAGTACAGAGTCAGTGTGAGGAGGCTATATACAGGAAGTACCAGTACAGAGTCAATGTGAGGAGGCTGTATACAAGAGGTACCAGTACAGAGTCAATGTGAGGAGGCTATATACAGGTGGTACCAGTACAGAGTCAATGTGAGGAGGCTATATACAGGTGGTACCAGTACAGAGTCAATGTGAGGAGGCTATATGCAGGGGTACCAGTACAGAGTCAATGTGAGGAGGCTTTATACAGGAAGTACCAGTACAGAGTCAATGTGAGGAGGCTTTATACAGGAAGTACCAGTACAGAGTCAATGTGAGGAGGCTTTATACAGGAAGTACCAGTACAGAGTCAATGTGAGGAGGCTTTATACAGGAAGTACCAGTACAGAGTCAATGTGAGGAGGCTATATACAGGGGTACCAGTACAGAGTCAATGTGAGGAGGCTATATGCAGGGGTACCAGTACAGAGTCAATGTGAGGAGGCTATATGCAGGGGTACCAGTACAGAGTCAATGTGAGAAGGCTATATACAGGTGGTACCAGTACAGAGTCAATGTGAGGAGGCTATATACAGGAAGTACCTGTACAGAGTCAATGTGAGGAGGCTATATACAGGGGTACCAGTACAGAGTCAATGTGAGGAGGCTATATACAGGGGTACCAGTACAGAGTCAATGTGAGGAGGCTGTATACAGGGGTACCAGTACAGAGTCAATGTGAGGAGGCTATATACAGGGGTACCAGTACAGAGTCAATGTGAGGAGGCTATATACAGGGTTACCAGTACAGAGTCAATGTGAGGAGGCTATATACAGGTGGTACCAGTACAGAGTCAATGTGAGGAGGCTATATACAGGGGTACCAGTACAGAGTCAATGTGAGGAGGCTATATACAGGATGTACCAGTAGAGTCAATGTGAGGAGGCTATATACAGGTGGTACCAGTACAGAGTCAATGTGAGGAGGCTATATACAGGTGGTACCAGTACAGAGTCAATGTGAGGAGGCTATATACAGTGGTACCAGTACAGAGTCAATGTGAGGAGGCTATATACAGGTGGTACCAGTACAGAGTCAATGTGAGGAGGCTATATACAGGGGTACCAGTACAGAGTCAATGTGAGGAGGCTATATACAGGTGGTACCAGTACAGAGTCAATGTGAGGAGGCTATATACAGGGGTACCAGTACAGAGTCAATGTGAGGAGGCTACATACAGGTGGTACCAGTACAGAGTCAATGTGAGGAGGCTATATACAGGGTGACTGGAGGCTTTGACAATTTTTAGGGCTTTCCTTTGACACCGCCTGGTATAGAGGTCTTGGATGGCAGGAAGCTTGACCCCATTTACAGTGGGGAGAACAAGTAATTGATACACTGCCGATTTTACAGGTTTTCCTACCTACAAAGCATGTAGAGGTCTGTAATTTTTATCATAGGTACACTTCAACTGTGAGAGACGGAATCTAAAACAAAAATCCTAATTTGCATTTTATTGCATGACATAAGTATTTGATCACCTACCAACCAGTACAGAGTCAATGTGAGGAGGCTCTCACATTGTTAAACCTCTCCATGACTGAGTCTGTAATACCAACGTTTCAAGCAGAACACCATAGTCAGTTTTTTTTGTAGCTGCTTGACAAAGAAATGTCCCCTCTGGGGGGGGACATACCTACCTACCTACCCACCTACCCACCTATCTATCTATCTAAATGACTACAGACCCGTAGCACTCACGTCTGTAGCCATGAAGTGCTTTGAAAGGCTGGTCATGGCTCACATTAACACCATTATCCCAGAAACCATAGACCCACTCCAATTTGCATACCGCTCAAACAGATCCACAGATGATACAATCTCTATTGTATCACTGTCCTTTCCCACCTGGACAAAAGGAACACCTACGTGAGAATTCTGTTCATTGACTACAGCTCAGCGTTCAACACCATAGTGTCCTCAAAGCTCATCACTAAGCTAAGGATCCTGGGACTGAACACCTCCCTCTGCAACTGGATCCTGGACTTCCTGACGGGCAGCCCCCAGGTGGTAAGGGTAGGTAACAACACATCCACCACACTGATCCTCAACACTGGGGTCCCTCAGGGGTGCGGACTCAGTTCCCTCCTGTATTCCCTGTTCACCCATGACTGCACGGCCAGGCACAACTCCAACACCATCAATTTTGCCGATGACACAACAGTGGTAGGCCTGATCACCGACAACGAAGAGACAGCCTATAGGGAGGAGGTCAGAGACCTGGCCGTGTGCTGCCAGGACAACAACCTCTCCCTCAACAAGAGAAAGACAAAGGAGATGATTGTGGACTACAGGAAGAGGAGGCCCGAACATGCCCCCATTCTCATCGACAGGGCCGTAGTGGAGCAGGTTGAGAGTTTAAAGTTCCTTGGTGTCCACATCACCAACAAACTAGAATGGTCCAAACACACCAAGACAGTCGTGAAGAGGGCACGACAATGCCTGTCCCCCCTCAGCAGAATGAAAAGATTTGTGATGGGTCCTCAGATCCTCAAAAGGTTCTATAGCTGCACCATCGAGAGCATCCTGACTGGTTGCATCACCGACTGGTATGGCAACTGCTCGGCCTCCGACCACAAGGCACTGTAGAGGGTAGTAAGTACGGTCCAGTACATACAGTGAGGAGAACAAGTATTTGATACACTGCCGATTTTGCAGGTTTTCCCACTTACAAAGCATGTAGAAGTCTGTAATTTTTATCATAGGTACTCTTCAACTGTGAGTGACGGAATCTAAAACCAAAATCCAGAAAATCACATTGTATGATTTTTAAATAAATAATTTGCATTTTATTGCATGACATAAGTATTTGATACATCAGAAAAGCAGAACTTAATATTTGGTACAGAAACCTTTGTTTGCAATTACAGAGATCATACGTTTCCTGTAGTTCTTGACCAGGTATTGTAGTAGGCAGGCTGGGTCTTGTTCTTCCATCAGTCTACTGTGTGTTGTGTCTGCATTGTATCAGTATTGTAGTAGGCAGGCTGGGTCTTGTTCTTCCATCAGTCTACTGTGTGGTATAGCAGCCTTATTGCTGAACATGCTGTGGAGAAAAATGAGCCAAAGAAAATCAAATAACACATTTTTCTGTGATTGTTTTTCCGGTGTCGTTTTCCCAGTGCACATGGATACATATTTTAATATTTGAATACCATTTTCTAGAAAGTTTAATTCATAACAAACCATGTTATATTGGTCTGGTGTATGACAGCGACACACCTCTGTGGATATGGGGTTTTATTGCTGCCTGTATTCAGAAATAAACTTAAGGCTAAATAGCACAGACACAAAACAAAAAGCCCAATGTTGCCATGTTCATCTATCATGTTACACCATCCTGTTCTCTCTCCAGTCTATCTACCATGTTACACCATCCTGTTCTCTCTCCAGTCTATCTACCATGTTACACCATCCTGTTCTCTCTCCAGTCTATCTACCATGTTACACCATCCTGTTCTCTCTCCAGTCTATCTACCATGTTACACCATCCTGTTCTCTCTCCAGTCTATCTACCATGTTACACCATAGAGGAAAACCATCCTGTTCTCTCTCCAGTCTATGTACCATGTTACAGCAGAGGAAAACCATCCTGTTCTCTCTCCAGTCTATGTACCATGTTACACCATAGAGGAAAACCATCCTGTTCTCTCTCCAGTCTATGTACCATGTTACACCATAGAGGAAAACCATCCTGTTCTCTCTCCAGTCTATGTACCATGTTACAGCAGAGGAAAACCATCCTGTTCTCTCTCCAGTCTATGTACCATGTTACAGCAGAGGAAAACCATCCTGTTCTCTCTCCAGTCTATCTACCATGTTACACCATCCTGTTCTCTCTCCAGTCTATCTACCATGTTACACCATCCTGTTCTCTCTCCAGTCTATCTACCATGTTACACCATCCTGTTCTCTCTCCAGTCTATCTACCATGTTACACCATCCTGTTCTCTCTCCAGTCTATCTACCATGTTACACCATCCTGTTCTCTCTCCAGTCTATCTACCATGTTACACCATCCTGTTCTCTCTCCAGTCTATCTACCATGTTACAGCATCCTGTTCTCTCTCCAGTCTATCTACCATGTTACACCATCCTGTTCTCTCTCCAGTCTATCTACCATGTTACACCATCCTGTTCTCTCTCCAGTCTATCTACCATGTTACACCATAGAGGAAAACCATCCTGTTCTCTCTCCAGTCTATGTACCATGTTACAGCAGAGGAAAACCATCCTGTTCTCTCTCCAGTCTATGTACCATGTTACACCATAGAGGAAAACCATCCTGTTCTCTCTCCAGTCTATGTACCATGTTACAGCAGAGGGAAACCATCCTGTTCTCTCTCCAGTCTATGTACCATGTTACACCATAGAGGAAAACCATCCTGTTCTCTCTCCAGTCTATGTACCATGTTACAGCAGAGGAAAACCATCCTGTTCTCTCTCCAGTGTCCTCTTCTGTTTAGGTTTACAGTGAGAAAGATCAATTGGTCAATACACATGAAGTGGTGATGCAGTGAAATAAAGACTGTTTGACTTAGTATTCTCAGTTAGAAAGCATTCAGACAATATTCCCTATATATTGCACTACATTTGACCAGGGTGCCATTTGGTAAGCAGACAATCTGTCCTGTGTTGACTTTCCTGTCTCTTAATGTCTGAGGGTTAAAGCAGCCATTTACTACTGCATACGCTCACTGTACTAAACGCTTCAATGTAATACTATATCTTAGATTAAACGTTCGACAACTTCAGCTCTGTTTGTGTTCAAACATTTACTTTTGAAGGATTACAGTTTGAGGCGCCAGATCCTTTCTAGCCGAGATTAAAAGTGGACATGAGGAATTTGTTATCTGACAGATTTGAGGTAATGTTTCTTTCATCAGGCCGTTTAGTGGATTATTGCACCGCTGATTATATGTTGGTAGACAAATATTCCCCCTCTAGACTAGACCGACACAAGTATCGCTACCCAGGAGAGCATGGAGTGAGAAACACACACATGATGTGAGCTAGCCAGGGTAGTATGCTTCTCTCTTCATGGCTTAGTGTTACCAAAGGCTCTGTCAATCCACAGGTGCTCTGATAAAACTAACAACAATGGAAAGACCGAGAAGCGCTTGCAACAAGTCTCAGTGGACTTAAACTGTGGTTTGTTTGGAGTAGTGCTGAATCACAGGACTGACAGGACTGACTGACTGCTCAGATAGGGCTTCAGATAGGTCAAGTATACACTGCCTGGACAGTTAACTTGAAGTGACTTCAACAAAGCATTTTATTAGTACAACTATCTTGTCTGAGTAGATTTAATGAATAGTTATAATGTACCTTGTTGATTGAGTTGAATTATGTTTGGTGGTCGCTTTGAGACAGTTAGTGTGTATAAGATAATAAGGTTTTCTGGTTTAGCGGCCTGGTCATTTCTTCTCCTTCCAAAGACGTGCTAGCTAGACAGAGGAGGGCTAGCCCAGCAGACAGCCAGTCTCTCCTTGATAGAGGAGGGCTAGCCCAGCAGACAGCCAGTCTCTCCTTGATAGAGGAGGGCTAGCCCAGCAGACAGCCAGTCTCTCCTTGACAGAGGAGGGCTAGCCCAGCAGACAGCCAGTCTCTCCTTGATAGAGGAGGGCTAGCCCAGCAGACAGCCAGTCTCTCCTTGATAGAGGAGGGCTAGCCCAGCAGACAGCCAGTCTCTCCTTGATAGAGGAGGGCTAGCCCAGCAGACAGCCAGTCTCTCCTTGACAGAGGAGGGCTAGCCCAGCAGACAGCCAGTCTCTCCTTGACAGAGGAGGGCTAGCCCAGCAGACAGCCAGTCTCTCCTTGATAGAGGAGGGCTAGCCCAGCAGACAGCCAGTCTCTCCTTGATAGAGGAGGGCTAGCCCAGCAGACAGCCAGTCTCTCCTTGATAGAGGAGGGATTTGTCATGCAGCCAAATGTAGTTAATTGCCCCTAGCCTCATCACACCCCCATTAAGCTTCTTAGTGGTGTCAGGCTTGGGGGGCTGGGGACCTTTAGACGCCTGTGGGTGGTACTGAACTCTGTGGGAATTGGGAATAGGTAAGAAATATGCTAAAATCTGCTCTAAAGCTGTGAGCTTTGCACACAGAGGATTTGACCCAGTTTAAGGTTGTGGAGTTGGGATTAATTGAGCTGTTGGATTATGAGCAGAGCTGTGCTCCCCTGTGCCCAGGCCGTGTCAGAAATGATCTGATTTGGTGTCGGTGGTACAGACTTCTCTCTCCTTTCTCCCTCACTCCAAGATCTCACCGCAGGTTCTCACAGCTCTCAGGGTGTAAGCTCCCAGCCTGCACCTGATCTCGCTGCTCTGGCGTCTTGTTGGCGTCTTGCGTCACTGTCTCGGCCTTGCAGAGATTTGCAGGAGCGTTTATCTTACCACCTCCAATTACCAGCCCCCAGCAGCCTTCAGTCTATAACCTTACTAATTCCCTTCTCAGTGAACAGAAAACATTCCTGCAGGTCTGTCTGTGGTTTCCATATTCATTTTGATATTAATGTTGTTTGGGGGATTGTGTGTTTGAAGTTTACCAGACTTAGATATTTGTAGTCCAGATACTAGAACTGGTTCCAAGAAGCAGATACACATCCTGTTACAATTACAGCCTGTAACGAATGAGTTGTATAAAACACATTGGATGTGTCCCAAATGGCATCCTATTCCCTTTATAGTGCACTACGTTTGCCCGGAGCCCTAGGCAACAAAAGATTTAAGTGCCTTTGAGCGTGGTATGGTAGTAGGTGCCAAGCACACTGGTTTGAGTGTGTCAAGAACTGCAATGCTGCAGAGTTTTTCATGCTCAACAGTTTTCCGTATCAAGAATGGTCCACCACCCAAAGGACATCCAGCCAACTGGACACAACTGTGGGAAGCATTGGGGTCAACATGGGCCTGTGGAACACTTTCGACACCTTGTAGAATCCAAGCCCCGATGAATTGAGGCTGTTCTGAGGAAAAAGGGAGTGCAAATCAATATTAGTAAGGTGTTCCTAATGTTTTGTTCACTCAGTGTATATGTCTACGGTCATAACCAATGATATCTGTAAACATGTGAATATATATATATATATTTCTTTCTCCTGTCCCTTCCAGCCATCCTCAATAACCACTGATTGTGTTCTGTCCCTTCCAGCCATTCTGAACCTGGACAATACTGTGGTGGACCTGGAGACTCTAGAAGCCCTCTATGAAAACGTAAGGTTCTGATCTCTCATCCCTGAGTGGAAAGGAAGGCGTGTCTTGGGCCAGGATTCAAACACATCACACTGTGTGGCTAATCTGTGTCGGTTTGAATCCTGGCCTTAGTCTTACTGTTTGCTGTCAATGTAAAGTATCCAGACATTGATGGACTCCCCTTAGTTCTGGACACAGTACCTGGCATGTCACTATGGACCTCAATCACCAACAGTTGTTCAGTAAGGAACAGAAGAGCTTATGTGAAGCCCTTGTAAGCAACCATGTATTTACAGGATCACTTTGTTCAGGCTTTGTTATAACAATGTGTTCTGGTTGCTTCAGGCCTAGTTATAACAATGTGTTCTGGTTGCTTCAGGCCTTGTTATAACAATGTGTTCTGGTTGCTTCAGGCCTAGTTATAACAATGTGTTCTGGTTGCTTCAGGCCTAGTTATAACAATGTGTTCTGGTTGCTTCAGGCCTTGTTATAACAATGTGTTCTGCTTGCTTCAGGCCTTGTTATAACAATGTGTTCTGGTTGCTTCAGGCCTTGTTATAACAATGTGTTCTGGTTGCTTCAGGCCTTGTTATAACAATGTGTTCTGCTTGCTTCAGGCCTTGTTATAACAATGTGTTCTGGTTGCTTCAGGCCTTGTTATAACAATGTGTTCTGGTTGCTTCAGGCCTTGTTATAACAATGTGTTCTGGTTGCTTCAGGCCTAGTTATAACAATGTGTTCTGGTTGCTTCAGGCCTTGTTATAACAATGTGTTCTGGTTGCTTCAGGCCTAGTTATAACAATGTGTTCTGGTTGCTTCAGGCCTTGTTATAACAATGTGTTCTGGTTGCTTCAGGCCTAGTTATAACAATGTGTTCTGGTTGCTTCAGGCCTTGTTATAACAATGTGTTCTGGTTGCTTCAGGCCTTGTTATAACAGTGTGTTCTGGTTGCTTCAGGCCTTGTTATAACAATGTGTTCTGGTTGCTTCAGGCCTTGTTATAACAATGTGTTCTGCTTGCTTCAGGCCTTGTTATAACAATGTGTTCTGCTTGCTTCAGGCCTTGTTATAACAATGTGTTCTGGTGGCTTCATGACAATAGATGGGTGAGATGGTGTGATTTTTACTGCTGGTTCTTGGACCGTCATCATCATTCTGACACACTGAAGCTGTTCTTCAAGGCTGACACAATTTGATCTAGTGATCCATATTCTCCATCAAAACACAAACCTTCAGAAGCTTTGTCTTAAACAAGTCACCACGTACTCCACCAGTACAACAGAGAGAGACTGACAGTATCTCGGAACCTAATAAATATGTGACCTCAGTCAGAAGTCAAACAGAAAACAGAAACAAATGTTCCTTAACAAATACGAAATGGGATTAAAACCTACTTCAGAATCAATTGAATAATTTAGTTGTATTTAATCTGTACTAATCATTGTTCTTCAGACGCAGTGTGTGTCCCAAATAACCTATTTCCTACAAAGTGCTCTACTTCCACCTAGGGCTCCGGGCGAACGTAATGCACGAGAGGGTGCATACCTCGACCAAGACACAGCGCAGGGATTATAGTTCCACATTTATTTTTTTATATACTATGTATAATAAATCTTACAGATGAACGAACTATACAACACAAACACAAACACGATAGACACAACGTCACGTCCACTAAAACAAACATGAAAGAATGAACGGACGGACCAAAATATTGCACACTTACTGTCACCGTGACTGCGAAATAATCGACAACGACCCACAACCCCGTGTGAAAACATACAAACCTATATAGGATCCCTAATTAGAGACAATGTGCAGCAGCTGCCTCTAGTTAGGGATCCAACACAAACCACCACCAGATACCGAAAGAATAGACCTGTCAGACTCTGAGCATGGTTACATAGAGAAGCAAATAGGCTTCTCTATGGCCAGAGCCTGACACAGATATATAGCTATATATATATATATATATATATATATATAGCCTGACAACTATAAAGGGAATAGGATGCCATTTGGGACACATCCAATGTGTTTTATACAACTCATTCGTTACAGGCTGTAATTGTAACAGGATGTGTATCTGCTTCTTGGAACCAGTTCTAGTATCTGGACTACAAATATCTAAGTCTGGTAAACTTCAAACACACAATCCCCCAAACAACATTAATATCAAAATGAATATGGAAACCACAGACAGACCTGCAGGAATGTTTTCTGTTCACTGAGAAGGGAATTAATAAAAACACATTGCCATCTTGAAGTGGAGAAGTGCACAGCGTTGATTCGTTGATAAAAGTAAAATCTTGGCACCCTAAACAGTTTATACCTGATTAAATGGTATATACCTGATTAAATGGTATATATCTGTGTCAGGCTCTGGCCATAGAGAAGCCTATTTGCTTCTCTATGTAACCATGGTCAGAGTCTGACAGGTCTATTCTTTCTGTTTCTGGTGGTGGTTTGTGTTGGATCCCTAATTAGAGGCAGCTGTAGCGCATCGTCTCTAATTAGGGATCCTACATAGGTTGGTATGTTTAACACTGGGTTGTGGGTCGTTGTCACGGTGACAGTAAGTGTGCTTTGTCGTTGCGTTATTGTATTAGTGTTTGTTTGTTCAGTAGTTCATCATTTGTGTTTCATTATACATGGTAAAAAACAATATTACATAGTATAATAAATTATGTCAAACTACTATCCCTGCGCTGCGTCTTGGTCTGTATATGCACCCGCTCGTGACAATCTGATACTGATTACTAGGATATCATAGTTAATTAACAAGTCAGTCTCTGTGTAGAGGCACTCATATCCCTTAACACTCAAACTGCTGCCCCCCCTTTCAAGTCATTCTGACTGCAACATTCTAACAGTGTAATTCTTTTTTTTATTTTTATATTTCACCTTTATTTAAACAGGTAGGTTTTATTTCACCTTTATTTAACCAGGTAGGTTTTATTTCACCTTTATTTAACCAGGTAGGTTTTATTTTACCTTTATTTAACCAGGTAGGTTTTATTTCACCTTTATTTAACCAGGTAGGTTTTATATTTAACCAGGTAGGTTTTATTTCACCTTTATTTAACCAGGTAGGTTTTATTTCACCTTTATTTAACCAGGTAGGCCAGTTGAGAACAAGTTCTCATTTACAACTGTGACCTGGCCAAGACAAAGCAAAGCAGTGAGACAAAAACAACACAGAGTTACACATGAGAATAAACAAACGTACAGTCAATAACACAATAGAAAATCTATATACAGTGAGTGCAAATGTAGTAAGATTAGGAAGGTAAGACAATAAATAGACCATAGTGGTGAAATAATTACAGATTAGAATTAACACTGGAGTGAAGGATGTGCAGATGATGATGTGAAAATAGAGATACTGGAGTGCAAAATGATACATTTCATTATGCTATCGCAAAAATAATAATTTGGTTGTGTTTATGCAGGTCTTAGGTAACATTAGAATATATTTAAAATAACACAATAGCATTTTCATTAGTTTTTTACTGTTGGCTATATGGGGAAAAAACAAACAATTCAAGTGTTGAGTCAATGTCACAGGTCTTAGTTACAACTATTAAACCAATAGCATATGTGTTGGAACACGGCTTCTTTTTATAACGACGGAAAATAAATCAATAGCCTAAACATCATTATAAGCTCCAAGTGTGTTTAATAAATGGTGAAAATCAGCACACAAGCTATAATGGCATTATAATGAATATGTGTTGATAATGAGAGTAGACAAAGAGTAGACTAGGTCTGATACCATAGTATATCTGTCTGTTTATAGACTAGGTCTGATACCATAGTATATCTGTCTGTTTATAGACTAGGTCTGATACCATAGCAAATCTGTCTGTTTATAGACTAGGTCTGATACCATAGCAAATCTGTCTGTTTATAGACTAGGTCTGATACCATAGCAAATCTGTCTGTTTATAGACTAGGTCTGATACCATAGCAAATCTGTCTGTTTATAGACTAGGTCTGATACCATAGTATATCTGTCTGTTTATAGACTAGGTCTGATACCATAGCAAATCTGTCTGTTTATAGGCTAGGTCTGATACCATAGTATATCTGTCTGTTTATAGACTAGGTCTGATACCATAGCAAATCTGTCTGTTTATAGACTAGGTCTGATACCATAGCAAATCTGTCTGTTTATTGACTAGGTCTGATACCATAGCAAATCTGTCTGTTTATAGACTAGGTCTGATACCATAGCAAATCTGTCTGTTTATAGACTAGGTCTGATACCATAGCAAATCTGTCTGTTTATAGACTAGGTCTGATACCATAGCAAATCTGTCTGTTTATAGGCTAGGTCTGATACCATAGCAAATCTGTCTGTTTATAGGCTAGGTCTGATACCATAGCAAATCTGTCTGTTTATAGGCTAGGTCTGATACCATAGTATATCTGTCTGGCCCTACTGCTGGAAGAAGGAGAGGAGCAGGCCCTACCGCTGGGAGAAGGAGAGTAGCAGGCCCTACCGCTGGGAGAAGGAGAGGAGCAGGCCCTACTGCTGGGAGAAGGAGAGGAGCAGGCCCTACTGCTGGGAGAAGGAGAGGAGCAGGCCCAACTGCTGGGAGAAGGAGAGGAGCAGGCCCAACTGCTGGGAGAAGGAGAGGAGCAGGCCCAACTGCTGGGAGAAGGAGAGGAGCAGGCCCAACTGCTGGGAGAAGGAGAGGAGCAGGCCCAACTGCTGGGAGAAGGAGAGGAGCAGGCCCAATTGCTGGGAGAAGGAGAGGAGCAGGCCCAACTGTTGGGAGAAGGAGAGGAGCATGCCCAACTGCTGGGAGAAGGAGAGGAGCAGGCCCTACTGCTGGGAGAAGGAGAGGAGCAGGCCCTACTGCTGGGAGAAGGAGAGGAGCAGGCCCAACTGCTCGGAGAAGGAGAGGAGCAGGCCCAACTGCTGGGAGAAGGAGAGGAGCAGGCCCTACTGCTGGGAGAAGGAGAGGAGCAGGCCCTACTGCTGGGAGAAGGAGAGGAGCAGGCCCAACTGCTGGGAGAAGGAGAGGAGCAGGCCCAACTGCTGGGAGAAGGAGAGGAGCAGGCCCTACCGCTGGGAGAAGGAGAGGAGCAGGCCCTACTGCTGGGAGAAGGAGAGGAGCAGGCCCTACCGCTGGGAGAAGGAGAGGAGCAGGCCCTACTGTGTTATTTCATAGTTTTGATGTCTTATTATTCTACAATGTAGAAAATAGTAAAAATAAAGAAAAACCCTGGAATGAGTCGGTGTAACTTTTGACTGGTACTGTAAGTATCCACACCCCTGAGTCAATACTTTGTAGAAGCACTTTTGGCAGTGATTACAGCTGTGAGTCTTTCTGGGTAATTCTTTAAGAGCTTTGCACACCTGGGTTATTCAATATTTGTACATTATTTTCAAAATACTCCAAGCTCTGTCAAGTTGGTTGTTGATCGTTGCTAGACAGCCGTTTTCAGGTCATGCAATAGATTTTCAAGTAGATTTAAGTCAGAACTGTAACGGCACTTCAGGAACATTCACTGTCTGGTTGCACCAAGGCGGCCTCTCGACTAGCTCTTAGGACAAGCATTTCACTACACCCGCAATAACATCTGCTAAACACGTGTATGTGACCAATAACATTATATTTTATTTGTCTTGGTAAGCCACTGCCTTGTGTTTTAGGTTATTGTCCTGCTGAAAGGTCTGGTGGAAAGCAGACTGAACCAGGTTTTCCTCTAGGATTTTACCTGTGCTTAGTTCCATTCTGTTTATTTTTATCCTAAATAACTCCCCTGTCTTTAACGATTACAAGCATACCCATAACATCAAATCACATCACATTTTATTTGTCACATCTGCCAAAAACAAGTGTAGACCTTACCATGAAATGCTTACTTACAAGCCTTTAAGTAGAAGCTGTTAAGGAGCCTTTTGGAACTAGACACGGTGCTCTGTTACCGTTTGCCATGCGGAAGCAGAGAACAATCTATGACTAGGGTGGCTGGAGTCTTTAGCAATTTTCCTCTGACACCGCCTGGTATAGAGGTCCTGGATGGCAGGATGCTTGGCCCCAGTGATGTACTAGGCCGTACGCACTACTCTCTGTAGCGCCTTGTGGTCGGATGCCGAGCAGTTGCCATACCAGGCGGTGATGCAACCAGTCCAGATGCTCTCGATGGTGCAGCTATATAACTTTATGAGGATTTGAGGAATTTGAGAATGCCAAATGTTTTTAGGTGTTTTCGTGCTTCTTCATGACTGTCTTGGTGTGTTTGGACCATCATTTGTTGGTGATGTGTGACTCTGGACACCAAGGAACTTGAAGCTCTCTAACTGCTCCACTGCAGCCCTGTCGATGTGATTGGGGGCCCACTCATGGTTCGCCCTCCTTACCTGTAGTCCACGATCATCTCCTTTGCCTTGCTAACATTGAGGGAGAGGTTGTCCTGGCACCACCCTGCCAGGTCTCTGACCTCCTCCATATAGGCTGTCTCATCGTTGTCGGTAATAAAGCCTACCACCGTTGTGTCGTTGGCGAACTTAGTGATGGTGTTGGAGTCGTGCCTGGCCATGCAGTCGTGGGTGAACAGGGAGTACAGGAGGGGACTGAGCACGCACCCCTGAGGGGCCCCGGTGTTGAGGATCAGCGTAGCAGATGGAGGTGGAAGTCCCTTTAGCTTAGTGATGAGCTTTGAGGCACTATGGTGTTAAATTCTGAGCTGTAGTCACCTTTTTCACTGTGGTCCCGTCGATGTGGATGGGGGCGTACTCCCTCTGCTGCCACCTAAAGTCCACTGTCAGCTCCTTCTTTTGTCTTAATCACGAAGCAAGTGAGGACAATTGACTCGGATAGGTAGAGATGTATCACTAAACACTCCAGCCAGCTGGTCTGCGCATGCTCTCAGGACGCGGCTAGAGATGCCGTCTGGCCCGGCAGCCTTGCGAGAGTTAACATGCTTAAATGTCTTACTCACGTCTAGTAGTGGGGAGAGCTAAATCTGGTAGGGACTGGGATATCACTCACAGCTAGTGGTGGGGAGAGCTAAATCAGGTAGGGACTGGGATATCACTCACAGCTAGTGGTGGGGAGAGCTAAATCAGGCCTAGGGAATGGGACATCACTCACAGCTAGTGGTGGGGAGAGCTAAATCAGGTAGGGACTGGAACATCACTCACAGCTAGTTGTGGGGAGAGCTAAATCAGGTAGGGACTGGTACATCACTCACAGCTAGTGGTGGGGAGAGCTAAATCAGGTAGGGACTGGGATATCACTCACAGCTAGTGGTGGGGAGAGCTAAATCAGGTAGGGACTGGAACATCACTCACAGCTAGTTGTGGGGAGAGCTAAATCAGGTAGGGACTGGTACATCACTCACAGCTAGTGGTGGGGAGAGCTAAATCAGGTAGGGACTGGGATATCACTCACAGCTAGTGGTGGGGAGAGCTAAATCAGGTAGGGACTGGAACATCACTCACAGCTAGTTGTGGGGAGAGCTAAATCAGGTAGGGACTGGTACATCACTCACAGCTTGTGGTGGGTAGAGCTAAATCAGGTAGGGACTGGAACATCACTCACAGCTAGTGGTGGGGAGAGCTACAGAGCGGACTGCTCTGGCACTGGAGCGGAGCAGACGGCTGGACCCGGATTGGGTACCGGTGGAGCGGACTGCTCTGGAACTGGAGCGGAGCAGACGGCTGGACCCGGATTGGGTACCGGTGGAGCGGACTGCTCTGGAACTGGAGCGGAGCAGACGGCTGAACCCGGATTGGGCACCGGGGGAGCGAACTGCTCTGGCACTGGGGCGGAGCAGACGGCTGAACCCGGATTGGGCACCGGGGGAGCGAACTGCTCTGGCACTGGGGCGGAGCAGACGGCTGGACCCGGAATGGGTACCGGTGGAGCGGACTGCTCTGGCTCTGCGGACCTTCGCTGGAGGTTGCGGGCTGCGGACCTTCGCTGGAGGTTCCGGGCTGCGGACCTTTGCTGGAGGTTGCGGGCTGCGGGGAGCCGGCACGGGTCGTACCGGACTGGGGAGGCGCACCGGAGGTCGGATGCGTGGAGCTGGCACTGGAAGCACCTGGCTAGGCGCACGCACTGGAGGTCGGGTGCAGGGAGCCGGCACGGATCGTACCGGACTGAGGAGGCGCGCCGGAGGTCGGATGCGTGGAGCCGGCACTGGAAGCGCCTGGCAGGGCGCACGCACTGGAGGTCGGGTGCGGGGAGTAGAGCAGAGGTCCGGACCCGGACTGGACATCGGTGAAGCGGACTGCTCTGGCATGGGAGGTACCGGACTGGGAAGGCGGACCGGAGGTCGGGTGCGTGGAGCCGGCACTGGAAGCACCTGGCTGGGCACACTCATTGGAGGTCGGATGCGGGGAGTAGAGTAGAAGTCCGGACCCAGACTGGGCACCGGTGGAGCAGACTGCTCTGGCATGGGGGTGCAGTAGACGACCGGACCCGTACTGGGGATGCTCACCTTGGGCACATTTAATTCCAGCTCCCTCCTCTCGCTCTCACACGCCTCCATATTGCGCCAACATAGCTCCATGATCCTCTCATACTCATCCCTCTGTCGGTATTCCCCCACATACTCAGTTTACGGCCTCGGAGAATGTCACCTGGAAAGTGGGACTGGTGCCTCCTCTTCCACACCCGACCACCCCCATAGCCCCTCCCCAAATTCACCTTGGGGTTGCTTTCGGGCTCCTCTCCGTCTCGCGCCCCGTCTATTACGCGGCACTCTCTCTCTCTCCGTCTCTCCCCAGTTACTCTGCTTGGTCTCGCAGTGGTGGGTCGTTCTGTCAGTGGTGGGTCGTTCTGTCAGTGGTGGGTCGTTCTGTCAGTGGTGGGTCGTTCTGTCAGTGGTGGGTCGTTCTGTCACGATGTGGGTGTGGGAATGACCAAGGCGCAGCGCAGGGATCGTAGTTCCACATTTTCTTACTTTATTTTATTATACTATGTATCTTCAATACTATGTATAACAAACGCATGAATGACAAACTACAGAACACAAACAAACACTACAGACAAAACGTCACGTTCACAAAACAAACACGAAATGAACGGACGTAACAAAGGCACACTTACATTCACCGTGACTGCGACATATAATGATAACGACCCACACCAGAGTGAATGACCGACTAACATATATAGGATCCCTAATTAGAGACAATGCGGTGCAGCTGCCTCTAATTAGGGATCCAACCCAAACCACACGCAGAAACAGAAAAGAAAGACACTGTCAGACTCTGACCATAGCTACATAGAGAAGCAAATAGGCTTCTCTATGGCCAGAGCCTGACACATTCACAATTCTACCATTTGGAAAAAGGCCTTTTATTTACACTTTAAAACACTTAATGAGAAGCAGAGAGAGTTTGCCCTTGTAGACAGATGCGTCCCAAACGGTAGAACTGTGTGGAGTTGTAGAACTGTGTGTGGAGAGCAGAGCAGGGTTGTAGAACTATGTGGAGAGGGGAGCGGAGTTGATAGTTGAGCGAGGTTGTAGAACTGGAGTGGGGAGTTATAGAACTGTGTGGAGAGGAGTGGGGTTGTGAAACTGTGTGGAGAGGGGAGCAGGTTTGTAGAACTGCTTGGAGTGGGGAGTGGAGCAGGGTTTTAGAGCTGTGGAGAGGGAAGCAGAGCGGGTTGTGAAACTGTGTGGAGAGGGGAACGGGGTTGTAGAACCGTGGGAGAGGAGAGGGGAGCAGAGTGGGTTGTGGAACTAGGTAGCGAGGGGAGCGGAGCGGGGTTGTGGAACTGTGTTTAGTGGGGAGCGGAGTGGGTTGTAGAACTATGTGGAGAAGGGAGTTGAGCAGGGTTTTTTTTTAACCTTTATTTTACTAGGCAAGTCAGTTAAGAACAAATTCTTATTTACAATGACGGCCTAGGAACAGTGGGTTAACTGCCTTGTTCAGGGGCAGAACAACAGATTTTTACCTTGTCAGCTCGGGGATTCGATCCTGCAACCTTCCAGTTACGGGCCTAACACTCTAACCACTAGGCTACCTGCCGGGGTTGTAGAACTATGTGGAGAGGGGAGGGGAGTAAAGGCATTGAAGGTTTTTTTTTATGTGTGGTTGATTCTGCTATGTAGCTTAATGGATCTCAGAGTTTACAAAGTTTACATTCTGGCCGGCTGAATGGATTGGTCCTGCCAGACTCGTCTTGTCACTCTAACAGCCAGCTTTAGTGTACGTCCCAAATGGCACCCTATTCCCTATACAGTGCAATACTTTTTATGACTTCGACTCTGGTCAAAAGTAGTTAACTATATAGGAAATATGGGGTCATTTGAGACGCAGCCATTATGCTGAATGGTGAAGGGCTTCACTCACTTCATGCCTTCATGTTTTTTTCTCCTCACTAATTTGCAAGGTTCCTGCCTCTTTGATCACAGCTATTTTCCCTCCATATTATTGTAAGCATTGGAAATGTTTAGAGATGGTGTCTGTCTGGGCATCTGGCTGTGTAGTCTTTTTAATTTGGAAGTGTTGTTTACCAAGGTGTTGACTCTTAAGAGGGTTTAGAACTGCTGCCATGTTTATATCATGATATCCAGGAACATATGGAGAGACTCACTCACCAGCTTTTATGTGTCATTATTCAATGAACGTTACACTATAAATGCAATCTGGCACGATGGACAATGATAACCAATGTAGAGTTGATTGTTCATGAATGTTATATAGGCTATATGCTGATGCTATATGCTGATGCTATATGCTGATGCTATATGCTGATGCTTGTATTAATGTAGGCAGTACAGTATATCATAACATTTACATTTGACTCATTTAGCAGAGTGTGCAGCGCCGGAGATGCCCAACTCAGAGAGGGTGGAGAGGAGGATCTGATGGTTCACAGTATCAAAGGCAGCAGATAGGTCTAGAAGGATGAGAACAGAGGAGAGAGAGTTAGATCTGGCAGTGCGGAGAGCCTCCGTGACACAAAGAAGAGCAGTCTCAGTTGAATGACCAGTCTTGAAACCTGACTGGTTAGGATCAAGAAGGTCATTCTGAGAGAGAGAGCAGGAGAGTTGGTTAGAGACGGCAGGCTCAAGAGTTTGAGAGAAAATAAAGAAGGGATACTGGTCTGTAGTTGTTGACATCGGAGGGATCCAGTGTAGGTTTTTTGAGGAGAGGTGCAACTCTCGCCCTCTTGAAGATGGAAGGGACACAGCCAGCGGTCAAGGATGAGTTGATGAGCAAAGTGGGGTAAGGGAGAAGGTCTCCGGAAATGGTCAGGAGAAGAGAGGAGTGGATTGGGTCAAGGGGGCAGGTTGTTGGGCAGCCGGCCGTCACAAGTTGCAAGATTTCAGAGCATAGGGTAGGGCGGTGTGAGCAGGACCAGTGGTGTCAATAGGCTTAGTAAATGAGGATCGGATTACATCAAATGTATTTTCTAAATGGTTGACAAAGTCATCCACAGAGAGGGAGGGGGAGGAGGAGGAGGATTCAGCAGGGAGGAGAAGGTGGAAAAGAGCTTCCTAGGGTTAGAGGCCGAGGCTTGACATGTAGAGCGGTAGAAAGTGTCTTTAGCAGCAGAAACAGAGGAAGAAAAAGTAGAGAGGAGAGAGTGAGAAGATGACCGGTCCACAGGGAGATTAGTTTTCCTCCATTTCCACTCGGCTGCCCGGAGCCTTGTTCTGTGAGCTCACAGTGAGTCGTCTAGACACGGAGCAGGAGGGGAGGACCGAGCCGGCCGGGAGGATAGGGGACATAGAGAGTCAAAAGATGCAGAAAGAGAGGAGAGGAGGGTCGAGGAGGCAGAATCAGGAGACTGGAGGGAGAAGGATTTAGCAGAGGGAAGAGATGATAGGATGGAAGAGGCGAGAGTAGCGGGAGAGAGAGAGCGAAGGTTACGACAGAGCATTGCCATCTGATTAGGGGCAGAGTGAGTAGTGTTGGAGGAGAGCATTACCATCTGAGTAGGGGCAGAGTGAGTAGTGTTGGAGGAGAGCATTACCATCTGAGTAGGGGCAGAGTGAGTAGTGTTGGAGGAGAGCATTACCATCTGAGTAGGGGAAGAGTGAGTAGTGTTGGAGGAGAGCATTACCATCTGAGTAGAGACACAGTGAGTAGTGTTGGAGGAGAGCATTACCATCTGAGTAGGGGCAGAGTGAGTAGTGTTGGAGGAGAGCATTACCATCTGAGTAGGGACACAGTGAGTAGTGTTGGAGGAGAGCATTGCCATCTGAGTAGGGGCAGAGTGAGTAGTGTTGGAGGAGAGCATTACCATCTGAGTAGGGGCAGAGTGAGTAGTGTTGGAGGAGAGCATTACCATCTGAGTAGGGGCAGAGTGAGTAGTGTTGGAGGAGAGCATTACCATCTGAGTAGGGTCAGAGTGAGTAGTGTTGGAGGAGAGCAAGAGAGAAAAGGATACAAAGTAGTGGTCGGAGACTTGGAGGGGAGTTACAGTGAGATTAGTAGAAGAACAGCATCTAGTAAAGATGAGGTCAAGCATATTGCCTGCCTTGTGAGTAGGGTGGGACGGTGAGAGGGTGAGGTCAAAAGAGGAAAGGAGTGGAAAGAAGGAGGCAGAGAGAAATGAGTCAAGGGCAGATGTCGGGAGGTTAAAGTCACCCAGAACTGTGAGGGGTGAGCCATCATCAGGAAATCAACTTATCAAGGTGTCAAGCTGATTGATGAACTCTCCAAGGGAACCTGGAGGGCGATAAATGACAAGGATGTTAAGTTTGAATGGGCTAGTGACTGTGACAGCATGGAATTCAAATGAGGAGATAGACAGATGGGTCAGGGGGAAAAGAGAGACTGTCCACTTGGGAGAGATTAGAATTCCTGTCCCACCGCCACGCTGACCAGATGCTCTCGGGGTATGAGAGAACACATGATCAGACGAGGAAAGAGCAGTTTGAGTAGCAGTGTTTTCTGTGGTAATCCATGTTTCCGTCAGCGCCAAGTCAAGGGACTGGAGGGCAGCATAGGCTGAGATGAACTCTGCATTGTTGGCCGCAGAATGGCAGTTCCAGAGGCTGCCGGAGACCTGGAACTCCACGTACCTTCCTCGACTAACTCCCACTCATTCATTCAGGACTGTATATACATACTCATGTACAGTTGTTATATCATATCACGTGCAATATTGTAAGTAATTATTGGACTTAACTTACGTAGTCATTCACTCAGGAATGCATATTAGTATCCTGTCAGTTGCACCTTTTCTCATTGCTTTTAGTATATCGAATGTGCAATACGTGCATTTATCTGTAATTAAACCCTGCGCACTAAGGACTGTATTTTAAGGGAATTACTATTATTACCTCAAATTATATCATACACACATTTAGCTATTTAAGTATCTCTTCCTGTCATTTACCTGTACAGTTAATGTAACCATGCAAGTATTCACTTACCTGTACATTTAACTACTACTACTACTGAAGTTCTACTACTACTACTACTACTACTACTACTACTAAACTACTGTACTACTACTACACTACTACTAAACTACTGTACTACTACTACACTACTACTAAACTACTGTACTACTACTAAACTACTGTACTATTACTACACTACTGTACTACTACTACACTACTACTACTACTACTACTACTACACTACTGTACTACTACTAAACTACTGTACTACTACTACACTACTACTACACTACTGTACTACTACTACTGAAGTTCTACTACTACTACTACTACTAAACTACTGTACTATTACTACACTACTACTACACTAATGTACTACTACTACACTACTGTACTACTACTACACTACTACTACACTACTGTACTACTACTAAACTACTGTACTATTACTACACTACTGTACTACTACTACACTACTACTAAACTACTTTACTACTACTACACTACTCTACTACTACTAAACTACTGTACTACTACTACACTACTACTACACTACTGTACTACTACTACACTACTACTAAACTACTGTACTACTACTACACTACTGTACTACTACTACACTACTGTACTACTACTACACTACTACTACTACTACTAAACTACTACTAAACTACTGTACTACTACTACACTACTACTAAACTACTGTACTACTACTAAACTACTGTACTATTACTACACTACTGTACTACTACTACACTACTGTACTACTACTAAACTACTACTAAACTACTGTACTACTACTACACTACTGTACTACTACTAAACTACTGTACTACTACTACACTACTGTACTACTACTAAACTACTACTAAACTACTGTACTACTACTACACTACTACTAAACTACTGTACTACTACTAAACTACTGTACTATTACTACACTACTGTACTACTACTACACTACTGTACTACTACTAAACTACTACTAAACTACTGTACTACTACTACACTACTGTACTACTACTACACTACTGTACTACTACTAAACTACTACTAAACTACTGTAATACTACTACACTACTACTAAACTACTGTACTACTACTACACTACTACTAAACTACTGTACTACTACTACACTACTACTAAACTACTGTACTATTACTACACTACTACTAAACTACTGTACTACTACTACACTACTACTAAAATACTGTACTACTACTACACTACTACTAAACTACTGTCCTACTACTAAACTACTGTACTACTACTACACTACTACTAAACTACTGTACTACTACTACACTACTACTAAACTACTGTACTACTACTACACTACTGTACTACTACTACACTACTACTAAACTACTGTACTACTACTAAACTACTGTACTACTACTACACTACTACTAAACTACTGTACTACTACTAAACTACTACTAAACTACTGTACTACTACTAAACTACTGTACTACTACTAAACTACTGTACTATTACTAAACTATTACTAAACTACTGTACTACTACTAAACTACTGTACTACTACTAAACTACTGTACTACTACTAAACTACTGTACTACTACTAAACTACTACTAAACTACTGTACTACTACTAAACTACTGTACTACTACTAAACTACTGTACTACTACTAAACTACTACTAAACTACTGTACTACTACTACACTACTGTACTACTACTACACTACTGTACTACTACTAAACTACTACTAAACTACTGTACTACTACTACACTACTGTACTACTACTACACTACTACTAAACTACTGTACTACTACTAAACTACTGTACTATTACTACACTACTACTAAACTACTGTACTACTACTACACTACTACTAAACTACTGTACTACTACTACACTACTACTACACTACTGTACTATTACTACACTACTACTACACTACTGTACTACTACTAAACTACTGTACTACTACTACACTACTGTACTACTACTACTACACTACTACTACACTACTGTACTATTACTACACTACTACTACACTACTGTACTACTACTAAACTACTGTACTACTACTACACTACTGTACTACTACTACTGAAGTTCTACTACTACTACTACTACTAAACTACTGTACTATTACTACACTACTACTACACTACTGTACTACTACTACACTACTACTACACTACTGTACTACTACTACACTACTGTACTATTACTACACTACTACTAAACTACTGTACTACTACTACACTACTACTACACTACTGTACTACTACTACACTACTGTACTATTACTACACTACTACTACACTACTGTACTACTACTAAACTACTGTACTACTACTACACTACTGTACTACTACTACACTACTACTAAACTACTGTACTACTACTACACTACTACTACACTACTGTACTATTACTACACTACTACTACACTACTGTACTACTACTAAACTACTGTACTACTACTACACTACTGTACTACTACTACACTACTACTACACTACTGTACTATTACTACACTACTACTACACTACTGTACTACTACTAAACTACTGTACTACTACTACACTACTGTACTACTACTACACTACTACTAAACTACTGTACTACTACTACACTACTGTACTACTACTACACTACTACTACACTACTACTAAACTACTGTACTACTACTAAACTACTGTACTATTACTAAACTACTATACTACTACTAAACTACTACTAAACTACTGTACTACTACTACACTACTACTAAACTACTGTACTACTACTACACTACTACTACACTACTGTACTACTACTACACTACTGTACTATTACTACACTACTACTACACTACTGTACTACTACTAAACTACTGTACTACTACTAAACTACTGTACTATTACTACACTACTACTACACTACTGTACTACTACTAAACTACTGTACTACTACTACACTACTGTACTACTACTACACTACTACTAAACTACTGTACTACTACTACACTACTACTACACTACTGTACTATTACTACACTACTACTACACTACTGTACTACTACTAAACTACTGTACTACTACTACACTACTGTACTACTACTACACTACTACTACACTACTGTACTATTACTACACTACTACTACACTACTGTACTACTACTAAACTGCTGTACTACTACTACACTACTGTACTACTACTACACTACTACTAAACTACTGTACTACTACTACACTACTACTACACTACTGTACTATTACTACACTACTACTACACTACTGTACTACTACTAAACTACTGTACTACTACTACACTACTGTACTACTACTACACTACTACTAAACTACTGTACTACTACTACACTACTACTACACTACTGTACTACTACTACACTACTGTACTATTACTACACTACTACTACACTACTGTACTACTACTAAACTACTGTACTACTACTACACTACTGTACTACTACTAAACTACTACTAAACTACTGTACTACTACTAAACTACTGTACTACTACTACACTACTACTAAACTACTGTACTACTACTAAACTACTGTACTACTACTACACTACTGTACTACTACTACACTACTGTACTACTACTACACTACTGTACTACTACTAAACTACTGTACTACTACTACACTACTGTACTACTAGTAAACTACTGTACTACTACTACACTACTGTACTACTACTACACTACTGTACTACAACTAAACTACTGTACTACTACTACACTACTGTACTACTACTACACTACTGTACTACTACTACACTACTGTACTACTACTAAACTACTGTACTACTACTACACTACTGTACTACTACTACACTACTGTACTACTACTAAACTACTGTACTACTACTACACTACTGTACTACTACTACACTACTGTACTACTACTACACTACTGTACTACTACTACACTACTACTAAACTACTGTACTACTACTACACTACTACTAAACTACTGTACTACTACTAAACTACTGTACTACTACTACACTACTACTAAACTATTGTACTACTACTACACTACTACTAAACTACTGTACTACTACTGTACTACTACTAAACTACTGTACTACTACTACACTACTACTAAACTACTGTACTACTACTAAACTACTACTAAACTACTGTACTACTACTACACTACTACTAAACTACTGTACTACTACTGTACTACTACTAAACTACTGTACTACTACTACACTACTGTACTACTACTACACTACTGTACTACTACACTACTACTAAACTACTGTACTACTACTACACTACTACTAAAATACTGTACTACTACTAAACTACTGTACTACTACTACACTACTACTAAACTACTGTACTACTACTAAACTACTGTACTACTACTAAACTACTGTACTACTACTACACTACTACTAAACTACTGTACTACTACTAAACTACTGTACTACTACTACACTACTACTACACTACTGTACTACTACTACACGTGGTCTGTCTTTGATATCAGTGATCTGAATTCTTAGAGGATGTGATGTGCACATATTTGAATGTCTAGATTGAGAGTCTAAATAATCCGTTCTATGTCCGTCCTGATGTATGTAAATGGTGATGTATGTGGTCTGTCCTGATGTATGTAAATGGTGATGTATGTGGTCTGTTCTGATGTTATCCTGATGTCTTTTCAGAGAGCACAACAGGATGAGATGGAGAAGATCGATAAGCACATCAAGTCATCTAAAGACAAGGACAACGCCAAACCACTGGACAAACCTGAACAGTAGGTGTTCTAGAGAATCAATCAGTCAGTCATTATTCAATCAACCAATCATGTTAAAGTAGAAAATGTCTAAAAGCGTCCATTTCACTGATGAATGGTTTCCTGAAACCATCACTGGTTCTCTTGTCTACTTTATTCCAGGTTCCTGTACCAGTTACATCAGATCCCCAACTTCTCAGGCCGGGTGTTCTGTATCCTGTTTCAGTCCACCTTCTCTGAATGGATCTCATCTATCCTGCGCAAACTGGAGATCCTGCAGAGAGCATGCACGGTGTGTGTGTGTGTGTGTGTGTGGACATGTTTGTGTCTCTCACCTCAGTAGAAATCAGAGGTGGTTTCCTAAGGTTTTGGCGTCTGGACAGTTTTACCAGACACTATCATATTACTGAATAAATATTGTCTCAATACTTTCACTGTCTCTCTCTCTGTCCCGGTCTCAATCTCTCCTGTCTGTCTGTCTCTGTCTCCCCCGTCTCTCTCTCTGTCCCGGTCTCAATCTCTCCTGTCTGTCTTTCCCTGTCTCCCCCCTCTCTCTCTCTCTGTCCCGGTCTCAATCTCTCCTGTCTGCCTGTCTCCGTCTCCCCCCTCTCTCTCTCTGTCCCGGTCTCAATCTCTCCTGTCTGTCTTTCTCCGTCTCCCCCGTCTCTCTCTCTGTCCCGGTCTCAATCTCTCCTGTCTGTCTTTCTCCGTCTCCCCCGTCTCTCTCTCTGTCCCGGTCTCAATCTCTCCTGTCTGTCTTTCCCTGTCTCCCCCCTCTCTCTCTCTCTGTCCCGGTCTCAATCTCTCCTGTCTGCCTGTCTCCGTCTCCCCCCTCTCTCTCTCTGTCCCGGTCTCAATCTCTCCTGTCTGTCTTTCTCCGTCTCCCCCGTCTCTCTCTCTGTCCCGGTCTCAATCTCTCCTGTCTGTCTTTCTCCGTCTCCCCCGTCTCTCTCTCTGTCCCGGTCTCAATCTCTCCTGTCTGTCTTTCCCTGTCTCCCCCCTCTCTCTCTCTCTGTCCCGGTCTCAATCTCTCCTGTCTGCCTGTCTCCGTCTCCCCCCTCTCTCTCTCTGTCCCGGTCTCAATCTCTCCTGTCTGTCTTTCTCCGTCTCCCCCGTCTCTCTCTCTGTCCCGGTCTCAATCTCTCCTGTCGGTCTCTGTCTCCCCCCTCTCTCTCTCTGTCCCGGTCTCAATCTCTCCTGTCTGTCTGTCTCTGTCTCCCCTCTCTCTGTCTCCCCCTCTCTCTCTCTGTCCCTGTCTCAATCTCTCCTGTCTGTATGTCTCTGTCTCCCCCCTCTCTCTCTGTCCCGGTCTCAATCTCTCCTGTCTGTCTGTCTTCCTTCCTCTCCAGACCCTGCAGAGTAGCCAGTGTGTCATGCAGGTACTGGGTCTGGTCCTGGCCTTTGGTAACTTCATGAATGGTGGGAACCGAACCAGAGGACAGGCTGACGGCTTTAACCTGGATATCCTGCCCAAGCTGAAGGACGTCAAGAGCAGCGTGAGTGGCACTGGGACGCCACCCTATTCCTGCTCAGAAGTAGTGCCCTGTATAGACAGAATGACTTCTATCTCTGCTTACACTGTCACATATGCCTGTCCATTTTGTCTGGCTTCATATTGTGCTGTAGACTGTAGTTACTGTTCCTACCATATCTTATGATGATACACATGTGGATTAGATATATAAATATTTTGTAAAAGCTTTGCAGAACTCTTTGTGAAATTGTCGTAAAGCCAAACATGAATTCCGGAGCTGAAGCTAATTTCTTCTGTCTTCCTCGTCTTTGCAGGACAACTCACGGAGTCTGTTATCCTACATCGTTGCTTATTATCTGAGACACTTTGACGAGGTACGTTGGATCCTGTTTATCTGAGTCCTGTTCCAGTCACTCTCCATGTGTAGATAATATTCAGACTAGGCAGGCTACTTTCTTCTGTGTTGGCACGGGGCAGACCAGGGATTGACTTTAAATGGTTAATTTTCCCTCAGTGTTAACTAATGCTCAGGAAGATGTGTAACTATATAGCTATATGAAGCCCATTGTAAATAAGGTGTGTAGCTATATGAAGCCCATTGATATGGAAAGGCACACACCTGTCTATATAAGGTCTCACAGCTGACAAAAACCAATCCATGAGGTCGAAGGAATTGTCCATAGAGCTCCGAGACAGGATTGAGTCGAGGCACAGATCTGGGGAAGGGTACCAAAACATTTCTGCAGCATTGAAGGTCCCCAAGAACACAGTGGCCTCCATCATTCTTAAATGGAAGAAGTTTGGAACCACCAAGACTCTTCCTAGAGCTGTCCGCCCGGCCAAACTGAGCAATCGGGAGAGAAGGCCCTTGGTCAGGGAGGAGACCAAGAACCTGATGGTCACTCTGACAGAGTTCCTCTGTGGAGATGGGAGAACCTTCTAGAAGGACAACCATCTCTGCAGCACTCCACCAATCAGGCCTTTATGGTAGAGTGGCCAGACGGAAGCCACTCCTCATTAAAAAGCACATGACAGCCTGCTTGAAGTTTGCTAAAAGGCACCTAAAAGACTCTCAGACCATGAGAAACAAGATTCTCTGGTCTGATGAAACCAAGATTGAACTCTTTGTCCTGAATGCCAAGCGTAAAGTCTGGAGGAAACCTGGCACCATCCCTACAGTGAAGCATAGTGGTGGCAGCATCATAATGTGGTGATGTTTTTCAACAGCAGACACTGGGAGACTAGTCAGGATCAAGGCAAAGATGAACAGAGCAAAGTCCAGAGAGATCCTTGATGAAAACCTGCTCCAGAGCACTCAGGACCTCAGACTGGGGTGAAGGTTCAACTTCCAACAGGACAACGAACCTAAGCACACAGCCAAGACAACACATGAGTTGCTTTGGGACAAGTCTCTGAATGTCCTTGAGTGGCCCAGCCAGAGCCCAGACTTGAACCCGATCGAACATCTCTGGAGAGACCTGAAAATAGCTGTGCAGAAACGCTCCCCATTCAACCTGACAGGGCTTGAGAGGATCTGCAGAGAAGAATGGGAGAAACTCCCAAAAATACAGGTAAGCCAAGATTGTAGTGTCATATCCATGAAGACTCAAGGCTGTAAAACTGACTATCCTACCGATCCTTGACTTCGGCGATGTCATTTACAAAATAGCCTCCAACACTCTACTCAGCAAATTGGATGTAATCTATCACAGTACCATCCGTTTTGTTACCAAAGCCCCATATACTACCCACCACTGCGACCTGTATTCTCTCGTTGGCTGGCCTTCATTATATATTCGTCGCCAAACCCACTGGCTCCAGGTCATCTATAAGTATTTATTAGGTAAATCCCCGCCCTATCTCAGCTTACTGGTCACCATAGCAACACCTACCCGTAGCATGCGCTCCAGCAGGTATATCTCACTGGTCATCCCCAAAGCCAACACCTCCTTTGGCCGCCATTCCTTCCAGTTCTCTGCTGCCAATGACTGGAATGTCATTGTCAGCCTGATGGTCTGAGGGTAGAAGCTATTGGCTAGTCTTCCAGTTTTTGCCATGATGCCCCTGTACTGACTGTTAGCGCATGTCTGAGAACAGCCCCAGTTGGCTGGGGTCCCTGGTGGTCATCGTGGCCTTCCTGCGACACCTGTTGTGTGTCCTGGAGGTGTCGTAGAAAATCTAGCTTAATTATCTAAAACAAATAAAGCTTAAAGAGATACACCCACAATAACATCTGCCGACGACGTGCATGTGACAAACAAAACTTGACCTCAACAGTTTCTTAAAAAATAGTATAAGTGCATACTTGAGGATAATTATATAGTACATTGATTGTTGCAGTCACAAAACTTGACTTGATTTGACAGGTGTTTTCATGAATCCTCTTTTAAGCCCATAGTGATTCTGCTTACTGTTAAAACGATTTCATAATATATGTACTAGAAAAATACCTATAGAGGGCAGGCAGTGTGCAGCCAATGGTGCGTTTGACTGAGCGTACCCCCTAGCGTCTACCTGTCGTGCCTTCACCACGGTGTCTGTGTGGTTTGACCATTTCAGCTCCTCTGAGATGTATATGCTGAGGAACTTGACTTTTACTGTCTCTATGGCGGCCCGGTTGATGAGGATGGTAGCGTGTCCAGCCTGGTTCCTCCTGAAGTCGACAATCACCTCCTTTGTTTTTCTGACGTTGAGGGAGAGGTCGTTTACCTGGCACCGTCGCTGTTGGTAATCAGGCTTACTACTGTCGTGTCGTCAGCGAGCTGATGATGGAGTTGGAACTGTGTGGCCATCCCTGTCAACTTAATTGGAGTCCACCTGGGGCCAATTAAATAGTTTGGACATGATTTAGATATAAACACACCTGTCTATATAAGGTCCCACAGTTGACAGTGCTTGTCAGAGCAGAAACTATACCATGAAGTTCAAGGAACTGTCTGTAAATCTGAGATCAAATTGTGATGAGCCGTATATCTGCGGAAGGGTATGAAACCATTTCTAGAGTGTTGAAAGTTTCGAAGAGCACAGTGGTCTCCATCATTGGGAAATTGAAAAAATATGGAACTACCACAACTCTGCCTAGAGCTGGCCAAACTGAGAAACCGGGCAAGAAGGACCTTGGTCAGGGAGGTGACCAAGAACCCAATGACCACTCTTACAGAACTAAGGAGTTCCTTGGCTGAGATGGGAGAACCTGCCAGAAGGACAATGGTCTCTACAGCACTTCACCAATCTGGGCTTTATGGGAGAGTGGCCAGACGAAGCCACTCCTGAGAAAAAGGCACTTGACCGCACGCCTGGAGTTAGCATAAAGGCACATGGCCGCACGCCTGGAGTTAGCATAAAGGAACGTGAACGGACAACAACCCTAAAGAACAAAGGCAAAAGATTTTATCTGATGAGACCAAAAATTTTACTATTTGGCCTGAATGCAAAGCACTATGTCTGGAGAAACCCAGGCACAGCTCATCACTCATAATAAACCTCCCTACCGTGAAGCATGGTGGTGGCAGCATCATGCTATGGGGATGCTTTTCAGAGGCAGGGACTGGGAGACTGGTAAGGATAGAGGGAACAATGGATGGAACCAAATACAGGCAAGTCATTTATCCACACCCTAGCTAGGCCTGCTCCCTGTGTGTTGTAGCATGGAGCGCTACTCTACACAATTTTTTTTTTTTTTTTTTTTTTTTTTTTTCACCTTTATTTAACCAGGTAGGTCAGTTGAGAACAAGTTCTCATTTGCAACTGCGACCTGGCCAAGACAAAGCAAAGCAGTGCGACAAAAGACAACACAGAGTTACACAGTAAAACAAACAGTCAAAAACACAATAGAAAAATCTATATACAGAGTGCAAAATGTAGTGCAAAAATGCAGTAAGGTTAGGAGGTAGGACAATAAATAGACTATAGTGGTGAAATAAATTACAGAATTATCATCATTAACACAGGAATGAAGGATGTGCAAATTATGATGTGCAAATAGAGGTACTGGTGTGCAAGATTAGTGAAAATAAACAAAAAATAAATATGGGGATGAGGTAGTAGTGTGGGCTATTTACAGAAGGGCTATATACAGGTGCAGTGATCGATAAGCAGCTTTGATAACTGATGCTTAAAGTTATTGAGGGAGATAGGAACCTCTAGCTTCAATGATTTTTTAGTTCATATAACCCATCTGCTGTTACTACCCTAACCACTCTACATGAACTAACTCTGTTACTACCCTAACCCACTCTACATGAACTAACTCTGTTACTACCCTAACCCACTCTACATGAACTAACTCTGTTACTGCCCTAACCCACTCTACATGAACTAACTCTGTTACTACCCTAACCCACTCTACATGAACTAACTCTGTTACTACCCTAACCACTCTACATGAACTAACTCTGTTACTACCCTAACCCACTCTACATGAACTAACTCTGTTACTACCCTAACCCACTCTACATGAACTAACTCTGTTACTACCCTAACCCACTCTACATGAACTAACTCTGTTACTACCCTAACCCACTCTACATGAACTAACTCTGTTACTACCCTAACCACTCTACATGAACTAACTCTGTTACTACCCTAACCCACTCTACATGAACTAACTCTGTTACTACCCTAACCACTCTACATGAACTAACTCTGTTACTACCCTAACCCACTCTACATGAACTAACTCTGTTACTGCCCTAACCCACTCTACATGAACTAACTCTGTTACTACCCTAACCCACTCTACATGAACTAACTCTGTTACTACCCTAACCCACTCTACATGAACTAACTCTGTTACTACCCTAACCACTCTACATGAACTAACTCTGTTACTACCCTAACCACTCTACATGAACTAACTCTGTTACTACCCTAACCCACTCTACATGAACTAACTCTGTTACTACCCTAACCACTCTACATGAACTAACTATGTTACTACCCTAACCACTCTACATGAACTAACTCTCTTACTACCCTAACCACTCTACATGAACTAACTCTGTTACTACCCTAACCACTCTACATGAACTAACTCTGTTACTACCCTAACCACTCTACATGAACTAACTATGTTACTACCCTAACCACTCTACATGAACTAACTATGTTACTACCCTAACCACTCTACATGAACTAACTATGTTACTACCCTAACCACTCTACATGAACTAACTATGTTACTACCCTAACCACTCTAAATGAACTAACTCTGTTACTACCCTAACCCACTCTACATGAACTAACTCTGTTACTACCCTAACCCACTCTACATGAACTGACTCTGTTACTACCCTAACCCACTCTACATGAACTAACTCTGTTACTACCCTAACCCACTCTACATGAACTAACTCTGTTACTACCCTAACCCACTCTACATGAACTAACTCTGTTACTACCCTAACCCACTCTACATGAACTAACTCTGTTACTACCCTAACCACTCTACATGAACTAACTCTGTTACTACCCTAACCCACTCTACATGAACTAACTCTGTTACTACCCTAACCCACTCTACATGAACTAACTCTGTTACTACCCTAACCCACTCTACATGAACTAACTCTGTTACTACCCTAACCACTCTACATGAGCTAACACTTTATTGTCCTGTCTACCTGACTAATGCTCTCAGGCCTGTGCTTTAGGGTCATGTCAGGGTCAGTATGTATTGCCCTAGTCTTTAAGGTCAATCTGGTCTCTAAGGTGATGTGTTAGGGTTAGCTTGTGCTCTGTGTATTTCTGGTCTCTAATGTGATGTGTTAGGGTTAACTTGTGCTCTGTGTATTTCTGGTCTCTAAGGTGATGTGTTAGGGTTAACTTGTGCTCTGTGTATTTCTGGTCTCTAAGGTGATGTGTTAGGGTTAGCTTGTTCTCCGTGTATTTCTGGTCTCTAAGGTGATGTGTTAGGGTTAACTTGTGCTCTGTGTATTTCTGGTCTCTAAGGTGATGTGTTAGGGTTAACTTGTGCTCTGTGTATTTCTGGTCTCTAAGGTGATGTGTTAGGGTTAACTTGTGCTCTGTGTATTTCTGGTCTCTAAGGTGATGTGTTGTTTTCTCAGGACGCCGGCAGGGAGACGTGCCTCTACCCTCTCCCTGAGCCCCAGGACCTGTTCCAGGCTTCCCAGATGAAGTTTGAGGACTTTCAGAAGGACCTGACCAGGCTAAGGAAGGACCTCCGAGGTAACTGTACTGAACAAAATATAAACACAATACTTTCAATGATTTTTCCCTGTATATAGCTCCACATTGATCTGGTACTGGTTCTTCCTGTATATAGCTCCACATTGATCTGGTTCTGGTACTTCCTGTATATAGCTCCACTTTGATCTGGTACTTCCTGTATATAGTTCCACAGTGATCTGGTACTGGTACTTCCTGTATATAGCTCCACGTTGATCTGGTACTGGTACTTCCTGTATATAGCTCCACATTGATCTGGTACTGGTACTTCCTGTATATAGCTCCACATTGATCTGGTACTGGTACCTCCTGTATATAACTCCACATTGATCTGGTACTGGTACTTCCTGTATATAGCTCCACGTTGATCTGGTACTGGTACTTCCTGTATATAGCTCCACATTGATCTGGTACTGGTACTTCCTGTATATAGCTCCATTCTTGTATTTATTTTATTCCTGGTGTTAGTATAGGTTATTATGTTTTAAACTTTATCGTTGGGAAAGGTTCAAACAAAAATTTCACTGTAAAGTTTACGCTAGTTGTATTCAGCCATGATAAAATAAAATCTCCTTTGCTCCCCAGTGGAAGCCATATCTTTATTTTTTATTTTTTTATTTAACCAGGCAAGTCAGTTAAGAACAAATTCTTATTTACAATGACGGCCTACCTACAGGGTCAGCCCCTGGAGCAAATCAGGGTTAAGGGTTAGGGTTACCTTCAAAAAATGGGCGTGGTAGGGGTGTGGATCAGAAAACCAGTCAGTATCTGGTTTGAACACCATTTGCCTCATGCAGCGTGACACATCTCCTTCACATAGAGTTGATCAGGCTGTTGATTGTGGCCTGTGGAATCTTCTCCCACTCCTCTTCAATGGCTGTGAGAAGCTGCTGGATATCGGTGGGAACTGGAACCCACTGTTGTACACGTTGATCCAGAGCATCCCAAACATGCTCAATGGGTGGCATGTCTGGTGAGTATGCAGGCCATGGAAGAACTGGGACATTTTCAGCTTCCAGGAATTGTGTCCAGATCCTTATGACATGGGGCCATGCATTATCATGCTGAAACATGAGGTGATAGCGGTGGATGAATGGCACGACAATGGCATCACGGTATCTCTGTGCATTCAAATTGCCATCAATAAAATACAATTGTGTTCATTGTCCGTAACGTATGCCTGACCATACCATAACCCCACCACCACCATGGGGCACTCTGTTCACAATACTGACATCAGCAAACCGCTCGCCCACACGACGGCATACACGTGGCCTGCGGTTGTGAGGCTGGTTTGAGGTACTGCCAAATTCCCTAAAACGTTGGATGCGGCTTATGGTAGAGAAACAGCTCTGGTGGACATTCCTGCAGTCAGCAGGCCAACAGCTCTGGTGGACATTCCTGCAGTCAGCAGGCCAACAGCTCTGGTGGACATTCCTGCAGTCAGCAGGCCAACAGCTCTGGTGGACATTCCTGCAGTCAGCAGGCCAACAGCTCTGGTGGACATTCCTGCAGTCAGCAGGCCAACAGCTCTGGTGGACATTCCTGCAGTCAGCATGCCAACAGCTCTGGTGGACATTCCTGCAGTCAGCATGCCAACAGCTCTGGTGGACATTCCTGCAGTCAGCATGCCAACAGCTCTGGTGGACATTCCTGCAGTCAGCAGGCCAACAGCTCTGGTGGACATTCCTGCAGTCAGCAGGCCAACAGCTCTGGTGGACATTCCTGCAGTCAGCATGCCAACAGCTCTGGTGGACATTCCTGCAGTCAGCAGGCCAACAGCTCTGGTGGACATTCCTGCAGTCAGCATGCCAACAGCTCTGGTGGACATTCCTGCAGTCAGCAGGCCATTAACACGCTCCCTGTGGCATTGTGTTGCACATTTTAGTGCCCTTTTATTGTTCCCAGCACAAGCTGCACCTGTGTAATTATTTCAGCTCATGAAACATGGGACCAACACTTTACAAGCGGAGGTTATATTTTTGTTCTACAAGACAAAGCTAAAGTGAACCGGTGAGAGACAATCAGAGTGGTCAGGTTTCCTCTGCACTGACAGTACAGATGACACAACCACTGTAAATACAGACTATATTCACTTCTGCGTAGAGGAAGTACTACACACTAAAACACTACCCCAACATCACAAAGGTTCTGAAAGAAAAGTAAGAAGGTGTGTGTCAGAATGGGCAGTGAGCAACACAGGGCCCCCCAGGGAACGGTCCTGTCCCCCTTCCTGTTCAACCTCTACACCTCAGACTTCAGATATAACTCTGAAACATGCCACCTACAGAAGTTCTCAGATGACTCCGCAATTGTAGGGTGCATCAGGGGTGGGCAGGAGGAGGAGTACAGGAGCACAATCAGTGACTTTGTGTTGTGGTGTGAGCAGAACCACCTTCAGTTCAACATCAGCAAAACAAAGCTCAGGTCCTTCAACGTGTGCAGTAAACTACTGCATACTTTCTACCAGTCTGTGGTGGCCAGTGCCATCTTATTTGCAGTGGTGTGCTGGGGAGCCAACATTAAAGCCGGTGATGCTTCTCGGGTAAATAAGCTGATCAGGAAGGCTAGCTCTGTTCTGGGGATTAGCCTTGACACTCTAGAGGAGGTGGCGGAGAGACGGATCCTGGCCAAACTGCTGGCCATCATGGACAACGTCACCTACCCTCTGCATGCCATGGTTATGGCGCAGAGGAGCACCTTCAGTCACAGACTGATCCCACCACGGTGTGCCAGAGAGCGCTACAGGAGGTCCTTCCTGCCGGCGGCTATTAGACTATATAATGCCTCACCGGGGTGCCGTGCCTTCGGCAACATAGATCTGGAAATGTTGGGGTGCTAGGACCTAGCTTAACAATTATGCATCCATTCGTGAGTAACTCTGGTCCGTCATCACTCATTCACTCAGGACCTATTTATTCATGCAGGTCTGTATATACATATTCATGTACAGTTGTTATATCATATCACGTGCAATATTGTAAGTAATTCTTGGACCTAACTTACGTAGTCATTCACTCAGGAATGCATATTAGTATCCTGTCAGTTGTATCTTTTCTCATTGTTTTTAGTATATCGAATATGCAATACGTGCATTTATCTGTAATTAAACCCTGCGCACTAAGGACTGTATTTTAAGGGAATTATTATTATTACCCTAAATTATATCATATACACATTTAGCTATTTAAGTATCTCTTCCTGTCATTTACCTGTCCAGTTAATTTAACCATGCAAGTATTCACTTACCTGTAAATATAACTGTATACTCACCTGTACAGTTCATTTAACTATGCAAATATGTATTTACCTGTTCATTTAACCAGTCTGTCTATTAAGTAAACTATTATTACCCTCACTCATATCATACGCATTTTTAGCTACTGAAGTATTTCTCTGCCATCGACCTGTATAGTATAGTTAACCATCCAACATCCACCAATGTATAGTGTACATATTCAGCCAACCACTCATACTATGCAATGTCTTTTTATAGCTTTTTTGCACTCCAGATATCTTGTCTTTCTATACTTTTTCATACTGCCGCTCTATGTATCATGTACCGTGTATCTGTCTTTTGTGTATTTTCGTTGTGGCATTTTGCACCTGCCCTGTGTTTTGTTGTAGCTGCTTGACAAAGAAATTTCCCCCTCGGGGATCAATAAAGTATCTATCTATCTATCTATCTATCTATCTATCTATCTATCTATCTATCTATCTATCTATCTATCTATCTATCTATCTATCTATCTATCTATCTATCTATCTATCTATCTATCTATCTATCTATCTATCTATCTATCTATTACATTAAAATAATTACAATTGTAATAATTGGAGCCTATAATGTAATAATATACTTATATCACTGTGTTTAAGTTGACCCCTGAATTTTTTATTTAACCTTTATTTTACTAGGCAAGTCAGTTAAGAACAAAGTCTTATTTACAATGACGGCCTAGGAACAGTGTGTTAACTGCCTTGTTCAGGGGCAGAACGACAGAGTTTTACCTTGTTAGCTCGGGGATTAGATCCGGCAACCTTTCAGTTACAGGCCCAACACTATAACCACTAGGCTACCTGCCACCCCGGTTACCTTAGTCCTAACTCTGAGAAAACACACACACACATCTCTCTCTCTAGGAATGAAGACTATTTATTTGTTTGTAGACTCCAGCCCTCCAGCCTTCTACTGCTTAACCATTTGAGGACCAAATGAAGTTGGAGCAAACACAGACACTTCCTCTAATGTTGTATAACATGAAGTCTATGCCTCTTTGAATATGCTGTGTTCTCAAATAAAAAATACCACAATTTCTTTCCATGAAAAATATAATCTTTAATCAAGTGTATTTAAATAACTTATTGAACCAAACTGGCACTATTATCCCTTTCATTCAACCTATTAATGCAACATTCTAAACTATAAAATATATACAAATACAACTTTGGTAACACATCTTTCAGCGTTATAATGATAAAGGATGGTTTTAGATCCCTTTAAGATTAAGATTCCCAGAATGCCAAGTTCAGGGTCAGCCAGAAGGCCAAGTTCAGGGTCAGCCAGAAGACCAAGTTCAGGGTCAGCCAGAAGACCAAGTTCAGGGTCAGCCAGAAGGCCAAGTTCAGGGTCAGCCAGAAGGCCAAGTTCAGGGTCAGCCAGAAGACCAAGTTCAGGGTCAGCCAGAATGCCAGGTTCAGGGTCAGCCAGAATGCCAGGTTCAGGGTCAGCCAGAATGCCAAGTTCAGGGTCAGCCAGAAGACCAAGTTCAGGGTCAGCCAGAAGGCCAAGTTCAGGGTCAGCCAGAAGACCAAGTTCAGGGTCAGCCAGAATGCCAGGTTCAGGGTCAGCCAGAATGCCAGGTTCAGGGTCAGCCAGAATGCCAGGTTCAGGGTCAGCCAGAATGCCAGGTTCAGGGTCAGCCAGAATGCCAGGTTCAGGGTGAGGTTGGGGGTCAACTCCAGTAGGTGTTCGATCTGTTTTTTTGAAAGACAGTCTATGCAAGCTTTCACTATAGGTCGCAGTTGCAAATGAGAACTTGTTCTCAACTGACCTACCTGGTTAAATAAAGGTGAAATAAAACCTACCTGGTTAAATAAAGGTGAAATAAAACCTACCTGGTTAAATAAAGGTGAAATAAAAAAATAAAAATAAAATAACAACCGGATGGTGAGATAACAGAGGTTACATCCAGACCAAGATTTGACACAACAACTAACTGAACATTGAATATCTGGGAGGCTCTTTGAAGAGTTATGTGGTCACCATATGTGCCATGTTGTGCCATCCTCTGTAAATAATCCCCCCATGTCCCCTCCACATAGTCAGAAAGTGATGTCCCATCCACTCCATGCGGATGAAATGTTAGATCAGCCACAATTTCTTCTCGCAATGTTGATGCAGAATGGAATATTCCAGTGGTCGCCAATTGGTCAGCAAACTGGCAACTGCCATCTGGAATCGGGTCAAAACTAATGTTCAGGTTTGATGAGTCAAAAGACTCCAATCTCTCCTCATGTGTGTAAGGAATTAGCAGGTGGGTTTGCTGAACTGGTTTGATGAGACTTTGGGAGCTGATTTTCCTCCAGTCTTGTGACACTGGTCACATCAGACACTGAAAACCACTTAGTGTTGTAGTGGGGCTGTTGGGCAAATGGAACTGAACCTTGTATATGGTGCAACTTTAGGTTTCTGTTCACAACTAAACCTGGTAATACAAAGTGCCTTTGTGAAACTCTATGATTACAGCTCTTCACCCTGACCAACACATTGTCATTCACCCAGTATATAGAGGCTTTATGACTTCCAGACAGTATATAGAGGCTTTATGACTTCCAGACAAAGTCATTTGTCTTGTGCAGTGTTGTTGCCTTTCGTGCCCTTCTCCTAGACTCCTAGAGTATTCTTCTCTAAGGTGTATGTTCACCTTTCTTGCACCAGAGCCTTTTGTTTCATCAAGAACCCTGTTCACAAGTGTAGGGATAGTTGACTTCTTAGTTATCAATTTTCCAGCAAATGTGATTGCCTGGCCATCCTCACTGAGGGCGTAAAGTTGCCTATTCCACCACAGTCGAACAAGAGCAGCACGCTGGGTCCTTGATCTCTGTGCTACAGGGACATTCAATTCCCCCTTGAGTATCACATCATAGGTCTCATCTGACATTTCTCTCTGTCCATGTCCTGCACCCAAATGATAGGACAGGAGAAAGACTGTTTGCAGTATTCTCTTTGTTACAGATCTGTCAAATGGTAAGCCTCGTCTTTTTTTTATCACTACTGAGGTGCTGCAGTGTCAAACCCTGGTCCAATCAGACATGAGTACTATGGATTTTAAGAGACATTCAAGTTTGTATGGAATTGATGTGTACTGTTTGGAAAGTGGCACCAAACATTCTACAACCCTATATAAGCTTATGTATAACAGAGAGTTTCAATTAAAGGGTAAAACACAGGTGTGTTACATAAACATATTATCAATGTCTTTGCACATAGCAATTCCTCATAATGTTATTGAAATTACGTATAAAAAACAACAACAGTATTTCCAACATTTGGCTCTTACACAATGGTTTACCAAACACATAACTGTGTTAATTGGGAAGTTTTCCACACAAGTTCTGAAGGACCAGGGTTGAGATCTGTGTTGTACCTGATGTCACTGGTATTATCAAATTAACATAGATATCTAATAACTTGAATTAGAATGATCTCACTCATTTCTATATCCTCTTGCACTAAATATATGACGTTAATGTACGTGCATAACTGTATTTACTAACTTAAATTAGATCACTAATTAACTTTCAACATGTGTGATAAGGATGACATAAGTTTGCAAACAACTGAAGAAAGCCTGACGTCAGTCACATGATGATAACTTGTCAATCAAACTGCAAAAATAAAATACACGTTTTCAAGAATGAACTGTAGATATAATTATCTTCCGTTTTAGATTCTTTGTAGTTATTACGTTATTGTCTGATACAGGGCCTCTACTTCCCTTCCTCTTCTTGCCTCCCTGGTGTTCCAGAACACAGTATCTAATGCCAGCCAGGCCAGGGAGAGAGATGCCCAAAGAGTGGCTTGTTTGTGTAGTGAAAGCCCTCCTACACCAGGCCTGTATGTCTCTCCGTAGTGTACAGCTCTCTGAAAGCCCTCCTACACCAGGCCTGTATGTCTCTCCGTAGTGTACAGCTCTCTGAAAGCCCTCCTACACCAGGCCTGTATGTCTCTCCGTAGGCCCCCTCTGTTCGACCATTGCCTTGTACTCATGATTGCTCATCATACCGGGGCTGCTTGAATTATTACTCAAATTATCCAGGGAGCTTCAGACATTTGCGACAATGACTCCATTTACATGTGTGAATATTGATGTAAATGTAGTCTTACAGCACAGGGCTTTGAACACAGAATATAAACTACAAGTTATTTCTTGATGGTCAAGCATTTAGAAGGCTGGAAGTTGTAAACGCATTGGAAATGGTAAGCAGATCTTTCTCTCTCTTTTCAAGCTCTCTCTCTCTCTCTCTCTCTCTCTCTCTCTCTATCTCACTCTTTGTGTCTCTCTGTAACTTTGTCTCTCTCTGTAACTTTGTCTCTCTCTGTAACTTTGTCTCTCTCTGTAACTTTGTCTCTCTCTGTAACTTTGTCTCTCTCTGTAACTTTGTCTCTCTGTAACTTTGTCTCTCTCTGTAACTTTGTCTCTCTGTAACTTTGTCTCTCTCTGTAACTTTGTCTCTCTCTGTAACTTTGTCTCTCTCTGTAACTTTGTCTCTCTCTGTAACTTTGTCTCTCTCTGTAACTTTGTCTCTCTCTGTAACTTTGTCTCTCTCTGTAACTTTGTCTCTCTCTGTAACTTTGTCTCTCTCTGTAACTTTGTCTCTCTCTGTAACTTTGTCTCTCTGTAACTTTGTCTCTCTCTGTAACTTTGTCTCTCTCTGTAACTTTGTCTCTCTCTGTAACTTTGTCTCTCTCTGTAACTTTGTCTCTCTCTGTAACTTTGTCTCTCTCTGTAACTTTGTCTCTCTCTGTGTAAAAACATTAATCTCACCATCTTCCCGCTAGTAATTCTTTAATTCCTGGACTGTTCCCGTCTGACCGTCTGTCTTCTCAACCAACCAACACTGAGGTCACTGCTGTCAGAGAGAGGGCAGGGCAGAACCATTTCAGAATTATTTGGAGTAATTAGCTCGGCCCAATCTCTCTCTGATTCTCTTGGTTTTTGATGTGGTTCCAAGCAGCTCATTAAATGATGAGATGAGGAAGCAGGAGAGAGTTGTGTAAACACATGGTAGTTCCTACCCTGAGCCCTGGGAGCCCTGGGAGCCCTGCGCGATGACTGCTTTTCTGTGTCCCAAATGGTACCCTATTCCCTATATACAACTAGTGCACTATATAGGGTGCTATTTGGGATGCTGCCCTTGGCACAGTGGGAGAGGGAGAGCAGCCATGCTAGATGCCAAAAGGGACACCATGCTTAACTCAATTTAGTTATCTCTTATCAGAGAGAATATCAGGTTGTAACTAGACGTTTTGAGTGGCTCGTCCGCATTGCCTTCGTTCACCTTTAGACGTTTTGAGTGGCTAGTCCGCATTGCCTTCGTTCACCTTTAGACGTTTTGAGTGGCTAGTCCGCATTGCCTTCGTTCACCTTTAGACGTTTTGAGTGGCTAGTCCGCATTGCCTTCGTTCACCTTTAGACGTTTTGAGTGGCTAGTCCGCATTGCCTTCGTTCACCTTTAGACGTTTTGAGTGGCTAGTCCGCATTGCCTTCGTTCACCTTTGAGTGTCAGTAGCTACAATTTACTGAGGAACAGTTGATCACATGCAGCTGTCGCTCTGTCAGGTTTCAGACGGTGTTTCTTTCTCCTCTGACCTCAACCGGAGAGACCATTCACACTTTAATTACGGCGGTCACATGTTCCCTGTGGTCACATGGTTCATCCTATGGCCTGTAACATGGGGATGCTGTGGTGCAGAGTATGATCAATACAACACATGGTTCATCCTATGGCCTGTAACATGGGGATGCTGTGGTGCAGAGTATGATCAATACAACACATGGTTCATCCTATGGCCTGTAACATGGGGATGCTGTGGTGCAGTGTATGATCAATACAACACATGGTTCATCCTATGGCCTGTAACATGGGGATGCTGTGGTGCAGAGTATGATCAATACAACACATGGTTCATCCTATGGCCTGTAACATGGGGATGCTGTGGTGCAGTGTATGATCAATACAACACATGGTTCATCCTATGGCCTGTAACATGGGGATGCTGTGGTGCAGTGTATGATCAATACAACACATGGTTCATCCTATGGCCTGTAACATGGGGATGCTGTGGTGCAGAGTATGATCAATACAACACATGGTTCATCCTATGGCCTGTAACATGGGGATGCTGTGGTGCAGTGTATGATCAATACAACACATGGTTCATCCTATGGCCTGTAACATGGGGATGCTGTGGTGCAGAGTATGATCAATACAACACATGGTTCATCCTATGGCCTGTAACATGGGGATGCTGTGGTGCAGAGTATGATCAATACAACACATGGTTCATCCTATGGCCTGTAACATGGGGATGCTGTGGTGCAGAGTATGATCAATACAACACATGGTTCATCCTATGGCCTGTAACATGGGGATGCTGTGGTGCAGTGTATGATCAATACAACACATGGTTCATCCTATGGCCTGTAACATGGGGATGCTGTGGTGCAGTGTATGATCAATACAACACATGGTTCATCCTATGGCCTGTAACATGGGGATGCTGTGGTGCAGTGTATGATCAATACAACACATGGTTCATCCTATGGCCTGTAACATGGGGATGCTGTGGTGCAGAGTATGATCAATACAACACATGGTTCATCCTATGGCCTGTAACATGGGGATGCTGTGGTGCAGAGTATGATCAATACAACACATGGTTCATCCTATGGCCTGTAACATGGGGATGCTGTGGTGCAGAGTATGATCAATACAACACATGGTTCATCCTATGGCCTGTAACATGGGGATGCTGTGGTGCAGTGTATGATCAATACAACACATGGTTCATCCTATGGCCTGTAACATGGGGATGCTGTGGTGCAGAGTATGATCAATACAACACATGGTTCATCCTATGGCCTGTAACATGGGGATGCTGTGGTGCAGAGTATGATCAATACAACACATGGTTCATCCTATGGCCTGTAACATGGGGATGCTGTGGTGCAGTGTATGATCAATACAACACATGGTTCATCCTATGGCCTGTAACATGGGGATGCTGTGGTGCAGAGTATGATCAATACAACACATGGTTCATCCTATGGCCTGTAACATGGGGATGCTGTGGTGCAGTGTATGATCAATACAACACATGGTTCATCCTATGGCCTGTAACATGGGGATGCTGTGGTGCAGTGTATGATCAATACAACACATGGTTCATCCTATGGCCTGTAACATGGGGATGCTGTGGTGCAGAGTATGATCAATACAACACATGGTTCATCCTATGGCCTGTAACATGGGGATGCTGTGGTGCAGAGTATGATCAATACAACACATGGTTCATCCTATGGCCTGTAACATGGGGATGCTGTGGTGCAGTGTATGATCAATACAACACATGGTTCATCCTATGGCCTGTAACATGGGGATGCTGTGGTGCAGTGTATGATCAATACAACACATGGTTCATCCTATGGCCTGTAACATGGGGATGCTGTGGTGCAGAGCAGCAGAGAACAGTGCTGAACCCTAATCACTAGCCTGAAAGATGGTGCCGTCGGAGAAGCGACATCTTACGAGTTTCAACCCAACTTGGCCATTTAGTGACTTGTTGTTTTTATCTTTACTTTTTTGTCCAGAAAGTTATTCTATTATCATCAGATCAACACTTACTAATCTTAACCTTGATTTAGACTTCAAACTCCGACTCGGCTGTTCCACTGTTCATACCGGACACTAGTCCTTTGTTCCATGGGCTACCAGAACACTGCAGACGTAAACACAGGAGACGAGGGGGAGTCCTGGTGAAATGGAGGGAAAGAGAAAACCTCCCTTCTATTGGCCAATGTTCAGTAATTAGAGAATAAGATGGAAGAACTTCGTCAGAGAGTCTCCTATCATGATGTCACTCTACTCATTCTACTTTGTGGGTTCTCCATGCAGTTGCTCTACTTAATGTACTCTGTGGGTACAACAACTGTGGGTTTTCTATGCAGTGATTGGACGGCAGCTTCAGGAAAAACAAAGAGGCATCATTTTTTTTCATAAATAACTGATGTGCTGCTTCAAGTGTGAAGGAAATATTGTGCTTTTGATCACCTGGTGGGGGAGTAATAACGATGCTCAGGAAAGGTTAGTTTCGCTCCAAGTAGATGGAACAGTTTAGGGAGAAGGGTGCTGGGTTCATGTGAAAGTAGATGGAACAGTTTAGGGAGAAGGGTGCTGGGTTCATGTGAAAGTAGATGGAACAGTTTAGGGAGAAGGGTGCTGGGTTCATGTGAAAGTAGATGGAACAGTTTAGGGAGAAGGGTGCTGGGTTCATGTGAAAGTAGATGGAACAGTTTAGGGAGAAGGGTGCTGGGTTCATGTGAAAGTAGATGGAACAGTTTAGGGAGAAGGGTGCTGGGTTCATGTGAAAGTAGATGGAACAGTTTAGGGAGAAGGGTGCTGGGTTCATGTGAAAGTAGATGGAACAGTTTAGGGAGAAGGATGCTGGGTTCATGTGAAAGTAGATGGAACAGTTTAGGGAGAAGGCTGCTGGGTTCATGTGAAAGTAGATGGAACAGTTTAGGGAGAAGGGTGCTGGGTTCATGTGAAAGTAGATGGAACAGTTTAGGGAGAAGGGTTCAGCCATTGTATTGCCTTTCTGTGGCCATCAACCACAGTTTATCATGTTGTCTTCTCATTGCAGCGTGCAACACAGAGGTAGAGAAGGTGTGTAAAGTGTCGTCTGAAGATCACCTGCAGCCCTTCAAAGACCAGATGGAGGACTTCCTCAGCCAAGGTAGGAGTGAACACACTACTATGGACACACACTACTATGGACACACACTACTATGGACACACACTACTATGGACAAACACTACTATGGACACACACTACTATGGACACACACTACTATGGACACACACTACTATGGACACACACTACTATGGACACACACTACTATGGACAAACACTACTATGGACACACACTACTATGGACACACACTACTATGGACACACACTACTATGGACAAACACTACTATGGACACACACTACTATGGACAAACACTACTATGGACACACACTACTATGGACACACACTACTATGGACACACACTACTATGGACAAACACTACTATGGACAAACACTACTATGGACACACACTACTATGGACACACACACTACTATGGACACACACTACTATGGACACACACTACTATGGACACACACTACTATGGACACACACACTACTATGGACACACACTCTACTATGGACACACACTACTATGGACACACACTACTATGGACACACACTACTATGGACACACACTACTATGGACACACACTACTATGGACACACACACTACTATGGACACACACACTACTATGGACACACACTACTATGGACACACACTACTATGGACACACACACTACTATGGACACACACACTACTATGGACACACACACTACTATGGACACACACACTACTATGGACACACACTACTATGGACACACACTACTATGGACACACACACTACTATGGACACACACACACTACTATGGACACACACACTACCAACCCTTAACCCTTAACCCTTAACCCTTAAGCCAAAAGATTAGTCCTGGTTTTTAGTTGTCCTACCTTCTTAGGACGTTGTGGTAAGGTAGGACAACAGATTAGTCCTGGTTTTTAGTTGTCCTACCTTGTTAGGACGTTGTTGGTAAGGTAGGACAACATGTACACAAGCAGTGTTGACTTCATCAGCTATTTTAGATTCAGTCCTAGTCCTGTTTTAGATTCAGTCCTAGTCCTGTTTTAGATTCAGTTCTAGTCCTATTTTAGATTCAGTCCTAGTCCTAATTTAGATTCAGTTCTAGTCCTATTTTAGATTCAGTCCTAGTCCTAATTTAGATTCAGTCCTAGTCCTATTTTAGATTCAGTCCTAGTCCTATTTTAGATTCAGTCCTAGTCCTGTTTTAGATTCAGTTCTAGTCCTATTTTAGATTCCGTCCTAGTCCTATTTTAGATTCAGTCCTAGTCCTGTTTTAGATTCAGTCCTAGTCCTATTTTAGATTCCGTCCTAGTCCTATTTTAGATTCAGTCCTAGTCCTGTTTTAGATTCAGTCCTAGTCCTGTTTTAGATTCAGTCCTAGTCCTGTTTTAGATTCAGTCCTAGTCCTGTTTTAGATTCAGTCCTAGTCCTGTTTTAGATTCAGTCCTAGTCCTGTTTTAGATTCAGTCCTAGTCCTGTTTTAGATTCAGTCCTAGTCCTGTTTTAGATTCAGTCCTAGTCCTGTTTTAGATTCAGTCCTAGTCCTATTTTAGATTCAGTCCTAGTCCTATTTTAGATTCAGTCCTAGTCCTGTTTTAGATTCAGTCCTAGTCCTGTTTTAGATTCAGTCCTAGTTCTGTTTTAGATTCAGTCCTACTCTTGTTTGAGATTCAGTCCTAGTCCTGTTTTAGATTCAGTCCTAGTCCTGTTTTAGATTCAGTCCTAGTCCTGTTTTAGATTCAGTCCTAGTCCTGTTTTAGATTCAGTCCTAGTCCTGTTTTAGAGTCAGTCCTAGTCCTGTTTTAGATTCAGTCCTAGTCCTGTTTTAGATTCAGTCCTAGTCCTATTTTAGATTCAGTCCTAGTCCTATTTTAGATTCAGTCCTAGTCCTATTTTAGATTCAGTCCTAGTCCTATTTTAGATTCAGTCCTAGTCCTGTTTTAGATTCAGTCCTAGTCCTGTTTTAGATTCAGTCCTAGTCCTGTTTTAGATTCAGTCCTAGTCCTATTTTAGATTCAGTCCTAGTCCTGTTTTAGATTCAGTCCTAGTCCTGTTTTAGATTCAGTCCTAGTCCTGTTTTAGATTCCGTCCTACTTTAGTAATCTCATCCTTAATTTGAGCTATTATCAGTGAACTAAAGCTCTGGACAATGTTAGTCTAACTTCCATCATGTGCACATTCAGATATCCTTGTCCAACTAGGACTACTGTCACCTCGTATAGCTGGCACATTGCTATTGTTTGTAAGTAGCGGTGGTTTTCTTAAAGGGGGAGAATGTGAGCTTTCCAACAACGGCAGAAATATTACTGTACTCCTAATATTCCCAAAATAGCATTCATATTTCCAATCAGGGGGAAAACAACTTCCCTCTCATTAGTGGACCGTGAGAGCTTCAACACAGATCACTAGCACTGATCTTCTGGTGAGATCAAAGCAGCAATAGCCTACATGAACAGTAAGACAGTAAACATGGTTTTAGGTTACTTGCAATTGAAGTGTCCTGGCTGTGCATAAATTAACTAATTTACTTGCGGAAAATTACACACAGTGCACCATGAAATATATGCATAATACACTGTCAAGTCACAGCAAGGTAGCGAGTGAGTTTCAAGTTAGGGGAAGCTATTTTTTTCACCGTACAATTGCACCTTTATAATTGTTTTATTTTTTTTATTTCACCTTTATTTAACCAGGTAGGTTTGATTTCACCTTTATTTAACCAGGTAGGTTTTATTTCACCTTTATTTAACCAGGTAGGCCAGTTGAGAACAAGTTCTCATTTACAACTGTGACCTGGCCAAGACAAAGCAAGGCATTGAGACAAAAACAACAACACAGAGTTACACATGAGAATAAACAAACGTACAGTCAATAACACAATAGAGAATCTATATACAGAGTGCAAATGTAGTAAGATTAGGAAGGTAGGACAATAAATAGGCCATAGTGGTGAAATAATTACAAATTAGCATTAACACTGGAATGATGGATGTGCAGATGATGATGTGCAAATAGAGATACTGGAGTGCAAAATTAGCTAAAATAATAAATATGGAGATGAGGTAGTAGGGTGGGCTATTTACAGAAGGGCTGTATACAGGTGCAGTGATCGATAAGCAGCTTTGACAGCTGATGCTTAAAGTTATTGAGGGAGATAGGAACCTCTAGCTTCAATGATTTTTGCAGTTCGTTCCAGTCATTGGCAGCAGAGAACTGGAAGGAATGGCGGCCAAAGGAGGTGTTGGCTTTGGGGGTGACCAGTGAGATATACCTGCTGGAGCGCATGCTACAGGTAGGTGTTGCTATGATGACCAGCGAGCTGAGATAAGGCGGGGATTTACCTAATAAAGACTTATAGATGACTTGGAGTCAGTGGGTTTGGCGACGAATATGTAGTGAGGGCCAGCCAACGAGAGAATACAGGTCGCAGTGGTGGGTAGTATATGGGGCTTTGGTAACAAAACGGATGGCACTGTGATAGATTACATCCAATTTGCTGAGTAGAGTGTTGGAGGCTATTTTGTAAATGACATCGCTGAAGTCAAAGATCGGTAGGATGGTCAGTTTTACAAGAGCATGTTTGGCAGCATGAGTGAAGGAGGCTTTGTTGTGAAATAGATTTAATTTTAGATTGGAGATGGTTAATGTGAGTCTGGAAGTTGAGTTTACAGTCTAACCAGACGCCTAGGTATTTGTAGGAGTCCACATATTCTAAGTCAGACCCGTCGAGGGTAGTGATGATAGTCCGGTGGGCGGGTGCGGGCAGCGTTCGATAGAAAAGCATGCATTTAGTTTTACTAGCGTTTAAGAGCAGTTGGAGCCACGGAAGGAGTGTTGTATGGCATTGAAGCTTGTTTGAAGGTTAGTTAACACAGTGTCCAAAGAGGGGCCAGATGTATACAGAAGGGTGTCGTCTGCGTAGAGATGGATCAGAGAGTCACCAGCAGCGAGAGCGACATCGTTGATGTATATAGAGAATAGGGTTGGCCCAAGAATTTAACCCTGTGACACCCCCATAGAGACTGCCAGGGGACCGGACAATAGGCCCTCCGATTTTACACACTGAACTCTGTCTGAGAAGTAGTTGGAGAACCAGGCGAGGCAGTCACTTGAGAAACCAAGGCTGTTGAGTCGAAAGCCTTGGCCAGGTCGATGAAGACGGCTGCACAGTACTGTCTTCTATCGATGGCGGTTATGATATCGTTAAGTACCTTGAGCGTAGCTGAGGTGCACCCATGACCAGCTTGGAAACCAGATTGCATAGCAGAGAAGGTACGGTGGGATTCGAAGAAGTCAGTGATCTGTTTATTAACTTGGCTTTCGAAGACTTTAGAAAGGCAGGGCAAGATGGATATAGGTCTGTAACAGTTTGGGTCTAGAGTGTCTCCCCCTTTGAAGAGGGGGATGACCGCGGCAGCTTTCCAATCTCTAGGGATCTCAGACGATACAAAAGAGAGATTGAACAGGCTGGTAATAGGGGTTGCAACAATTTTGCCTGATAATTTTAGGAAGAAAGGGTCCAGATTGTCTAGCCCAGCAGATTTGTAGGGGTCCAGATTTAGCAGCTTTCAGAACATCAGCTGTCTGGATTTGGGTGAAGGAGAAGCAGGTTGCTGCGGGGGGTACAGAGCTGTTGGCCGGGGTAGGGGTAGCCGGGTGGAAAGCATGGCCAGCCGTAGCAAAATGCTTGTTGAAATTTCCGATTATCGTGGATTTATCGGTGGTGACAGTGTTTCCTAGCCTCATTGCAGTGGGCAACTGGGAGGAGATGCTCTTATTCTCCATGGACTTTACAGTGTCCCAGAACTTTTTGGAATTAGTACTACAGGATGCAAATTTCAGTTTGAAAAAGCTGGCCTTTGCTTTTCTAACTGACTGTGTATATTGGTTCCTGGTTTCCCTGAAAAGTTGCATATCGCGGGGGCTATTCGATGCTAATGCAGTGCGCCACATGATGTTTTTGTGTTGGTCAAGGGCAGTCAAGTCTGGGGTGAACCGGGGCCTCCCGAGTGGTGCACTGCATCACTACAGATGCGGGTTCGAGCCCCATCTGTGTCGCAGCCGGCCGCGACCGGGAGACCCATGAGGCGACGCACAATTGGCCCAGCGTCGTCCGGGTTAGGGAGGGTTTGGCCGGCCGGGTTGTCCTTGTCCCATCGCGCTCTAGCATCTCCTGTGGCAGGCCGGGCGCATACACGTTGACTCAGTCGCCAGGTGGACGGTGGTTCCTCCGACACATTGGTGCGGCTGACTTCCGGGTTAAGAGTTCATTGTGTCAAGAAGCAGTGCTGCTTGGTGGGTTGTGTTTCGGAGGACGCACGGCTCTCAACCTTCGCCTCTCCAGAGTCCGTACGGGAGTTGTAGCGATTGGACAAAACTGTAACTACCAATTGGATACGACGAAATTGGGGAGAAAATGACAACAAAAAAAACCTCTACATCACCAGAGGAACAGAGGAGGAGTAGGATTAGGGCACGGCTGAAGGCATTAAGAACTGGTCGTCTAGTGCGTTGGGTACAGAGAATAAAAGGAGCAGATTTCTGGGCGTGGTGGAATAGATTGAGGTCATAATGTACAGACAGGGATATGGTAAGATGTGAGTTCAGTGGAGGTAAACCTAGGCGTTGGGTAATGAAGAGAGAGGTTGCATCTCTGGAGACACCAGTTAAGCCAGGTGAGGTCTCCGCATGTGTGGGGGGAGGGACAAAGGAGCTATCAGAGGCATGTTGAGCAGGACTGGGGGCTCTACAGTGAAATAAAACAATAATAGCTAACCTAAACAGCAACAGACAAGGCATATTGAAATAAGAAAGAGGCATAAAAAACAAACAGTTAATTAAGAGAGCTAAGACAACGACGGGTAATGGAGATGAATGGACAAAGAGGGTCAGATAGAGAAATGTGATATGCTACACACAGGACCTGGGGCCTGATAGTTAAACAGAATGAAATACCATATAACGGAACAGTCCAGCAGGCATCAGCTGTGTAGCCGAGTAATCATAAGATCCGATGAGGGAACAGTTCAGTGGGCGCTGCACTAGGCGAGTGGGAGGCACGGCGTTCAGAATGCTAGCAGGCCGGGGCTTGCAGATGGATCTTCGGCGACATCGCAGAGAAAAAGCCTATTGAGACCACATCTGACAATTACGTCGGCAGACCAGTCATGGTGGCTCGGCGGGGCTCCGTGTCGACAGTAGAAGGTCCAGGCAGGTTGACAAGGTACTGTAGCCCGGGAGATTAGCTAGTACACGTCAGCTGTCCGGGAGATGGGCCTAGCTTACGGCTAGCTTAGGTAGCATATGGACAATGGTGATTAGCCAAAACAACAACAGCCACTCGATTGCAGCTAGCTAGCTGCGATGATGCGGTGTGATGGTCCTGTGATTTCAGTAGAAATCCGGTGAAGTGGAAGGGAACGCAGTCCGATATGCGCTGGGTTGGTAGCGTGCTGTGCAGACTGGCCGATAATGTCCGAACTAAAGGCTGGCTGATGCAGGCAGAGCGGTGGTGAGGACCGCTAGCAGTGGTTAGCAATGGCTAGTTAGCAAGCTAGCTAGCAGGCTAGCTTCTGACGGTGGTTCAGTTAAATAATGATAAGTAAAGAAATAACGATATTAGATCCGTTTCACGTTGGGTGAGGTGGGTTGCAGGAGAAGTATATCGGGAACAATAAAAATATATAGAAAGACAGACTAATGACAAACTATTACAAACTATTTACACAGGACATGAGACGGGACAAACAAAAACACGTCTGCACTGTTACGCCATCTTGGAATTTTCAAAGGATGATGATAATAAAGGATCATTTGCAGAACAATACAAGATGGTTCCTAATGTGATGAGTAGATTAATATTATAACTCAATCACTGTTCTAGAACCTGACAGCTGTGAACTCTGCAAGCCTCAGCCATACTGACAGAGAAGGTCTAATCAGACGTTTCTTCTTCTTTGAAGAATAGATCTATCATTCTCATTTAAAGCCAGTCTAAGAAGTGGTAGATCTGTTCTATGTGTTATAGATCTGTTATTCTCATATAAAGCCAGTTTAAGAAGCAGTAGATCTGTTCTATGTGTTATAGATCTGTTATTCTCATTTAAAGCCAGTCTAAGAAGCAGTAGATCTGTTCTATGAGTTATAGATCTATCATTCTCATTTAAAGCCAGTCTAAGAAGTGGTAGATCTGTTCTATGTGTTATAGATCTGTTATTCTCATATAAAGCCAGTTTAAGAAGCAGTAGATCTGTTCTATGTGTTATAGATCTGTTATTCTCATTTAAAGCCAGTCTAAGAAGCAGTAGATCTGTTCTATGAGTTATAGATCTATCATTCTCATTTAAAGCCAGTCTAAGAAGTGGTAGATCTGTTCTATGTGTTATAGATCTGTTATTGTCATATAAAGCCAGTCTAAGAAGCAGTAGATCTGTTCTATGTGTTATAGATCTGTTATTGTCATATAAAGCCAGTCTAAGAAGCAGTAGATCTGTTCTATGTGTTATAGATCTGTTATTTTGTGACAAATGAAATTAAGCAACAATTAAAATTTTGCAACCAGGAAATGGTGGAGCGATTTCTGCATAGTGCATCTTTAATTGAATTAGCTTCTACTTCCCTATTGGACGTGCCGCCTATAGTTAACCCCCCCCCCCCAGGCTGCCTATAGTTAACCCCCCCCCAAGGCTGCCTATGGTTAACCCTCCCCAAGGCTGCCTATAGTTAACCCTCCCCAAGGCTGCCTATAGTTAACCCCCCCCAAGGCTGCCTATAGTTAACCCCCCGCAAGGCTGCCTATAGTTAACCCCCCCAAGGCTGCCTATAGTTAACCCCCCCAAGGCTGCCTATAGTTAACCCCCCGCAAGGCTGCCTATAGTTAACCCCCCGCAAGGCTGCCTATAGTTAACCCCCCGCAAGGCTGCCTATAGTTAACCCCCCGCAAGGCTGCCTATAGTTAACCCCCCCAAGGCTGCCTATAGTTAACCCCCCGCAAGGCTGCCTATAGTTAACCCCCCGCAAGGCTGCCTATAGTTAACCCCCCCAAGGCTGCCAATAGTTAACCCCCCGCAAGGCTGCCTATAGTTAACCCCCCCAAGGCTGCCTATAGTTAACCCCCCGCAAGGCTGCCTATAGTTAACCCCCCGCAAGGCTGCCTATAGTTAACCCCCCCAAGGCTGCCTATAGTTAACCCCCCGCAAGGCTGCCTATAGTTAACCCCCCCAAGGCTGCCTATAGTTAACCCCCCGCAAGGCTGCCTATAGTTAACCCCCCGCAAGGCTGCCTATAGTTAACCCCCCGCAAGGCTGCCTATAGTTAACCCCCCGCAAGGCTGCCCATAGTTAACCCCCCCCAAGGCTGCCTATAGTTAACCCCCGCAAGGCTGCCTATAGTTAACCCCCCGCAAGGCTGCCTATAGTTAACCCCCCGCAAGGCTGCCTATAGTTAACCCCCCGCAAGGCTGCCTATAGTTAACCCCCCGCAAGGCTGCCTATAGTTAACCCCCCGCAAGGCTGCCCATAGTTAACCCCCCCCAAGGCTGCCTATAGTTAACCCCCCGCAAGGCTGCCTATAGTTAACCCCCCCAAGGCTGCCTATAGTTAACCCCACGCAAGGCTGCCTATAGTTAACCCCCCGCAAGGCTGCCTATAGTTAACCCCCCCAAGGCTGCTTATAGTTAACCCCCCGCAAGGCTGCCTATAGTTAACCCCCCCAAGGCTGCCTATAGTTAACCCCCCCAAGGCTGCCTATAGTTAACCCCCCGCAAGGCTGCCTATAGTTAACCCCCCGCAAGGCTGCCTATAGTTAACCCCCTATAGCATTTTACAAATGTGAAGTTAACCCCCCCCCCCCCCAAGGCTTACAATGCCGACATCAATGTGAAGTTAACCCCCCCCCCAGGCTTACAAGGCCGACATCAATGTGAAGTTAACCCCCCCCCCCCCCCCCCAGGCTTACAATGCCGACATCAATGTGAAGTTAACCCCCCCCCCAGGCTTACAAGGCCGACATCAATGTGAAGTTAACCCCCCCCCCCCAAGGCTTACAAGGCCGACATCAATGTGAAGTTAACCCCCCCCCCAGGCTTACAAGGCCGACATCAATGTGAAGTTAACCCCCCCCCCCCAAGGCTTACAAGGCCGACATCAATGTGAAGTTAACCCACCCCCCCCCCCAAGGCTTACAAGGCCGACATCAATGTGAAGTTAACCCCCCCCCCCCAAGGCTTACAAGGCCGACATCAATGACCACACAGCCATCATACCGCTCATTAAGGAGATGCGTTCGGTCTCCTAGAGATGAACGTACTTTGGTGCGAAAAGTACAAATCAATCCCAGAACAACAGCAAAGGACCTTGTGAAGATGCTGGAGGAAACGGGTACAAAGGTATCTATATCCACAGTAAAACAAGTCCTATATCGACATAACCTGAAAGGCCGCTCAGCAAGGAAGAAGCCACTGCTCCAAAACCGCCATAAAAAAGCCCGACTACGGTTTGCAACTGCACATGGGGACAAAGATCGTACTTTTTGGAGAAATGTCATCTGGTCTGATGAAACAAAATAGAACTGTTTGGCCATAATGAGCATCGTTATGTTTGGAGTAAAAAGGGGGAGGCTTGCAAGCCGAAGAACACCATCCCAACTGTGAAGCACAGGGGTGGCAGCATCATGTTGTGGGGGTGCATTGCTGCAGGAGGGACTGGTGCAATTCACAAAATAGATGGCATCATGAGGAAGGAAAATTATGTGGATATATTGAAGGAACATCTCAAGACATCAATCAGGAAGTTAAAGCTTTTCCCATGATGTCGAGCAAAGAGCCACTGAGTCTGAAGGTAGGCCTTGAAATACATCCACACGTACACCTCCAATTCACTCAAATTATGTCAATTAGCCTATCAGAAGCTTCTAAATCCATGACATCATTTTCTGGAATTTTCCAAGCTGTTTAAAGGCACAGTCAACTTAGTGTATGTAAACTTCTGACCCACTGGAATTGTGATATAGTGAATTATAAGTGAAATAATCTGTCTGTAAACAATTTGATACAATTACTTGTGTCATTCAAGTTAAGGTATGTAACTTTCAAAATACAGAAATCATCCCCGTAGGATGCATTTTGCATCATTTGATGCCTCGTTTTGCATCATATGAAACAAAATGCATCACACGGGGATGATTTCTGTATTTTGAAAGTTACATACCTTAACTTGAGTGCTGACAAGCAAAACACATTGGGACTAAAGTCAACTATGGACTAATGAAACAAAAACCAAGAGATAGTTTCTGAGTGTTCCTTTAACATGGTGGATAATGCCTCATCATGACCCTTGACCCACCATGAGATTTTGGTAACCTTCCATGGCCATTCATCTCTGCCTGTGACCCGTGAGGACCTCAGGCTCTGGGGTGTCAGGCTTTAATCCCTGAGCTGCCTGCCCAGCCCAGAGTCTTGGGTGTCAGCCTGTCTGCCTGGAGGTCTGAGATGTCAGGGTTTCTGCCCCGCTTCCCCCCTCCACCTCTCACTCTGAGAACCACACTGCTGCAGGCTGCTAGGTCACGCCCAGTCCCTACAGTCAGACACGAGGAGCTTCATGGTGGAATTTCTCTCTTCACCCACAACTGGGATCAATTTGTCAGAGGGCACCCCGGGCACTGACCCCTAATGCCCCAAGGAGACCCCAGTGCAACCCCTACTTCCCCCGAAGGAGACCCTACTTCCCCAGATTGCCCACTACCAGAGCCACCGGTCCCATGGCTGATTGCACTGGAACATACAGTTATTCAGTAACTTCCAACCGGGTCGTAAACTATTATCTATGACAGCACCCACGCACTTAACATTAAAATGGGAATCTACTGTAAATGGTTGCTTTGTCTAGAAGGGAGGTGAAGGTTGTCTTAGTGCAGGTCTCCTTGACTGAGAGGTAAAGGTTGTCTTGGAGCAGGTCTCCTTGACTGAGAGCTTGTCTTGGAGCAGGTCTCCCTGACTTACCACTTGTCTTGGAGCAGGTCTCCCTGACTGAGAGCTTGTCTTGGAGCAGGTCTCCCTGACTTACCACTTGTCTTGGAGCAGGTCTCCCTGACTGAGAGCTTGTCTTGGAGCAGGTCTCCCTGACTGAGAGCTTGTCTTGGAGCAGGTCTCCCTGACTGAGAGCTTGTCTTGGAGCAGGTCTCCCTGACTGAGAGCTTGTCTTGGAGCAGGACTCCCTGACTGAGAGCTTGTCTTGGAGCAGGTCTCCCTGACTGAGAGCTTGTCTTGGTGAAGGACTCCCTGACTGAGAGCTTGTCTTGGTGAAGGACTCCCTGACTGAGAGCTTGTCTTGGTGAAGGACTCCCTGACTGAGAGCTTGTCTTGGTGAAGGACTCCCTGACTGAGAGCTTGTCTTGGTGAAGGACTCCCTGACTGAGAGCTTGTCTTGGTGAAGGACTCCCTGACTGAGAGCTTGTCTTGGTGAAGGACTCCCTGACTGAGAGCTTGTCTTGGTGAAGGACTCCCTGACAGCCACACTGGGGGTCCAGAAGGCTGTTTGATCTCTGACAGGACAGGTTCTTCACTGAGGCCTGCTTCTGGTCTAACAACCGACAAGAGAGTTATAGAATTTTGTTGTTGGGCAAATACGATTGTCTGACGCCACGACAAGAAGGGACCGATGTGATTGAAATGGTTTTCCATTGGAGCTGGACAGTAGTGTAATACCAGGTAGTGTTAGCACTGCCCTCCTCACACAGACTCATTAGAATCACATCACATGCTGCCGTTAGGAACTGAAGGAAGTCATGTTCCTATTAGAAAGGAAGGAAAATGATGTGGATATATTGAAGCAACATCTCAATACATCAGTCAGGAAGTTAAAGCTTGGTCGCAAATGGGTCTTCCAAATGGACAATGACCCCAAGCATACTTCCAAAGTTGTGGCAAAATGGCTTAAGGACAACAAAGTCAAGGTATTGGAGTGGCCATCACAAAGCCCTGACCGCAATCCTATAGAACATTTGTGGGCAGAACTGAAAAAGTGTGTGCGAGCAAGGAGGCCTACAAACCTGACTCAGTTACACCAGTTCTGTCAGGAGGAATGGGCCAAAATTCATCCAACTTATTGTGGGAAGCTTGTGGAAGGCTACCCGAAACGTTTGACCCAAGTTAAACAATTTAAAGGCAATGCTACCAAATACTAATTGAGTGTATATAAACTTCTGACCCACTGGGAATGTGATGAAAGAAATAAAAGCTGAAATAAATCATTCTCTCTACTATTATTCTGACATTTCACATTCTTAAAATAAAGTGGTGATCCTAACTGACCTAAGACAGGGAATTTTAACTAGGATTAAATGTCAGGAATTGTGAAAAACTGAGTTTAAATGTATTTGGCTAAGGTGTATGTAAACTTCCCACTTCAACTGTACATATTACATACACACTTACACATTACACATACACATTACACACATACTTACACATTACATACACATTACACACACACTTACACATTACACACATACACATTACACACACACTTACACATTACATACACATTACACACACACTTACACATTACACACATACACATTACACACATACTTGCATATTACATACACATTACACATTACACACATACTTGCACATTACATACACATTACACATTACACACATACACATTACACACATACTTGCATATTACATACACATTACACACATACACATTACACACATACTTACACATTACATACACATTACACAGCTACTACCCTCCCTGAGAGACTAGGCTGTCCTGAGACCTGTCAACTATTAACCAGCTACTACCCTCCCTGAGAGACTAGGCTGTCCTGAGACCTGTCAACTATTAACCAGCTACTACCCTCCCTGAGAGACTAGGCTGTCCTGAGACCTGTCAACTATTAACCAGCTACTACCCTCCCTGAGAGACTAGGCTGTCCTGAGACCTGTCAACTATTAACCAGCTACTACCCTCCCTGAGAGACTAGGCTGTCCTGAGACCTGTCAACTATTAACCAGCTACTACCCTCCCTGAGAGACTAGGCTGTCCTGAGACCTGTCAACTATTAACCAGCTACTACCCTCCCTGAGAGACTAGGCTGTCCTGAGACCTGTCAACTATTAACCAGCTACTACCCTCCCTGAGAGACTAGACTGTCCTGAGACCTGTCAACTATTAACCAGCTACTACCCTCCCTGAGAGACTAGGCTGTCCTGAGACCTGTCAACTATTAACCAGCTACTACCCTCCCTGAGAGACTAGGCTGTCCTGAGACCTGTCAACTATTAACCAGCTACTACCCTCCCTGAGAGACTAGGCTGTCCTGAGACCTGTCAACTATTAACCAGCTACTACCCTCCCTGAGAGACTAGGCTGTCCTGAGACCTGTCAACTATTAACCAGCTACTACCCTCCCTGAGAGACTAGACTTCCTACTTATAATAACCACTTTGTTTTCTCTCTTGCAGCTAAATCTGACTTGCAGGTCCAGGAGAACCAACTCCGTGACACTCACAAGATGTAAGGAACCGTTTCAATGCAGTCATAACATGCATAAAAAATATGTAGAAATTCAGAACCCACTGAGCAATAATGCTGTAACCAACGTAGAATAGACATTAAGTTCACTACTAACCACGTTTCCATCCAGTAAAGTCCTACCGTATCAAAGATCCCGACCTCTGTGATGGAAACAAGACATTTCAGTATAACTTTATAAATGCTGACAGATCATTTTTTGGGGATCTATTTCTGTCTGTAAATTATTATGCGAGAAATTACTGTGGAAATTCCTTTATGCGCAAATATTGATATAACATATGGAAGTAATCTTGGAGTCACGCGATGACATGGTGTGGTCCTCCCACTATGACTCAGGAAACCATGGTGTGGTCCTCCCACTATGACTCAGGAAACCATGGTGTGGTCCTCACACTATGACTCAGGAAACCATGGTGTGGTCCTCCCACTATGACTCAGGAAACCATGGTGTGGTCCTCCCACTATGACTCAGGAAACCATGGTGTGGTCCTCCCACTATGACTCAGGAAACCATGGTGTGGTCCTCCCACTATGACTCAGGAAACCATGGTGTGGTCCTCCCACTATGACTCAGGAAACCATGGTGTGGTCCTCCCACTATGACTCAGGAAACCATGGTGTGGTCCTCCCACTATGACTCAGGAAAGCATGACATTTCTAAGGCTACAGATGAAATACGTTGTGATGAACTTCACAGGGTGGTGAAGGTGCACGGTGATGAGCTTCATGCTCCTCTCTAATTAATATGGAGGGTTTATTCTGGTGACATGATGATCCATGCTTGACTGACGTTTGACAAAAACAAATATTCTCTCTTATCCATAATAATGTCATCATGTAGACAGTCTACCCGTACAGTCTACCCGTACAGTCTACCCGTACAGTCTACCCGTACAGTCTACCCGTACAGTCTACCAGCACAGTCTACTCACACTGTATCTGCCAGCTGTCCACTAGAGTGAACGTACCAAGACCAGAGTAATTGCTATTTAACACAACAGTTTTTGTGACAAAACTATTGGTGGAGTTGAAAATGTGATGGAAACCCATTTAAAATGTATATTTATATTTGGTACTTTTCATCTGCACTGTTTTTAATCCACAACAAGTCTGTTTGGTGGAAACACCACTGGTGGGAAAATGTGTATATTTTCTTTATGCAGATTATAGAATTATCACATGAAAATCTGTCCAATTAGATGGACACCTAGCTATAGATACCAACTCAGATTTTCAACATCAAACCGACTTGGGTATAGCAGCATAGTTATGATTCTTCTGAGTTTAATCAACAGTGTTGTCGTCCAACAGGAATAGCAGCATAGTTATGATTCTTCTGAGTTTAATCAACAGTGTTGTCGTCCAACAGGCATAGCAGCATAGTTATGATTATTCTGAGTTTAATCAACAGTGTTGTCGTCCAACAGGCATAGCAGCATAGTTATGATTCTTCTGAGTTTAATCAACATTGTTGTCGTCCAACAGGCATAGCAGCATAGTTATGATTCTTCTGAGTTTAATCAACAGTGTTGTCGTCCAACAGGAATAGCAGCATAGTTATGATTCTTCTGAGTTTAATCAACAGTGTTGTCGTCCAACAGGCATAGCAGCATAGTTATGATTCTTCTGAGTTTAATCAACAGTGTTGTCGTCCAACAGGCATAGCAGCATAGTTATGATTCTTCTGAGTTTAATCAACATTGTTGTCGTCCAACAGGCATAGCAGCATAGTTATGATTCTTCTGAGTTTAATCAACAGTGTTGTCGTCCAACAGGAATAGCAGCATAGTTATGATTCTTCTGAGTTTAATCAACAGTGTTGTCGTCCAACAGGCATAGCAGCATAGTTATGATTCTTCTGAGTTTAATCAACAGTGTTGTCGTCCAACAGGAATAGCAGCATAGTTATGATTCTTCTGAGTTTAATCAACAGTGTTGTCGTGCAACAGGCATAGCAGCATAGTTATGATTCTTCTGAGTTTAATCAACAGTGTTGTCGTCCAACAGGCATAGCAGCATAGTTATGATTCTTCTGAGTTTAATCAACAGTGTTGTCGTCCAACAGGAATAGCAGCATAGTTATGATTCTTCTGAGTTTAATCAACAGTGTTGTCGTCCAACAGGCATAGCAGCATAGTTATGATTCTTCTGAGTTTAATCAACAGTGTTGTCGTCCAACAGGCATAGCAGCATAGTTATGATTCTTCTGAGTTTAATCAACAGTGTTGTCGTCCAACAGGAATAGCAGCATAGTTATGATTCTTCTGAGTTTAATCAACAGTGTTGTCGTCCAACAGGCATAGCAGCATAGTTATGATTCTTCTGAGTTTAATCAACAGTGTTGTCGTCCAACAGGCATAGCAGCAAAGTTATGATTGAATGTTATGTTTGGAATAAAGTAGTTGTTAGCTAGTAAAGCTCTATATTTTGGGAAAAACTTTTTAATGAATACCTCATTTGAAATATAAAATAGCGTAGTATTTTTTCACATACTACAGTTCTAAATACATCAATCTGCGTTGGTATTAGATCATTGGGTTTTGTTGTGTTGTAGATTCTTGGAGTTAACCGTGTTCTACCAGGTGAAGGCTAAGATGGGAGAGAAGGAGGTTTCCCCCAACACCTTCTTCTCTGTGTGGCACGACTTCTCCTCCGACTTTAAAGACCTGTGGAAGAAGGAGAACAAGATGATCCTACAGGAAAGGTACGAACCAGTCATGTATATCTTTCAACAACTAATGTTTTTAAATGAGATTCAGAGTTTATTATGTACAGGTAAGTATCAGAAATGGAATCAGAAATGCATCAGGTTTGACACAATGTGTTGATTGTTGGATACATGATGTTCTTCTCTGCTTTTAAAGAAGGAATGTTACAGATACATGTGTTTTCTCCAGAGATGTATAGGGCTTGATACTGTTTGTACTTCAAGAAGTGTACTTATCTTGTAAGAGGTTGATTTCTTCACCTCTCTCATCACTGCTGGCTCTTCTACCAGCTTGACTCCGCTAGGTCTTTAAATGTGGTGAGAACAGACCAGCTCTGTATCTATGGACAGACTTGTTTTGGAGTAGCAGATCTAACGTACCGTTTACCACAAGTACCTGAGCATACCATACCTCCATCCCTCTATCCCGTCGCTCCATCCCTTTCATCTCTCCGACCCCTGCGTCCCTCATCCCCTCGTCCCCTCCATCCCTCCATCCCCTCATCCCCTCCATCTCTCCATCCCCTCCACCCCTCCATCCCCTCATCCCCTCCATCTCTCCATCCCCTCCACCCCTCCATCTCTCCATCCCCCCATCTCCCCATCCCCCCATCCCCTCGTCCCTTCCATCCCCTCCATCTCTCCATCCCCCCATCCCCTCCATCCCCTCGTCCCTTCCATCCCCTCCATCCCTCCATCCCTCCATCCCCTCCATCCCTCCATCCCCTCATCCCCTCCACCCCTCCATCCCCTCCATCCCCTCCATCCCTCCATTTCCTCATCCCCTCCACCCCTCCATCCCCTCCACCCCTCCATCCCCTCCATCCCCTCCATCTCTCCATCTCCTCCATCCCCTCCATCCTCTCCATCCCCTCCATCCCCTCCATCCCCTCCATCTCTCCATCCCCTCCATCCCCTCTACCCCTCCATCCCCTTCATCCCCTCCATCCCCTCCATCTCTCCATCCCCTCCATCCCCTCCATCCCCTCCATCCCCTCCATCCCCTCCATCTCTCCATCCCCTCCATCTCTCCATCCCCTCATCCCCTCCTTCCCTCCACCCCTCCATTCCCTCCATCTCTCCATCCCCTCCATCCCCTCCATCTCTCCATCCCCTCCATCCCCTCCATCCCCTCCATCCCCTCATCCCCTCCACCCCTCCACCCCTCCATCTCTCCATCCCCTCCACCCCCTCCATCCCCTCCATCTCTCCATCCCCTCCATCCCCTCCACCCCTCCATCCCCTCCATCCCCTCCATCTCTCCATCCCCTCCATCCCCTCCATCTCTCCATCCCCTCCATCCCCTCCATCTCTCCATCCCCTCATCCCCTCCATCCCTCCACCCCTCCATCCCCTCCATCCCCTCCATCCCCTCCATCCCTCCACCCCTCCATCTCTCCATCCCCTCCATCCACTCCATCCCCTCCACCCCTCCATCCCCTCCGTCCCCTCCACTCCAAACATTTGTTTGCCATAAACCCTACAGTAATTAAAATATGACAGGTTCTGCTGCTCACCTTTCACACGTATTCCACTCCTCCACTCCTCCACTATCTGAGATAATATATTCTGATTCCTGTCAGATGTAGATCTTTCCTAACTAGTGCTGGACCTGACTGACCAGATCTTTCCTAACTAGTGTTGGACCTCTCTGACCAGATCTTTCCTAACTAGTGTTGGACCTGACTGACCAGATCTTTCCTAACTAGTGTTGGACCTCTCTGACCAGATCTTTCCTAACTAGTGTTGGACCTCTCTGACCAGATCTTTCCTAACTAGTGTTGGACCTCTCTGACCAGATCTTTCCTAACTAGTGTTGGACCTCTCTGACCAGATCCTTCCAAACTAGTGCTGGACCTCTCTAACCAGATCCTTCCTAACTAGTGTTGGACCTCTCTGACCAGATCCTTCCAAACTAGTGTTGGACCTCTCTGACCAGATCCTGAATGGTTCCTCAGTGGTCCAGTCTACTATCTGTAGAACTTCAAAGGTGTGAGTCTAGGGTTAGTTGTAGATCTGACCCTGTTTGGATTCCTTAAAGGCTCTCCAGGGCTCCGCCCACATGACTTCACCTGACAAGTCATTTAAAAATACAGGGCTCCGCCCCATGACTTCACCTGACAAGTCATTTATAAATACAGGGCTCCGCCCCATGACTTCACCTGACAAGTCATTTATACTTTAAGGGTTTTTAAAGAATTTGAAGGATCGTGCTTGCTGTTATTATCTGAAGCTGTCTTCCTCCTAATCTCCTAATCTCCTAATATAAACAGCAATCTTTTATTACTGTCTGTCTTATTGATCCATAAATGGCCTGAAGGCTGTAAGTTACTGTCTGTCTTATTGATCCATAAAGGGCCTGAAGGCTGTAAGTTACTGTCTGTCTTATTGATCCATAAAGGGCCTGAAGGCTGTAAGTTACTGTCTGTCTTATTGATCCATAAAGGGCCTGAAGGCTGTAAGTTACTGTCTGTCTTAATGATCCATAAAGGGCCTGAGGGCTGTAAGTTACTGTCTGTCTTAATGATCCATAAAGGGCCTGAAGGCTGTAAGTTACTGTCTGTCTTAATGATCCATAAAGGGCCTGAAGGCTGTAAGTTACTGTCTGTCTTAATGATCCATAAAGGGCCTGAGGGCTGTAAGTTACTGTCTGTCTTAATGATCCATAAAGGACCTGAAGGCTGTAAGTTACTGTCTGTCTTAATGATCCATAAAGAGCCTGAAGGCTGTAAGTTACTGTCTGTCTTATTGATCCATAAAGGGCCTGAAGGCTGTAAGTTACTGTCTGTCTTAATGATCCATAAAGGGCCTGGAGGCTGTAAGTTACTGTCTGTCTTATTGATCCATAAAGGGCCTGAAGGCTGTAAGTTACTGTCTGTCTTAATGATCCATAAAGGGCCTGGAGGCTGTAAGTTACTGTCTGTCTTATTGATCCATAAAGGGCCTGAAGGCTGTAAGTTACTGTCTGTCTTAATGATCCATAAAGGGCCTGAAGGCTGTAAGTTACTGTCTGTCTTAATGATCCATAAAGGGCCTGAAGGCTGTAAGTTACTGTCTGTCTTAATGATCCATAAAGGGCCTGAAGGCTGTAAGTTACTGTCTGTCTTATTGATCCATAAAGGGCCTGAAGGCTGTAAGTTACTGTCTGTCTTATTGATCCATAAAGAGCCTGAAGGCTGTAAGTTACTGTCTGTCTTTTTGATCCATAAAGGGCCTGAAGGCTGTAAGTTACTGTCTGTCTTATTGATCCATAAAGGGCCGGAAGGCTGTAAGTTACTGTCTGTCTTAATGATCCATAAAGGGCCTGAAGGCTGTAAGTTACTGTCTGTCTTATTGATCCATAAAGGGCCTGAAGGCTGTAAGTTACTGTCTGTCTTAATGATCCATAAAGGGCCTGAAGGCTGTAAGTTACTGTCTGTCTTATTGATCCATAAAGGGCCTGAAGGCTGTAAGTTACTGTCTGTCTTATTGATCCATAAAGGGCCTGAAGGCTGTAAGTTACTGTCTGTCTTATTGATCCATAAAGGGCCTGAAGGCTGTAAGTTACTGTCTGTCTTATTGATCCATAAAGAGCCTGAAGGCTGTAAGTTACTGTCTGTCTTAATGATCCATAAAGGGCCTGAAGGCTGTAAGTTACTGTCTGTCTTAATGATCCATAAAGGGCCTGAAGGCTGTAAGTTACTGTCTGTCTTAATGATCCATAAAGGGCCTGAAGGCTGTAAGTTACTGTCTGTCTTATTGATCCATAAAGGGCCTGAAGGCTGTAAGTTACTGTCTGTCTTAATGATCCATAAAGGGCCTGAAGGCTGTAAGTTACTGTCTGTCTTATTGATCCATAAAGGGGCTGAAGGCTGTAAGTTACTGTCTGTCTTAATGATCCATAAAGGGCCTGAAGGCTGTAAGTTACTGTCTGTCTTATTGATCCATAAAGGGCCTGAAGGCTGTAAGTTACTGTCTGTCTTATTGATCCATAAAGGGCCTAAAGGCTGTAAGTTACTGTCTGTCTTATTGATCCATAAAGGGCCTGAAGGCTGTAAGTTACTGTCTGTCTTAATGATCCATAAAGGGCCTGAAGGCTGTAAGTTACTGTCTGTCTTAATGATCCATAAAGGGCCTGAAGGCTGTAAGTTACTGTCTGTCTTATTGATCCATAAAGGGCCTGAAGGCTGTAAGTTACTGTCTGTCTTATTGATCCATAAAGGGCCTGAAGGCTGTAAGTTACTGTCTGTCTTAATGATTCATAAAGGGCCTGAAGGCTGTAAGTTACTGTCTGTCTTATTGATCCATAAAGGGCCTGAAGGCTGTAAGTTACTGTCTGTCTTAATGATCCATAAAGGGCCTGAAGGCTGCAAGTTACTGTCTGTCTTAATGATCCATAAAGGGCCTGAAGGCTGTAAGTTACTGTCTGTCTTAATGATCCATAAAGGGCCTGAAGGCTGTAAGTTACTGTCTGTTTCAGTTTGTGACAAAACAAGCAAGTATAGTGTAGAGAATCATTGTACCGTCTAAACCACTGTAATAAACTAGTATAGTGTAGAGAATCATTGTACCGTCTAAACCTCTGTGAAATATACTTTCCATAACAAAAATACTTTACTTTCAGCTGTTTGATGCTGGTGTACAAAACCGAAAGTTGGACGCAAAAATTTAAATTTAGGGAAGCCTAGAAATTGTGCACATAGAACAGATCTACCGCTTCTTAGACTTGCTTTCAGTGAGAATAACAGATCTATAACATTCATATCTATGTGAATTTGGTTGGGTCACCCAAAAAGTCACATATTGCAGGTTTAAGTTGCCACATGCTTTTCCAGAAATCTAACAGAGGCAGTATTAGGAGGTATTGTTTTGTATTAGGAGCAGGGTTGTAGTGGAGGGTAAACCCACGTAAACGCCGTTTACAAACCTTTTTATTTGTGAAATAGCGTTTACTCACATTTTCATTTAATTAATTATAATTTACGTACTTATTACCGCGTTTTCCCAGCATGCTCAGGCACGCGGAGTATGCTCCTTATGTTCACCTGCACACTGATTCATCAATGTCCTCCGTGAATTCCCTCAGCAAATAGTAGGGTGTCAGGCTAACGGCTAAAACAGTAGCACTCCATAATTCTGAACTATTATAGTTCAACTGTTATAAAGAAAAACATACTAAAACAACAATTAACACACAAACAATGTGAGATGCTTAACAGGCGACCAGCAGGGCGGCGCCAACCTCTAAAAAGCTGACTGCAGTGTGTCGTGTGGGTTTTCACTATGACCCAGATGTCAATGGTATCTGACTGCAGTGTGTCGTGTGGGTTTTCACTATGACCCAGATGTAAATGTTATCTGACTGCAGTGTGTCGTGTGGGTTTTCACTATGACCCAGATGTAAATGGTATCTGACTGCAGTGGGTGGCTGTGTTGTTTCTGAGATACAGGCTGAAGAAGGCAGAGGAGTGCTTCAGACAAGCCAAGGAGAAGGCTACCTACAGTGTCAAACCCAAACACGCCTCTGGAATCGTACGTGCTTCTCTTTTTCTCTCATGTCTTCATTTGTCATGTGATCCACCTCACAATATAATTGGCCACTATTTACAATGACTTTGACATGATTGATTCTTTCTCACAGTTTACAAAAAACCTGAAGAAAGCATAACTGACAATTTAACTGATTTATTTTCACAGAAAGCCAAGCTGGGCATGAAGATTTAAGACTGGTGGACAGTATGGTGCGTTGTACTGAGGAGAGAGACTAGGAACAGCCAAGAGGGACTTTAGAAAAACAACCATGCTTGAATTCCAAATGTCACACTATTCGCTATATAGGGCACTACTTTAGACCAGGGCCCACAGGGCTTTAGTCAAAAGTAGTGCACCATGTTTAGACCAGGGCCCATAGGGCTTTAGTCAAAAGTAGTGCACCATGTTTAGACCAGGGCCCATAGGGCTCTAGTCAAAAGTAGTGCACCATGTTGGGAACAGGGTGCCATTTGGGACATAAGCTTCAAATGTAACTTTTGACTCCAAGCAGCTGTCAGTCTGTCTGTCTCCCGCCCCCTGGACCGACTCTGCAGGCTTCTGTTATTAGCGCGTCAGACACAAACACATGAACATCCAATCATACAGAATATTTAACACCACGGGGTCAGAGGATGTCATTCTAACAGAACTCAGTGGATGATGACCTACCAGTGGATGTTCTATTTATAGGGTGGTTTCCACGGGGACGTGCTAAAGGATCCCGACTGTTGAGATACCTGGAGCCATCAGTCCTTCCCCCTACAGTACAGTACTGACCTGAAATGCCAAACATCTGACCTGTTCTTACTGCATACCATGACAATATGTTGTTTTCCAAAGCAATATACATGTGTATTAGGCTCCCTGAAACAGGGGTTGTGTACATATTAAAACACAACCTCATTGGACTGTGAATGTGAGAGGAAACGTGTGAAGAGAAACCAATCGTCCAGGATGCATCCCAAATGCCCCCCTGTTCCCTATATAGCACACTACTTTAGACCAGGGCCCTGCCCCCTGTTCCCTATATAGTACACTACTTTAGACCAGGGCCCTGCCCCCTGCCCCCTATATAGTACACTACTTTAGACCAGGGCCCTGCCCCCTATATAGCACACTACTTTAGACCAGGGCCCCTGCCCCCTATATAGCACACTACTTTAGACCAGGGCCCTGCCCCCTGTTCCCTATATAGTACACTACTTTAGACCAGGGCTCTGCCCCCTGCCCCCTATATAGTACACTACTTTAGACCAGGGCCCTGCCCCCTATATAGTACACTACTTTAGACCAGGGCCCTGCCCCCTATATAGCACACTACTTTAGACCAGGGCCCTGCCCCCTGTTCCCTATATAGTACACTACTTTAGACCAGGGCCCTGCCCCCTATATAGTACACTACTTTAGACCAGAGCCCTGCCCCCTGTTCCCTATATAGTACACTACTTTAGACCAGGGCCCTGCCCCCTGTTCCCTATATAGTACACTACTTTAGACCAGGGCCCTGCCCCCTGCCCCCTATATAGTACACTACTTTAGACCAGGGCCCTGCCCCCTATATAGTACACTACTTTAGACCAGGGCCCTGCCCCCTATATAGCACACTACTTTAGACCAGAGCCCTGCCCCCTATATAGTACACTACTTTAGACCAGAGCCCTGCCCCCTGTTCCCTATATAGTACACTACTTTAGACCAGGGCCCTGCCCCCTATATAGTACACTACTTTAGACCAGGGCCCTGCCCCCTGTTCCCTATATAGTACACTACTTTAGACCAGGGCCCTGCCCCCTATATAGTACACTACTTTAGACCAGAGCCCTGCCCCCTGTTCCCTATATAGTACACTACTTTAGACCAGGGCCCTGCCCCCTATATAGTACACTACTTTAGACCAGGGCCCTGCCCCCTGTTCCCTATATAGTACACTACTTTAGACCAGGGCCCTGCCCCCTGTTCCCTATATAGCACACTACTTTAGACCAGGGCCCTGCCCCCTATATAGTACACTACTTTAGACCAGGGCCCTGCCCCCTATATAGTACACTACTTTAGACCAGGGCCCTGCCCCCTGTTCCCTATATAGTACACTACTTTAGACCAGGGCCCTGCCCCCTGTTCCCTATATAGTACACTACTTTAGACCAGGGCCCCTGCCCCCTATATAGCACACTACTTTAGACCAGGGCCCTGCCCCCTATATAGCACACTACTTTAGACCAGGGCCCCTGCCCCCTGCCCCCTATATAGCACACTACTTTAGACCAGGGCCCCTGCCCCCTATATAGCACACTACTTTAGACCAGGGCCCTGCCCCCTATATAGCACACTACTTTAGACCAGGGCCCTGCCCCCTATATAGCACACTACTTTAGACCAGGGCCCTGCCCCCTATATAGCACACTACTTTAGACCAGGGCCCATGCCCCCTATATACCAATATAGTGCACTATATAGGGTTGCATTTGGGATGCAGACTCTGACAGATCACAGTACCATCAACATGTTGATGTTCAGTATTATTATTTTCAGACCGTTGATCTCAGCGTTTTGAGATGGCAGCAGCCAGTCTCCTGAATGTTCTCTTCAAGCATTAGAAATGAACCATGGTGTGAAGGGGTAAATAACTCCAGTGTGTTACCATAACCTTGAATAATGGGCCGTCCCAAATGGCACCCTATTCCCTAGTTAGTGCACTACTTTTGATGAGGGCCCAAAGTAGTGATCTATATAGGGTACCACCATTTAGGGTACGACCACACCCATGATGTCCAACGTTGAGCACAACTAGATTGCATCAGGGATGGAAGAGCTTCCTGTATCCTTCCTGACCAGTAGAGGTTTACCCACTGAAGCTCTTAACTGCTTCCTGTTCACGCTGTTTAGAAGATGCTTTGCTCATTTACTTATCAAAACCATCACTTCAAATACAAAGAGATTCTTCTTCTGTCTTATGGAGAAAAACAAATGCCAGTTTGGTGTAAAACTGTAAATGTATAAGAAGACCTAGCTCATGTATGTGAGGACAGAGAGGGTTATGGGAAATGTAGTGTGTTGGTTTGATAACATTGTTAATGTAAGAAAGTCAACAGTCACAAAGGAATGTTCATTTGCATTGGAAGTGCATTCAAATAATTGACTTGATTACTAAAATAATATATTTAAAATGCTTTTATGAAGTAGTATTATATTCTTCAACATATTTTTGTAAAGATGTTATTTTCTGTCCAAGCATGTTCTATCACACCATCATCCTGGAGTTGTTGGATAAGGTTCATTCTTCTTCTCTATAATGTTTTTGTATGGACTGGATCTTTGTTTGTTCTGGGAGCAGCAGTGTCATTTATCTACAATAAAAGGAGGAATACATTCAGCATGTTATGTGGTTTGCAGGTGATTGTATCTTCTGAAGGCCATCATTGAAATCATAAACTTGACTAAGGATACGTGCGGATAAGAGTCTTCAAACTTAGTGTTATTGAGATGCAGCAACTTTCATCTTAACCTTTCAATACTGACAAGTTAAACAAACCACAATGCAGTGGCGGATTTAGGTACTATAGGTGACTTGGGGAGCCGCTCAGGGTGACGTCTTACTGGGGGGGTTAACCTAGAGGCCCAGGGTGACATCTTACTGGGGGGGTTAACATAGAGGCCCAGGGTGACGTCTTACTGGGGGGGTTAACCTAGAGGCCCAGGGTGACATCTTACTGGGGGGGTTAACATAGAGGCCCAGGGTGACGTCTTACTGGGGGGGTTAACCTAGAGGCCCAGGGTGACATCTTACTGGGGGGGTTAACATAGAGGCCCAGGGTGACATCTTACTGGGGGGGTTAACCTAGAGGCCCAGGGTGACGTCTTACTGGGGGGGTTAACATAGAGGCCCAGGGTGACATCTTACTGGGGGGGTTAACCTAGAGGCCCAGGGTGACGTCTTACTGGGGGGGTTAACATAGAGGCCCAGGGTGACATCTTACTGGGGGGGTTAACATAGAGGCCCAGGGTGACATCTTACTGGGGGGTTAACATAGAGGCCCAGGGTGACATCTTACTGGGGGGGTTAACCTAGAGGCCCAGGGTGACATCTTACTGGGGGGGTTAACATAGAGGCCCAGGGTGACGTCTTACTGGGGGGGTTAACATAGAGGTCCAGGGTGACGTCTTACTGGGGGGGTTAACATAGAGGCTCAGGGTGACATCTTACTGGGGGGGTTAACATAGAGGCCCAGGGTGACGTCTTACTGGGGGGGTTAACATAGAGGCCCAGGGTGACGTCTTACTGGGGGGGTTAACATAGAGGCCCAGGGTGACGTCTTACTGGGGGGGTTAACATAGAGGCCCAGGGTGACGTCTTACTGGGGGGGTTAACATAGAGGCCCAGGGTGATGTCTTACTGGGGGGGTTAACATAGAGGCCCAAGGTGACATCTTACTGGGGGGGTTAACCTAGAGGCCCAGGGTGACGTCTTACTGGGGGGGTTAACATAGAGGCCCAGGGTGACGTCTTACTGGGGGGGTTAACATAGAGGCCCAGGGTGACGTCTTACTGGGGGGGTTAACATAGAGGCCCAGGGTGACATCTTACTGGGGGGGTTAACCTAGAGGCCCAGGGTGACATCTTACTGGGGGGGTTAACATAGAGGCCCAGGGTGACATCTTACTGGGGGGGTTAACATAGAGGCCCAGGGTGACATCTTACTGGGGGGTTAACATAGAGGCCCAGGGTGACATCTTACTGGGGGGGTTAACCTAGAGGCCCAGGGTGACATCTTACTGGGGGGGTTAACATAGAGGCCCAGGGTGACGTCTTACTGGGGGGGTTAACATAGAGGCCCAGGGTGACGTCTTACTGGGGGGGTTAACATAGAGGCTCAGGGTGACATCTTACTGGGGGGGTTAACATAGAGGCCCAGGGTGACGTCTTACTGGGGGGGTTAACATAGAGGCCCAGGGTGACGTCTTACTGGGGGGGTTAACATAGAGGCCCAGGGTGACGTCTTACTGGGGGGGTTAACATAGAGGCCCAGGGTGACGTCTTACTGGGGGGGTTAACATAGAGGCCCAGGGTGATGTCTTACTGGGGGGGTTAACATAGAGGCCCAAGGTGACATCTTACTGGGGGGGTTAACCTAGAGGCCCAGGGTGACGTCTTACTGGGGGGGTTAACATAGAGGCCCAGGGTGACGTCTTACTGGGGGGGTTAACCTAGAGGCCCAGGGTGACGTCTTACTGGGGGGGTTAACCTAGAGGCCCAGGGTGACGTCTTACTGGGGGGGTTAACCTAGAGGCCCAGGGTGACGTCTTACTGGGGGGGTTAACATAGAGGCCCAGGGTGACATACCGCCACTGTTCACAATTAGAACACAAACACCAAGATAAACTTGTTTCAAGTTCGGTATAGATTTAGTATATAATGTATTAATGTATCTAAATATAAATGTTATTGTAATGTAACATTGTATTGATATAATTTCTCTAAATGTAATAATAATGTGATATTTATCTGTACAGAATGATATAGTGCCTTGTGGAATCCCAGGTAGGCTATTGCTGCAGTAAGCCTTCTGCGAACCCAGTCAGTCTCATTTCAACAACCTCTGTGGAATATGGACATATTCATTGTGGCACACCTTAGCAAAACGTTTTGTAGTCGAAAATTACGTCCCTTAGTTTCAGTCAGTTTCCTTCCATTTGAATACAACCCACATCACCGTCAGGCTGAGGAGACCTGTGGTCCAGGTAACACTCTGTTTCTGCAGAGACGGAAGAGGAAGCGAGACGTCTCTATCCTTTTTTCTGGTTCATATACAGTCAATTAACTAAATAGACCAGACCCAGCTGCTATCGGATTGTAGTCTATGGGAGAGCCACCGCTTAAGCAGACTGGAACTGTGACAATTTTTTTAAATGGTAAACTGCCTGAGTAAGACCTCTTAATTTATCCACCATCTTTGAACTACAGAGTATATAGTCGTGGGTTTATTCGGCCTGGGTTGTAGAAATATCAGTCTGTCTCGGGCTTGGTGTGATCAACGCAGAGCTGCTCCATAGAAATGTCTGTCATGCTCAGTACTTCTAAATAGTGGGCCCTTCTGGTTTTAGGTCTCATTCTATGAGTCGTCAATACAATGCATGTTCTCACCCTCATGTGCTCAAGTCTTGTACAAAGTGTCTCCTGTGAGGTGAGAGGAATATCTGGACAGTATCTAGGGATAGTCCGATGAAAAGAGATGGAGGCAGGAGGGATACAGAGTCACTGCTTCTCAGAGTCACTGACGGAGACCGATATACAGCGACACTGTTTGACCCTCTGGATCTTGCGGTGCCTGAAGGGCGGCTGGAGGTCGGGACAGTCCAGCTCTAAGGTCAGGGTGGTGAACCGCTGCGGCCGGCAGAAAGCACAGGACTGGAAAGACTCATGCTCCTTCTTAATGTGTCTTGGGATATAGAAGGAGTTACACTGGCCGTAACAGAACCTGTTGATGACGGTACGACTGAGACAGCCCTCTTCGCTCACCGTCTGGCGTAGTGGCTGGGTCTTGCACCAGTCACTCTTCAGGTACTTCCTCTCTGTGATAACAAGAGCTTCCTGGCTGGAGGCAAGTACTTCCTGTTTACGGTTGCGTTTGTCAGAGGTGTTGCCTTTCTCCTTGAAGGGGGAGGGGATGGAGCCTTCGAGGCGGGTCTTGCGGGTGTCGCCGCCCACCGCACACAGGACGCCTGCAAGCAGGATTGACAGAACAAACTGCCTGTACATCCTGAAAGAGAAAGAGGAGGGGTTAGAACAAACTGCCTGTACATCCTGACAGAGAGGAGAGGTTAGAACAAACTGCCTGTACATCCTGACAGAGAGGTTATAACAAACTGCCTGTACATCCTGACAGAGAGGAGAGGTTAGAACAAACTGCCTGTACATCCTGACAGAGAGGAGGTTAGAACAAACTAACTGTACATCCTGACAGAGAGGAGAGGAGAGGTTAGAACAAACTGCCTGTACATCCTGACAGAGAGGAGAGGTTAGAACAAACTGCCTGTACATCCTGACAGAGAGGAGAGGTTAGAACAAACTGCCTGTACATCCTGACAGAGGAGAGGTTAGAACAAACTGCCTGTACATCCTGACCGAGAGGAGAGGTTAGAACAAACTGCCTGTACATCCTGACAGAGAGGAGAGGTTAGAACAAACTGCCTGTACATCCTGACAGAGAGGAGAGGTTAGAACAAACTGCCTGTACATCCTGACAGAGAGGAGAGGAGAGGTTAGAACAAACTGCCTGTACATCCTGATAGAGGGGAGAGGTTAGAACAAACTGCCTGTACATCCTGATAGAGAGGTTAGAACAAACTCCTGTACATCCTGACAGAGGAGAGGTTATAACAAACTGCCTGTACATCCTGACAGAGAGGTTAGAACAAACTCCTGTACATCCTGACAGAGAGGAGAGGTTAGAACAAACTGCCTGTACATCCTGACAGAGAGGTTAGAACAAACTCCTGTACATCCTGACAGAGGAGAGGTTAGAACAAACTGCCTGTACATCCTGATAGAGGGGAGAGGTTAGAACAAACTGCCTGTACATCCTGATAGAGAGGTTAGAACAAACTCCTGTACATCCTGACAGAGGAGAGGTTATAACAAACTGCCTGTACATCCTGACAGAGAGGTTAGAACAAACTCCTGTACATCCTGACAGAGAGGAGAGGTTAGAACAAACTGCCTGTACATCCTGACAGAGAGGTTAGAACAAACTCCTGTACATCCTGACAGAGAGGAGAGGTTAGAACAAACTGCCTGTACATCCTGACAGAGAGGTTAGAACAAACTGCCTGTGCATCCTGATAGAGTTTGAGGTTAGAACAAACTGCCTGTATATCCTGACAGAGAGGTTAGAACAAACTGCCTGTGCATCCTGATAGAGTTTGAGGTTAGAACAAACTGCCTGTACATCCTGACAGAGAGAAGAGGTTAGAACAAACTGCCTGTGCATCCTGATAGAGTTTGAGGTTAGAACAAACTGCCTGTACATCCTGACCGAGAGGAGAGGTTAGAACAAACTGCCTGTACATCCTGACAGAGAGGAGAGGTTAGAACAAACTGCCTGTACATCCTGACAGAGAGGAGAGGTTAGAACAAACTGCCTGTACATCCTGACAGAGTAGAGGTTAGAACAAACTGCCTGTACATCCTGACAGAGAGGAGAGGTTAGAACAAACTGCCTGTACATCCTGACAGAGAGGAGAGGTTAGAACAAACTGCCTGTACATCCTGACAGAGAGGAGAGGTTAGAACAAACTGCCTGTACATCCTGACAGAGAGGTTTGAAACAAACTGCCTGTACATCCTGACAGAGAGGAGAGGTTAGAACAAACTGCCTGTACATCCTGACAGAGAGGAGAGGTTAGAACAAACTGCCTGTACATCCTGACAGAGAGGTTTGAAACAAACTGCCTGTACATCCTGACAGAGAGGTTTGAAACAAACTGCCTGTACATCCTGACAGAGAGGAGAGGTTAGAACAAACTGCCTGTACATCCTGACAGAGAGGAGAGGTTAGAACAAACTGCCTGTACATCCTGACAGAGGAGAGGTTAGAACAAACTGCCTGTACATCCTGACAGAGGAGAGGTTAGAACAAACTGCCTGTACATCCTGACAGAGGAGAGGTTAGAACAAACTGCCTGTACATCCTGACAGAGAGGAGAGGAGAGGTTAGAACAAACTGCCTGTACATCCTGACAGAGAGGAGAGGTTAGAACAAACTGCCTGTACATCCTGACAGAGAGGAGAGGAGGTTAGAACAAACTGCCTGTACATCCTGACAGAGAGGAGAGGAGGTTAGAACAAACTGCCTGTACATCCTGACAGAGAGGAGAGGTTAGAACAAACTGCCTGTACATCCTGACAGAGGAGAGGTTAGAACAAACTGCCTGTACATCCTGACAGAGAGGAGAGGTTAGAACAAACTGCCTGTACATCCTGACAGAGGAGAGGTTAGAACAAACTGCCTGTACATCCTGACAGAGGAGAGGTTAGAACAAACTGCCTGTACATCCTGACAGAGAGGAGAGAAGATAGACTTTGGAGATTAATGTTAGAGTGGAAAATGAAGATCTGTCTCTTCTAAAGGAGAGGAGAGAGTATCATGTTAGACGGTCACCATCTGTGGCTTCTGTCTGTCTTTCATACAACAACACTGATCAGTACGCACAGAGATCTGCGTCTGGAGAGGGCACAATGTTAGATGATGATGATGATGGTCTGTGTCTAATGTGAGGAGGAGAGGGGACAATGTTAGATGATGATGATGATGGTCTGTGTCTAATGTGAGGAGGAGAGGGGACAATGTTAGATGATGATGATGATGATGATGGTGGTCTGTATCTTATGTGAGGAGGAGAGAGGACAATGCTAGATGATGATGGTCTGTATCTTATGTGAGGAGGAGAGAGGACAATGCTAGATGATGATGGTCTGTATCTTATGTGAGGAGGAGAGAGGACAATGCTAGATGATGATGGTCTGTATCTTATGTGAGGAGGAGAGAGGACAATGCTAGATGATGATGGTCTGTATCTTATGTGAGGAGGAGAGAGGACAATGCTAGATGATGATGGTCTGTATCTTATGTGAGGAGGAGAGAGGACAATGCTAGATGATGATGGTCTGTATCTTATGTGAGGAGGAGAGAGGACAATGTTAGATGATGATGGTCTGTATCTTATGTGAGGAGGAGAGAGGACAATGTTAGATGATGATGGTCTGTATCTTATGTGAGGAGGAGAGAGGACAATGTTAGATGATGATGGTGATGATGGTCTGTATCTTATGTGAGGAGGAGAGGGGACAATTTTAGATGTATGACCTGTCAGACCTGTCAGACCTTCTAACTAGTGCTGCTGTATGGCCTGTCAGACCTGTCAGACCTTCTAACTAGTGCTGCTGTATGGCCTGTCAGACCTGTCAGACCTTCTAACTAGTGCTGCTGTATGGCCTGTCAGACCTAGTAGCTCCTCACTGCTCAGGTCTGTTTACTCTGAACTTGGCCAAAAAACAACCCTTAGACCAGGGCTGTCCAACCCTGTTCCTGGAGAGCTACCCTCCTGGAGTAAATACCTGCAGGATGGTAGCTCTCCAGGAACAGGGTTGGATAGCCCTGCCCTAGACCCTAACCGCTAGCCATTAGACACTAGCCATTAGACACTAACCTCTAGACACTAGCCCCGGCCTAGACACTAGCACGCTAACCACTAGAGCCTAGACCAGGGGTCTTCAAGCCCGTTCCTGGAGAGCTACAGTCCTGTAGGTTTTCGCTCCAACCCTAGTCTATCACACCTGATTCTAATAACTAGCTGGTTGATAAGCAGAACCAGGTTAGTTACAACTGGGGTTGGAGTTAAAACCTACAGGAGACTATATCTTCAGGAACAGGGTAGGAGAGAACATACAGGAGGCTATATCTCCAGGAACAGGGTAGGAGAGAACCTACAGGAGGCTATATCTCCATGAACAGGGTTAGAGTTAAAACCTACAGGAGGATATATCTCCAGGAACAGGGTTAGAGTTAAAACCTACAGGAGGCTGTATCTCCATGAACAGGGTTAGAGTTAAAACCTACAGGAGGCTATATCTCCAGGAACAGGGTAGGAGTTAAAACCTACAGGAGGCTATATCTCCAGGAACAGGGTAGGATAGAACCTACAGGAGGCTATATCTCCAGGAACAGGGTAGAATAGAACCTACAGGAGGCTAAATCTCCAGGAACAGGGTTAGAGTTAAAACCTACAGGAGGCTTCATCTCCAGGAACAGGGTTAGAGTTAAAACCTACAGGAGGCTATATCTCCGGGAACAGTGTAGGAGAGAACCTACAGTCGAATAGACCCTAGCCCTTAGCCTCTGGCCTAGACACTAACCCCTAGCCTCAAGACACTACCCACTAGACCCTAGCCCTTAGCCTCTGGCCTAGACACTAACCCCTAGCCTCAAGACACTACCCACTAGACCCTAGCCCTTAGCCTCTGGTATAATCAATATGGTGACAATACCACCTGGCCTATCAGAGGGCAAGATGGAACTTCCACCATACTGCTTCTACCTATCCTATCCTATCAGATCTACACAGTGTGTAGGGGGTGTGGGCTAGGGACTAGGGGAAGTGTCTAGGGCTAGGGACTAGGGACTAGGGGAGGTGTCTAGGTCTAGGGACTAGGGGAAGTGTCTAGGGCTAGGGACTAGGGGAAGTGTCTAGGGCTAGGGCTAGGGACTAGGGGAAGTGTCTAGGGCTAGGGCTAGGGACTAGGGGAAGTGTCTAGGGCTAGGGACTAGGGGAAGTGTCTAGGGCTAGGGCTAGGGACTAGGGGAAGTGCCTAGGGCTAGGGGGTGGTTGGGAGTGTTTCACTGGGGCCAGAGTGTCTGTAGGGCTCAGAATAAGTTTAGGGTCAACAGGGTCATGAGGTGATTCCAATGTCCACATCAGACAGAGAGAGGTCAACCCTGTCTTTAACGGTCATTATAGAACTCTATCAATGCAGAATGAACACAGGTTACTGAGAGGTCAACCCTGTTTTTAACGGTGAACCCTGTCTTTAGATAGATAGATAGATAGATAGATAGATAGATAGATAGATAGATAGATAGATAGATAGATAGATAGATAGATAGATAGATAGATAGATAGATAGATAGATAGATAGATAGATAGATAGATAGATAGATAGATAGATAGATAGATAGATAGATAGATAGATAGATAGATAGATAGATAGATAGATAGATAGATAGATAGATAGATAGATAGATAGATAGATAGATAGATAGATAGATAGATAGATAGATAGATAGATAGATAGATAGATAGATAGATAGATAGATAGGTACTTTATTGATCACCCGGGGGGAAATTTCATTGTCAAGCAGCTACAACAAAACACAGGGCAGGTGCAAAATGCCACAACGAAAGTACACAAAAGACAGATACACGGTACATGATACATAGAGCGGCAGTATGAAAAAGTATAGAAATACAAGATATCTGGAGTGCAAAAAAAAGCTATAAAAAGACATAGCATAGTATGAGTGGTTGGCTGAATATGTACACTATACATTGGTGGATGTTGGATGGTTAACTATACTATACAGGTCGATGGCAGAGAAATACTTCAGTAGCTAAAAATGCGTATGATATGAGCGAGGGTAATAATAGTTTACTTAATAGACAGACTGGGTAAATGAACAGGTAAGTGAAAAATTAAATTAAAATAAAATTAAAATTAAAATATTAAATTAGCTGTACAGTTAGGTATACAGTTATATTTACAGATAAGTGAACGGTCAAACCTGTTGTTTTGATCCATACTCTAAACATGTTGTTTTGACCCATACTCTAAACATGTTGTTTTGACCCATACTCTAAACCTGTTGTTTTGACCCATACTCTAAACATGTTGTTTTGACCCATACTCTAAACATGTTGTTTTGACCCATACTCTAAACATGTTGTTTTGACCCATACTCTAAACATGTTGTTATGACCCATACTCTAAACATGTTGTTTTGACCCATACTCTAAACATGTTGTTTTGACCCATACTCTAAACATGATGTTTTGACCCATACTCTAAACCTGTTGTTTTGACCCATACTCTAAACATGTTGTTTTGACCCATACTCTAAACATGTTGTTTTGACCCATACTCTAAACCTGTTGTTTTGACCCATACTCTAAACATGTTGTTTTGACCCATACTCTAAACATGTTGTTTTGACCCATACTCTAAACATGTTGTTTTGACCCATACTCTAAACATGTTGTTTTGACCCATACTCTAAACATGTTGTTTTGACCCATACTCTAAACATGTTGTTTTGACCCATACTCTAAACATGTTGTTTTGACCCATACTCTAAACCTCTAATAGGTATTTTATAGAGTAGTGATTATTATCCTTAATACTTTAAATGTTTTATTTGTGTCCTTGGGTTGAGATGGTTCTGGCGGTGCATCATAATGTTTTATTTGTGTACTCACTGTTCACCCACGTGTATTTATTCCTCAACACACGGCCTCTTAGTGCCCTCCTGTACTCACTGTTCACCCACGTGTATTTATTCCTCAACACGGGCCCTCGTAGTCCCCTCCTGTACTCACTGTTCACCCATGTGTATTTATTCCTCAACACGGGCCCTCGTAGTCCCCTCCTGTACTCACTGTTCACCCACGTGTATTTATTCCTTGAGTTATTACTTTACATGTCTCGCTCTCTGCATTGTCAGGAAGCGCCGTCAGTAAATATCTCACTCTTAGTCCACACCTGTTGTTCTCTCTCCCTCCCTCCATCGCTACGTCTCTCTCTGCCGTCAGTAAATATCTCACTCTTAGTCCACACCTGTTGTTTACGAAGCATATGTCAAATGCAATTTTATTTGATTAGACTTTTGACAAGAGCCCTATGGGGACACGGTGCCAGTTGAGATAATAATAATAAAACGGCTTCCCTACGTGTGGAACTGTTAAAGTAGTCTCCTTCTCTCTCTGTCTTCCTCGCTCTCCCTTCCTCTCTCTCTCCCTCCCTCCATCGCTTTCTCTGACTGTCTCTCTCTCTCTCTTTCCCTTGCTCTCTCCCCTTGCTCTTTCACCCTTTCTCTCTCTGTCTTATTGACATGGGAAACATATGTTAACATTGTCAAAGCAAGTGAAGTAGATAATAAACAATAACAATTAACAGTAAACATTACACTCAGAAGTTCCCCAAAAAATAAAGACATTTCAAATGTCATATCATGTATATATACAGTGTTGTAACGATGTGTCATATTATATATATATACAGTGTTATAATGATGTGTCATATTATGTATATATACAGTGTTGTAACGATGTGTCATATTATGTGTATATACAGTGTTGTAACGATGTGTCATATTATGTATATATATACAGTGTTGTAACGATGTGTCATATTATGTATATATACAGTGTTGTAACGATGTGTCATATCATGTATATATACAGTGTTGTAACGATGTGTCATATTATGTGTATATACAGTGTTGTAACGATGTGTCATATTATGTGTATATACAGTGTTGTAACGATGTGTCATATCATGTATATATACAGTGTTGTAACGATGTGTCATATTATGTATATATACAGTGTTGTAACGATGTGTCATATCATGTATATATACAGTGTTGTAACGATGTGTCATATTATGTGTATATACAGTGTTGTAACGATGTGTCATATTATGTATATATACAGTGTTGTAACAATGTGTCATATTATGTGTATATACAGTGTTGTAACGATGTGTCATATGTGTATATACAGTGTTGTAACGATGTGTCATATTATGTATATATATACAGTGTTGTAACGATGTGTCATATTATGTGTATATACAGTGTTGTAACGATGTGTCATATTATGTATATATACAGTGTTGTAACGATGTGTCATATTATGTATATATACAGTGTTGTAACGATGTGTCATATTATGTATATATATACAGTGTTGTAACGATGTGTCATATTATGTATATATATACAGTGTTGTAACGATGTGTCATATTATGTATATATACAGTGTTGTAACGATGTGTCATATTATGTATATATATACAGTGTTGTAATGATGTGTCATATTATGTATATATACAGTGTTGTAACGATGTGTAAATAGTTAAAGTATAAAAGGGAAAATAAATCAACATAAATATGGGTTGTATTTACATGGTGTTTGTTCTTCACTGGTTGTCCTTTTCTTGTGAAAACAGGTCACACATCTTGCTGCTGTGATGGAACACTGTGGTATTTCACCCAGTAGATATGGGAGTTTATCAAAATTGGGTTTGTTTTTTAATTCTTTGTGGATCTGTGTAATCTGAGGGAAATATGTCTCTCTAATATGGTCATACATTTGGCAGGAGGTTAGGAAGTGCAGCTCAGTTTCCACCTCATTTTGTGGGCAGTGTGAACATAGCCTGTCTTCTCTTGAGAGCCAGGTCTGTCTACGGCGGCCTTTCTCAATAGCAAGGCTATGCTCACTGAGTCTGTACATAGTCAAAGCTTTCCTTAAGTTTGGGTCAGTCACAGTGGTCAGGTATTCTGCCAAATAGCATTCTAGTTTGCCCTGTCTCTCTCTCTCCCCCTGTCTCTCTCCCCCTGTCTCTCTCCCTGTCTCTCTCCCCCTGTCTCTCTCTCTCTCCCTGATTGCAGTATGGGGTCTGATCGTTCCACATAGTTTCCTCCAGGACAGGAAGAGGCAGATTAACTCTAGTCTGTCACTTTGTCTCCCTCAGCTCGGCAGGATCCACGGCTAGGAATAATTATTAAATAGGGAGAACTGAGGGGCCGCTGTCAGACAGACATCTTTATAGTACATGTGGCATAGAGACTTGGCTATAACTTTTAAAATCTATTTTCTAAGAGATCAAATGGTATTACTCACAGACCTCCTTAACGCCTGGCCTGTCTTCTTTCTCTCTGAGATTTTCTGTTCAACTAAAAATATCTGGAAAGAATTCATGTCCCAGTATGAATGAGAATCTGATCTAGGCCTTGAAATAATTTTCTGATCCATGCAATCCCAAACGGTTCTATTCTATACAGTAGGCCCAGAGGTCCCCTACTTGGCCTGAGTAGGAGGTCCCCTACTGGGCCTGAGTAAGAGGTCCCCTACTTGGCCTGAGTAGGAGGTCCCCTACTGGGCCTGAGTAAGAGGTCCCCTACTGGGCCTGAGTAAGAGGTCCCCTACTGGGCCTGAGTAAGAGGTCCCCTACTTGGCCTGAGTAAGAGGTCCCCTACTGGGCCTGAGTAAGAGGTCCCCTACTGGGCCTGAGTAAGAGGTCCCCTACTGGGCCTGAGTAAGAGGTCCCCTACTGGGCCTGAGTAAGAGGTCCCCTACTGGGCCTGAGTAAGAGGTCCCCTACTGGGCCTGAGTAAGAGGTCCCCTACTGGGCCTGAGTAAGAGGTCCCCTACTGGGCCTGAGTAAGAGGTCCCCTACTGGGCCTGAGTAAGAGGTCCCCTACTGGGCCTGAGTAAGAGGTCCCCTACTGGGCCTGAGTAAGAGGTCCCCTACTGGGCCTGAGTAAGAGGTCCCCTACTTGGCCTGAGTAAGAGGTCCCCTACTGGGCCTGAGTAAGAGGTCCCCTACTGGGCCTGAGTAAGAGGTCCCCTACTGGGCCTGAGTAAGAGGTCCCCTACTGGGCCTGAGTAAGAGGTCCCCTACTGGGCCTGAGTAAGAGGTCCCCTACTTGGCCTGAGTAGGAGGTCCCCTACTGGGCCTGAGTAAGAGGTCCCCTACTGGGCCTGAGTAAGAGGTCCCCTACTGGGCCTGAGTAAGAGGTACCCTACTGGGCCTGAGTAAGAGGTCCCCTACTGGGCCTGAGTAAGAGGTCCCCTACTGGGCCTGAGTAAGAGGTCCCCTACTGGGCCTGAGTAAGAGGTCCCCTACTGGGCCTGAGTAAGAGGTCCCCTACTGGGCCTGAGTAAGAGGTCCCCTACTGGGCCTGAGTAAGAGGTCCCCTACTGGGCCTGAGTAAGAGGTCCCCTACTGGGCCTGAGTAAGAGGTCCCCTACTGGGCCTGAGTAAGAGGTCCCCTACTGGGCCTGAGTAAGAGGTCCCCTACTGGGCCTGAGTAAGAGGTCCCCTACTGGGCCTGAGTAAGAGGTCCCCTACTGGGCCTGAGTAAGAGGTCCCCTACTTGGCCTGAGTAAGAGGTCCCCTACTGGGCCTGAGTAAGAGGTCCCCTACTGGGCCTGAGTAAGAGGTCCCCTACTGGGCCTGAGTAAGAGGTCCCCTACTGGGCCTGAGTAAGAGGTCCCCTACTGGGCCTGAGTAAGAGGTCCCCTACTTGGCCTGAGTAGGAGGTCCCCTACTGGGCCTGAGTAAGAGGTCCCCTACTGGGCCTGAGTAAGAGGTCCCCTACTGGGCCTGAGTAAGAGGTCCCCTACTGGGCCTGAGTAAGAGGTCCCCTACTGGGCCTGAGTAAGAGGTACCCTACTGGGCCTGAGTAAGAGGTCCCCTACTGGGCCTGAGTAAGAGGTCCCCTACTGGGCCTGAGTAAGAGGTCCCCTACTGGGCCTGAGTAAGAGGTCCCCTACTGGGCCTGAGTAAGAGGTCCCCTACTGGGCCTGAGTAAGAGGTCCCCTACTGGGCCTGAGTAAGAGGTCCCCTACTGGGCCTGAGTAAGAGGTCCCCTACTGGGCCTGAGTAAGAGGTCCCCTACTGGGCCTGAGTAAGAGGTCCCCTACTGGGCCTGAGTAAGAGGTCCCCTACTGGGCCTGAGTAAGAGGTCCCCTACTGGGCCTGAGTAAGAGGTCCCCTACTGGGCCTGAGTAAGAGGTCCCCTACTGGGCCTGAGTAAGAGGTCCCCTACTGGGCCTGAGTAAGAGGTCCCCTACTGGGCCTGAGTAAGAGGTCCCCTACTGGGCCTGAGTAAGAGGTACCCTACTAATGATGGAGGATGGAGAGAGTCCTCAGTGGAGTAATGATGGAGGATGGAGGGAGGGAGTCCTCAGTGGAGTAATGATGGAGGATGGAGGGACGGAGTCCTCAGTGGAGTAATGATGGAGGATGGAGGGACGGAGTCCTCAGTGGAGTAATGATGGAGGATGGAGGGAGGGAGTCCTCAGTGGAGTAATGATGGAGGATGGAGGGACGGAGTCCTCAGTGGAGTAATGATGGAGGGACGGAGTCCTCAGTGGAGTAATGATGGAGGATGGAGGGAGGGAGTCCTCAGTGGAGTAATGATGGAGGATGGAGGATGGAGTCCTCAGTGGAGTAATGATGGAGGATGGAGTCCTCAGTGGAGTAATGATGGAGGATGGAGGGACGGAGTCCTCAGTGGAGTAATGATGGAGGGAGGTAGGGAGTCCTCAGTGGAGTAATGATGGAGGGAGGTAGGGAGTCCTCAGTGGAGTAATGATGGAGGGAGGTAGGGAGTCCTCAGTGGAGTAATGATGGAGGATGGAGGGACGGAGTCCTCAGTGGAGTAATGATGGAGGGAGGTAGGGAGTCCTCAGTGGAGTAATGATGGAGGGAGGTAGGGAGTCCTCAGTGGAGTAATGATGGAGGATGGAGGGACGGAGTCCTCAGTGGAGTAATGATGGAGGATGGAGGGAGGGAGTCCTCAGTGGAGAACTAAAGTAGTATAACATCTTCTGCATCAACAAACCAACAAGTTAGTAAGACCTGAAACCTGCTGAGGCCTTTGCTTGTGAATGAAGCATGTATTACATTTGCACCATGAATAACAATTCTACTTATTCTCCTCAGACTGCACAGTCCATCGTCTGAAAACAGCTTTACTAATGTGGAGCATTTAAAGGAACATGCTGTCTGTGGTTCTCTAACACAGAGAACATTAGCCTGAGGCTGCTGTGTGGAACCACACACACACACACACACACACACACACACACACACACACACACACACAGACAGAAACAGACACAGACACACAGACCCTTCCCCTTCCTGCTGCTGTTGATAATTGCCACCAGTCCTAGTGTTGCCCCAGACCAGCCTGCTGTTCACTTTCAGAAGTGGATAAGTGGGCCTCAGCTACTTAGTTCAACCGCACATGTGGGGCGTGGGGGGTGGGAGCTGCTGGCTGTGGTGGGGCGTGGGGGTGGGAGCTGCTGGCTGTGGTGGGGCGTGGGGGGTGGGAGCTGCTGGCTGTGGTGGGGCGTGGGGGTGGGAGCTGCTGGCTGTGGTGGGGCGTGGGGGTGGGAGCTGCTGGCTGTGGTGGGGCGTGGGGGTGGGAGCTGCTGGCTGTGGTGGGGCGTGGGGGGTGGGAGCTGCTGGCTGTGGTGGGGCGTGGGGGTGGGAGCTGCTGGCTGTGGTTGATGTTGGTCCATTAGAGACACAGCAAACAGTCCAGGTGTCAGCCAACCACAGCCACGGTCAGCCAACCACAGCCCCGGTCAGCCAACCACAGCCAAGGTCAGCCAACCACAGCCCCAGCACCAGTCATGGGGACCACAGGCCTGGCCCAGCAGGGGAAGGCAATACCAACTGTGAGCTCCTAGTCCTGAGCTGGTCAGACCTGGGGCTGGGGCTTGCCCTTCTCAAGGTGCCTCCTCAGAGGTTTATCACCCTGAGTAAACTAACCAACAGCATGGAAAGACAAACACTACAGCCCTGTTGTCTGGAGGTCAAGGTTACTGTAGGTTGGTTCACCTAACAACACTACAGCCCTGTTGTCTGGAGGTCAAGGTTACTGTAGGTTGGTTCACCTAACAACACTACAGCCCTGTTGTCTGGAGGTCAAGGTTACTGTAGGTTGGTTCACCTAACAACACTACAGCCCTGTTGTCTGGAGGTCAAGGTTACTGTAGGTTGGTTCACCTAACAACACTACAGCCCTGTTGTCTGGAGGTCAAGGTTACTGTAGGTTGGTTCACCTAACAACACTACAGCCCTGTTGTCTGGAGGCCAAGGTTACTGTAGGTTGGTTCACCTAACAACACTACAGCCCTGTTGTCTGGAGGCCAAGGTTACTGTAGGTTGGTTCACCTAACAACCACATGATCATATTCTCTCTGCTACTGTGCCACTGTTTTCTGTCTGAAGCCAAGAAGCTATCTGAGATCAAAGTGTGAACATATAGAGAACAATAGTGAGATGGTAGCCAGGCGCCTTGCAGGGATAATAATACAGGCCTGTAAGGTGGAGATCTGATAGGTAATTTGGACACAGAAAGAGGCAAACATCTCCTCTCCTTCCCTGCCTCTCTCCTTCCCTGTCTCCCTCCATCCCTGCCTCTCTCCATCCCTGCCTCTCTCCATCCCTGCCTCCCTCCATCCCTGCCTCTCTCCTTCCCTGTCTCCCTCCATCCCTGCCTCCCTCCATCCCTGCCTCTCTCCATCCCTGCCTCTCTCCATTTCTGCCTCTCATCTCCCCACCTGTCTCCTTCCCTCCCCGCCTGTCTCCTTCCCTCCCCGCCTGTCTCCTTCCCTCCCCGCCTGTCTCCTTCCCTCCCCACCTGTCTCCTTCCCTCATCGCCTGCCTTCCTCCATCCCTGCCTCTCTCCATCCCTGCCTCGCTCCATCCCTGCCTCTCTCCATCCCTGCCTCTCTCCATCCCTGCCTCTCCTTCATCCCTGCCTCTCATCTCCCCCTGTCTCACCCAGTCCAGCAGGACTTCACTATGTTACACAACTCATCAGTCAATGTTGGGTTGGGGTTGGCATCAATGGGCTGAGGGTTAAACAGGGAACTCACTTCCTGTATTACTGGCACTTTCATAGACCATCCTGTTATAAACTAACTTACCTAAAGTTAAATCCTATTACTTTCATAGACCATCCTGTTATAAACTAACTTACCTAAAGTTAAATCCTATTACTTTCATAGACCATCCTGTTATAAACTAACTTACCTAAAGTTAAATCCTATTACTTTCATAGACCATCCTGTTATAAACTACCTTACCTAAAGTTAAATCCTATTACTTTCATAGACCATCCTGTTATTGATAGAACTCTATTGTTTGGCTGGTGTTGATAGAACTCTATTGTTTGGCTGGTGTTGATAGAACTCTATTGTTTGGCTGGTGTTGATAGAACTCTATTGTTTGGCTGGTGTTGATAGAACTCTATTGTTTGGCTGGTGTTGATAGAACTCTATTGTTTGGCTGGTGTTGATAGAACTCTATAGTTTGGCTGGTGTTGATAGAACTCTATTGTTTGGCTGGTGTTGATAGAACTCTATCGTTTGGCTGGTGTTGATAGAACTCTATTGTTTGGCTGGTATTGATAGAACTCTATTGTTTGGCTGGTGTTGATAGAACTCTATTGTTTGGCTGGTGTTGATAGAACTCTATTGTTTGGCTGGTGTTGATAGAACTCTATTGTTTGGCTGGTGTTGATAGAACTCTATTGTTTGGCTGGTGTTGATAGAACTCTATAGTTTGGCTGGTGTTGATAGAACTCTATTGTTTGGCTGGTGTTGATAGAACTCTATTGTTTGGCTGGTGTTGATAGAACTCTATAGTTTGGCTGGTGTTGATAGAACTCTATTGTTTGGCTGGTGTTGATAGAACTCTATTGTTTGGCTGGTGTCGATAGAACACTATTGTTTGGCTGGTGTTGATAGAACTCTATTGTTTGGCTGGTGTTGATAGAACTCTATTGTTTGGCTGGTGTTGATAGAACTCTATTGTTTGGCTGGTGTTGATAGAACTCTATCGTTTGGCTGGTGTTGATAGAACTCTATTGTTTGGCTGGTATTTTTAATGTTGTGGTTGTTGTTAATTCTGTGTTTTATTCCCTCCAGATTATTTTCATGTGTTTTTACTAATAGACTGCCAACATATAACATGAAACACCTTCTCTACAAGCAGTCTGGACAAATCCTATCCTACTGTCCAGTTCCTACGGTCTGTCTGGGAGCTTTACCACAATGTTATTGTTGAATAATAGTGGACTATAGTGCACTACCCTATGGGCACTAAATAGTAAATAGGGTGCCATTTGGGATGCAGACTTAGTTTGGCTCAGAGACAGGTATTTAAAACATTTCATTAACTATGCCACCACTTTAATCAGAGCCTTAAGATTATTTACTGAACAAATCCTTATTTGGGTTAGGGTTCACTCTGCCTTGGCATCACAAAGCACTGGGGGCTTAATATCACTGGATACAATGATACACCACTTAATTAATATACATGCATTTATATATATGTATTCTGATCAATATTAGTTATTCTCTGGCAGCTGGTTGGTACAGAGCCTTCAAAAAGTATTCAGACCCCTTGACTTGTTCCTCATGTTGTTGTGTTACAGCATGAATTCAAAATTGATAAAATATATTGTTTTTCTCATCTACACACAATGACCCATAATAACAAAGTGAAAACATGCTTTTAGACATGTTTTCAAATGTATTGAAAATAAAATACAGAAATATGTCATTTACATAAGTATCCACACCCCTGAGTCACTACTATGTAGAAGCACCTTTGGCAGCGATTACAGCTGTGAGTCTTTCTGGGTAAGTCTCTAAAAAGCTTTGGAAGCGATTACAGCTGTGAGTCTTTCTGGGTAAGTCTCTAAGAGCTTTGGCAGCGATTACAGCTGTGAGTCTTTCTGGGTCAGTCTCTAAGAGCTTTGGCAGCGATTACAGCTGTGAGTCTTTCTGGGTAAGTCTCTAAAAAGCTTTGGAAGCGATTACAGCTGTGAGTCTTTCTGGGTCAGTCTCTAAGAGCTTTGGCAGCGATTACAGCTGTGAGTCTTTCTGGGTAAGTCTCTAAGAGCTTTACACACCTGGATTATACAATATTTTCCCATTATTCTTTTTCAAATTCTTCAACCTCTGTCAAATTGGTTGTTGATCGTTGCTAGACAGCCATTTTCAGGTCTTGACATAGATTTTCAAGAAGATTTCAGTCAAAACTGTAACTCGGCCACTCAGGAACATTGACTGTCTTCTTGGTAGCAACTCCAGTGTATATTTGGCCTTGTGTTGTAGGTTATTGTCCTGCTGAAAGGTGAATTAATCTCCCAGTGTCTGGTGGAAAACAGACTGAACCAGGTTTTCCTCCAGGATTGTGACTGTGCTGAGCTCTATTCCGTTTCTTTTAATCATAAAAAATGTGTTGTATTGGATTTGCCCCAAACATGTATTCAGGACATAAAGTTAATTGCTTTGCCATCTTTTTTGCGTTATTACATTAGTGCCTTGTTACAAACAGGATGCATGTTTTGGAATATTTTTATTCTGTACAGGCTTCCTTCTATTCACTGTCAGTTAGGTTAGTATTGTGGAGTAACTACCATGTTGTTGATCCATCCTCAGTTAGGTTAGTATTGTGGAGTAACTACCATGTTGTTGATCCATCCTCAGTTAGGTTAGTATTGTGGAGTAACTACCATGTTGTTGATCCATCCTCAGTTAGGTTAGTATTGTGGAGTTACTACCATGTTTTTGATCCATCCTCAGTTAGGTTAGTATTGTGGAGTAACTACCATGTTGTTGATCCATCCTCAGTTAGGTTAGTATTGTGGAGTAACTACAATGTTGTTGATCCATCCTCAGTTAGGTTAGTATTGTGGAGTAACTACAATGTTGTTGATCCATCCTCAGTTAGGTTAGTATTGTGGAGTAACTACCATGTTGTTGATCCATCCTCAGTTTTCCCTATCACTGCCATTAAACTCTATAACAGTTTTAACAGTTTACATTCACCTGCTTTTATTATGTATTTTTACCCATCTACTTTGCGAGGCATTGGAAAACCTCCCTGGTCATCGTGGTTGAATCTGTGTTTAAAATTCATTGCTTGACTGAGGGACCTTCCAGATAATTGTATGTTCTGTGTACAGAGATGAGGTAGTCATTAAAACATCATGTTAAACACTATTATTGGACACAGAGTGAATCCATGCAACTTATTATGTGACTTGTTGAGCACATTTTTACTCCTCAACTTATTTAGCCTTGCCTTAACAAAGGGGTTGAATACTTATTGACTCAAGACACTTCAGCTTTTCATTTTTAATTAATTTGTAAAAATGTCTAAAAACATAAATCCACTTTGACATTAGGAGGTATTGTGTCCATGCCAGTTACAAGACTTTATTTATTTCACACAAAAGCTACAGTATTTAGGCTTCTTGCTAACAGTGCTGTCTGAAACACACACACACACACACACACACACACACACACACACAGTACTAAGAAATACACAAAAGCACTGTACAAGCCTTCTGGACTTCTCAGGTCAACTAGCTATCACTTCTCACTCTTGTTCAATAGATAGAGAAATGTATAATATGTGTAACTCAGTGTCAATAGAAGGGGAGAGTGGGGTAAGTTGAGCCATTTTTTACATTCAGCATCTACATATATTTCAGGATGTTGTGTCCCCGGGAAATAATTGGAATTTATGTAAACATTAGTTTTGAAAATAGTGGTTTCTTGGCATGGTTTAAGTTGAGCCACGGGACAAAGTAAATTTAGCTGCCTACACATTTCTGTAATTAAATATTCCCAGTACCTTTTAAAACCATGTCTATCTTTATATCTCCAACCTAATTCAACACAATCACTATCTAGGCCCTGTTGTTACCTCACATCCAGCGATAATGCCTTGCATTACCCCTGGGAAAAACACACTTATGCTCAACTTGACATTGGCTCAACCATTGGCTCGACTTACCCCATGGCCATTGGCTGAACTAACTCTAAGGCAAACATTTTCACTATATTAGCCTACACAGCTATAAGGATGCATTTTCATGCTAGGTTTCTGACCTCATATAGAAGCTTATAAAGACCCCAACTGATGTGTATAACAATTATGTACATTGGTTTAGATACAAGCATCATGAAACCTCTAACACAATGAATTCATCTGACTTGGTGAAAATCAGTTTTTACCACTTTATCCATGTGGTTTCTTCCTTCACAGACTCCATGAAATGAAGACATCTTCCTACATATTTGGTCAAATGATTCATGTTGTGTTTTGCTTCCCCCTTTTACTGATCTGTTGGTTATGAATTAATGTCCCTTAACACGTCAGTCATTTCAGGAATGGTGAATTATGATGAGGGCAAGTTCTCTCATTTCATTGATGTAAATAAATTCAAGTCACTAGATGAGTCATCTACAAGAGGTTCTGGAGTACAACATCACAGCTGATCATATTGACACCATATCAACACCAGAGATGATGATAACATCATATCTAATATGTCTGTTAATTGACTGTAAACTGTGCCCAGAGCATGTCTAAGTGATGATTATTGATACAACTACAATAACAGTCCATGAGATAAGGAGTACGTTGGTCCTCTATCCTAAGTGTGGTTCTGTCTGTAAGGATGCCATGTTAGGTCAGTTGACCTCTTGTCTGTAAGGATGCCATGTTAGGTCAGTTGACCTCTTGTCTGTAAGGATGCCATGTTAGGTCAGTTGACCTCTTGTCTGTAAGGATGCCATGTTAGGTCAGTTGACCTCTTGTCTGTAAGGATGGGATGTGTTAGATCAGTTGACCTCTTGTCTGTAAGGATGCCATGTTAGGTCAGTTGACCTCTTGTCTGTAAGGATGCCATGTTAGGTCAGTTGACCTCTTGTCTGTAAGGATGGGATGTGTTAGGTCAGTTGACCTCTTGTCTGTAAGGATGCCATGTTAGGTCAGTTGACCTCTTGTCTGTAAGGATGCCATGTTAGGTCAGTTGACCTCTTGTCTGTAAGGATGCCATGTTAGGTCAGTTGACCTCTTGTCTGTAAGGATGCCATGTTAGGTCAGTTGACCTCTTGTCTGTAAGGATGCCATGTTAGGTCAGTTGACCTCTTGTCTGTAAGGATGGGATGTGTTAGGTCAGTTGACCTATTGTCTGTAAGGATGCCATGTTAGGTCAGTTGACCTCTTGTCTGTAAGGATGCCATGTTAGGTCAGTTGACCTCTTGTCTGTAAGGATGCCATGTTAGGTCAGTTGTTCTCTTGTCTGTAAGGATGGGATGTGTTAGGTCAGTTGACCTCTTGTCTGTAAGGATGCCATGTTAGGTCAGTTGACCTCTTGTCTGTAAGGATGGGATGTGTTAGATCAGTTGACCTCTTGTCTGTAAGGATGCCATGTTAGGTCAGTTGACCTCTTGTCTGTAAGGATGCCATGTTAGGTCAGTTGACCTCTTGTCTGTAAGGATGGGATGTGTTAGATCAGTTGACCTCTTGTCTGTAAGGATGCCATGTTAGGTCAGTTGACCTCTTGTCTGTAAGGATGGGATGTTAGGTCAGTTGACCTCTTGTCTGTAAGGATGCCATGTTAGGTCAGTTGACCTCTTGTCTGTAAGGATGCCATGTTAGGTCAGTTGACCTCTTGTCTGTAAGGATGGGATGTGTTAGGTCAGTTGACCTCTTGTCTGTAAGGATGCCATGTTAGGTCAGTTGACCTCTTGTCTGTAAGGATGGGATGTGTTAGATCAGTTGACCTCTTGTCTGTAAGGATGCCATGTTAGGTCAGTTGACCTCTTGTCTGTAAGGATGCCATGTTAGGTCAGTTGACCTCTTGTCTGTAAGGATGGGATGTGTTAGATCAGTTGACCTCTTGTCTGTAAGGATGCCATGTTAGGTCAGTTGACCTCTTGTCTGTAAGGATGGGATGTGTTAGGTCAGTTGACCTCTTGTCTGTAAGGATGCCATGTTAGGTCAGTTGACCTCTTGTCTGTAAGGATGCCATGTTAGGTCAGTTGACCTCTTGTCTGTAAGGATGCCATGTTAGGTCAGTTGACCTCTTGTCTGTAAGGATGGGATGTGTTAGGTCAGTTGACCTCTTGTCTGTAAGGATGCCATGTTAGGTCAGTTGACCTCTTGTCTGTAAGGATGGGATGTGTTAGATCAGTTGACCTCTTGTCTGTAAGGATGCCATGTTAGGTCAGTTGACCTCTTGTCTGTAAGGATGCCATGTTAGGTCAGTTGACCTCTTGTCTGTAAGGATGGGATGTGTTAGATCAGTTGACCTCTTGTCTGTAAGGATGCCATGTTAGGTCAGTTGACCTCTTGTCTGTAAGGATGGGATGTGTTAGGTCAGTTGACCTCTTGTCTGTAAGGATGCCATGTTAGGTCAGTTGACCTCTTGTCTGTAAGGATGGGATGTGTTAGGTCAGTTGACCTCTTGTCTGTAAGGATGGGATGTGTTAGGTCAGTTTACCTCGTTTCCGGTGTCCAAAGCGTCCTCTCTCTGTGTCCGGGTCTGTCTCTGGGTCTGGGGGTAGGTAAGTATTCCAGCAGAGACAGAGTTCAGGGGTTGAAGTGTGTCTATTCGCTGGTCAGTCCACTCATCTGTTGGGTCCTCTGTTTGCTGGTCAGTTCGGTGTCCAAAGCGTCCTCTCTCTGTGTCCGGGTCTGTCTCTGGGTCTGGGGGTAGGTAAGTATTCCAGCAGAGACAGAGTTCAGGGGTTGAAGTGTGTCTATTCGCTGGTCAGTCCACTCATCTGTTGGGTCCTCTGTTTGCTGGTCAGTTCGGAGGTTTTTCAGCTGTTCTGTCAGATGATGGTTTCTATACTAGGCTTGATGGTGGTTTGTTACCTGTTAGATGGTCTGTACCCTGGTCTGTACCCTGGTCTGTACCCTGGTCTGCATGGATGCCCATGGACACCCTGAGTTTCTGGAGTTAGTTTCTCTCTCTGTGTCTCTGTGTTTCAAGTCTGTGTTCTGGCTTCTCTCCGTCACCCGCATGTGGATGTTATCACCCAACAGACTTTCTATTGGCTTTCATCACTAAACAAATCACGGCAAGTCTCGCTCGCCCTCTCCCTCCCTAACACACACTCTCTCGCTCTCTCTGTAGACTGCCCCTCCCTGTCTCTCCCCTTCTCACCCTCAAGCCCCGCCGACAAAGTGCACACATATGCACACACACACATACACTGCAACACTTTCCCAGTGTCTCCTGATGTGGTTGGCACCCTGCTTGCATAGAGAGAGAGAGAGAGAGAGAGAGAGAGAGAGAGAGAGAGAGAGAGAGAGAGAGAGAGAGAGAGAGGGGGAGAGGGGGAGAGCGAGAACAAGACCGAGAGAGAGAGAAAAGCAGGAGAAAGGAAGCGTCATAGCAGGGACTTATTTTAACACCACAGATGGAGTGTGTTTAAACACTTCAAACGTCTTTTATTGAACACTTTAAGTGCTGATTTTCCTCTAGGTTTCTAAGCGTCTGAAGGTTTAAGTATGGCTTTGTGGGATGAAAGTCTTTTTGACACGTCAAATACCACTACTGAAGTGATTTGGTCGTCATGTCTCCAACCCGACAACTGATACATACTGTATGTTCTTAAACAACCGTCAGTCAAGGTGATGGTGTTGTTACTTGGGTAATAGTTAGAACGTAGCATCAGTGTTCTTTCACAGTACTTACAAAGTAGTGTATCATGTTTATATCAATAAAACAGGATCATTATCATGCATTCACATAATGAGATGAAGATTTATCAAAGCTCTCTGTAGTGAATCTCCTAAACTAGAGTGACTCCGGTGGCAGAATAAAATACTGTCTGGTGCCATCTAGTGGCCATATATGGAATGTCACTCATATTCCTCAACACCAACCTGTAGTCAAACTCATTTCCACACGAGCAGCATTCGGTCTTCCCCAAGGTCAATTACAATTGATTTTCTTACCTCGCCATCAAAATTAACAAAATATAGTCCTTCAGCCATACTTTTGGAATTGTCGATGCTCCCTGAGTGTCTAGCTTTTGTTTTGACAGACTGATGAACGTTAGCAAGCTGGACAGACTGATGAAAGTTAGCAAGCTGGACAGACTGATGAAGGTTAACAAGCTGGACAGACTGATGAAAGTTAGCAAGCTGGACAGACTGATGAAGGTTAACAAGCTGGACAGACTGATGAAAGTTAGCAAGCTGGACAGAGTGATGAACGTTAACAAGCTGGACAGAGTGATGAACGTTAGCAAGCTGGACAGAGTGATGAACGTTAACAAGCTGGACAGAGTGATGAAGGTTAACAAGCTGGACAGAGTGATGAAGGTTAACAAGCTGGACAGAGTGATGAAGGTTAACAAGCTGGACAGAGTGATGAAGGTTAACAAGCTGGACAGAGTGATGAAGGTTAACAAGCTGGACAGAGTGATGAACGTTAACAAGCTGGACAGAGTGATGAACGTTAACAAGCTGGACAGAGTGATGAACGTTAACAAGCTGGACAGAGTGATGAAGGTTAACAAGCTGGACAGAGTGATGAACGTTAACAAGCTGGACAGAGTGATGAACGTTAACAAGCTGGACAGAGTGATGAGGTGATAATGGACCTACATTTATACACAGTTTCAATTTGGTTTTAGTCATTCATTTAAATGTTGATTGAGATCTCTCTCTCTTTCTCTCTCTCCTCTCTCTCTCTCTCTCTCTCCATGTCCTCTTGTGTGAGCCAATAAACACCACAAAAGGCCCCCTCGATCTCAAACGACCCCCACTCAATATAAAACACTACTTTGACATTTTAACAGACGCTCATTACTATGGGACAGCTGGAGATCGAATTTGAATATTGAAACAATATTGCAAATGTCGGAGAGACAGTTTAATGTTTATACAAATCTCCTGTTGAAAACTAAATGTTAGTCTAAAAGAAATGTGAGATAATGTCTAGATGCTTTATATACAGGAGATCAAGTGTATAAATTGCCTGGCTGGGCTGATGAGACAGTGGTTGTATTTTGTGGATTAGGGTGGGTCTAATCCTGAATGCTAATTGTTTAAAACCGCATTCCAGCCGGTGTCTATTCCACAAGTTACCACCGGCTAAATCTATGACGTTAAAATGCCTATTTGATCTGTTCCATCTGTGTGCAATCCACTGTCTCATCAGCCCAGACAGGCAATTTATTAACTTGATCTCCACTATAAAAAGCATCTAGACATTATCCCACATTTCTTTTAGACTGAATTGCCATTTCCACCGTCCCATATACAGTCGTGGACAAACGTTTTGAGAATGACACAAGTATTGGTCTCCACAAAGTTTGCTGCTTCAGTGTTCTTAGATCTTTATGTCAGTAGTTACTATGGTAACTTGAAGTATAATTACAAGTATTCCATAAGTGTCAAAGGCTTTCATTGACAATGACATTCAGTTTATGCAAAGAGTCAATATTTGCAGTGTTGACCCTTCTTTTTCAAGACCTCTGCAATCCGCCCTGGCATGCTGTCAATTAACTTCTGGGCCACATCCTGACTGATGACAGGCCATTCTTGCATAATCAATGCTTGGAGTTTGTCAGAAGTTGTGGGTTTTTGTTTGTCCACCCGCCTCTTGAGGATCGACCACAAGTTCTCAATGGGATTAAGGTCTGGGGAGTTTCCTGGCCATGGACCCAAAATGTTGATGTTTTGTTCCCTGAGCCACTTAGTTATCACTTTTGCCTTATAGCAGGGTGCTCCATCATGCTGGAAAAGGCACTGTTCTTGGATGGTTGGGAGAAGTTGCTCTCGGAGGATGTGTTGGTACCATTCTTTATTCATGGCTGTGTTCTTAGGCAAAATTGTGAGTGAGCCCACTCCCTTGGCTGAGAAGCAACCCCACACATGAATGGTCTGAGGATGCTTTACTGTTGGCATGACACAGGACTGATGGTAGCGCTCACCTTGTCTTCTCCGGACAAGGTGTTTTCCGGATGGCCCAAACAATCGGAAAGGGGATTCATCAGAGAAAATGACTCTACCCCAGTCCTCAGCAGTCCAATCCCTGTATCTTTTGCAGAATATCAGTCTGTCCCTGATGTTTTTCCTGGAGAGAAGTGGCTTCTTTGCTGCCCTTCTTGACACCAGGCCATCCTCCAAAAGTCTTCGCCTCACTGTGCGTGCAGATGCACTCACACCTGCCTGCTGTCATTCCTGAGCAAGCTCTGCACTGGTGATGATCCGATAAATGGTTGATTTAAGTGCAATCTTACCAGCAGCAATATCCTTGCCTATGAATCCCTTTTTGTGCAAAGCAATGATGACGGCACGTGTTTCCTTGCAGGTAACCATGTACAGAGGAAGAACAATGATTTCAAGCACCACCCTCCTTTTAAAGCTTCCAGTCTGTTCAATCAGCATGACAGAGTGATCTCCAGCCTTGTCCTCGTCAACACTCTCACCTGTGTTAACGAGACAATCACTGACCTGATGGCAGCTGGTCCTTTTGTGGCAGGGCTGAAATGCAGTGTAAATGTTTTTTGGGATTCATTTCATTTTCATGGCAAAGAGGGACTTTGCAATTAATTGCAATTCATCTGATCACTCTTCATGACATTCTGGAGTATATGCAAATTGCCATCATCAACACTGAGGCAGCAAACTTTGTGGAGACCAATACTTGTCATTCTCAAAACTTTTGGCCACGACTGTAGACTATTTAGACCTCTGGAATCTGGAACTCTGTCTGTTAGCTCAGTAATGTAGACTAGTTAGACCTCTGGAATCTAGAACTCTGTCTGTTAGCTCAGTAATGTAGACTAGTTAGACCTATGGAATCTAGAACTCTGTCTGTTAGCTCAGTAATGTAGACTAGTTAGACCTCTGGAATCTAGAACTCTGTTAGCTCAGTAATGTAGACTAGTTAGACCTATGGAATCTAGAACTCTGTCTGTTAGCTCAGTAATGTAGACTAGTTAGACCTCTGGAATCTAAAACTCTGTCTGTTAGCTCAGTAATGTAGACTAGTTAGACCTCTGGAATCTAAAACTCTGTCTGTTAGCTCAGTAATGTAGACTAGTTAGACCTCTGGAATCTAAAACTCTGTCTGTTAGCTCAGTAATGTAGACTAGTTAGACCTCTGGAATCTAGAACTCTGTCTGTTAGCTCAGTAATGTAGACTAGTTTTAGAATATCCACATGAAGATATTATATTTAGATTTCAATTTTAGAATATTTACATGAAAATCTGTTGCCAATTGGATGGAAACCTAGCTGTAGACACCGTAAAGAGTGTCAGGTACACTAGTCCAGTGTCTCTGATTATACCTGTACATCATGGTTTACCAGCAGACCCAACCATCTAGAGAATAAGTTAACAGCCAAACAAGCTTGTATGAACTGTACCATACTCATCTACAGGTTGAGCATTGTTTCATCTCTATAATGTGTCTATGTAATTGTATATGTATTTATGTTTTTTTAAAACAATGGAAATAAGTCAGACTTTGTGGAATCCCGGTCACTTTTTTTTTACTGACATCAAATCAAATCAAATCAATCCAAACTGTGCAGCAGCCAATGTAATGGAAAGAGACATCTGTTATGAAACAAAAGTTTCATGACATTGGGAGATTGTCAAGCCAAGCCTTGGATACTGGGTAAGCCTACAAGGTAGGGAGGGATGTACTTCCTGTTTGTCGAGATTGACAGTCTATTTATTGTGGTGTTGAAACAGAAACCTTGATATTGAAGACAGTGTGTTTATTAGTTGTGTGGTGCATTGGCACAGGAACCTGGGATTTCCCCCTAGTACAGGGGATTCAGGACAGGCATTGCAGTGACTGACACCAGAGCAGCACAGGGAGGATTGGGCTGGACATGTCATAGATATTGACTGTGAAGCCTGTAAGGGTTCAGGATATGACTTGATGATTGAGTAGACAGCTCCAACCTTATTTTAATGAGTTTAGATTAATATCAACTCAGGAAGCAGGGTTTACGGCAACATGAGGATTTATTGTAGTTTTTTTTTTTTTTAAACATTGCAAAAAGGTACATTACATCGAGGTACAGCTCTAAGAGCATTCAAATGTAGCTTCCTTAAGCAAAACACCTTCAGGCAACAGTCCTTGTCCTGCTCTCTGGTGGAACACTGGTGTTGCCTGACTATCCTGTCCCCAGACCAATCACTTTCAATAGGAGGCAAGGTGATTCTGGCTGGGGTGTACGTGGGTTGGAGTCCCCGGCTAGTGGTAGGCCAATTATTACGGGTTGACAAATGTGATACTGTAGACTTCACTAAAATATACTCTTCCTTGGATCTAATGGCACATCATGAATAAATGTATCTTTCTCGGAATAGTGAATGTCATATTCCTGGAAATGCAAATGGAAGAGGATAAATCAAATATAATATGTGAACATCTTTCTGAAGGACACCATGTACGCACGGTGACAGTCTCAAGATAGTTATTTTATTTAGATAAGAAAGAAACCATTTTTACCATAACATCCATTGGCTTTCACTGAAAAGAGTTAACTGAAGTCCAATGTGGAAAAAGTCAAGTGAAATCTAGTCACATCTGCCAAGTGTGTCCCCCCAATCAGCGGTCATCAGTCCATAGATCAGCTTCCAATTGGCTCCTCCTCCTCCTCCTCCTCCTCCTCCTCCTCCTCCCTGTAAATTAGAATGTGTTCAGTCAATTTAACTGGTAAGATAAAGAGTTAGATAAAACAATGTGTTTCAACACAAAACGTTTCTAACCAGAGACACTGCAGCGTGTTGAGTTCTACTTGGGTCCCAGCATCTCATGTGGTTTGACCCATGCGTCAAACTCTTCTGCTGTCAGGTATCCTAGCTTGATAGCAGTTTCCTTGAGGTTTCCTCCCTCTTTGTGGGCGGTCTTGGCAATCTTAGCAGCTTTGTCATAACCTATTGAGAAGATGGAGAAGGGATGTATTTCCATGTTGAAACACAGAAGCATAATTAAAAATGAGACTGATGACAAACCAGGACCTACTTCCTGAACTCAACTCCCTCCAAGTCTCAACACTGAAGACCGGAGCCTCAGAAAAACAACTAGGAACCAATAGCAGACCCTTGAAGACTCTGCTCTCTGGCCTAAAGAGGCTCTGCTCTCTGGCCTAAAGAGGCTCTGCTCTCTGGCCTAAAGAGGCTCTGCTCTCTGGCCTAAAGAGGCTCTGCTCTCTGGCCTAAAGAGGCTCTGCTCTCTGGCCTAAAGAGGCTCTGCTCTCTGGCCTAAAGAGGCTCTGCTCTCTGGCCTGAAGAGGCTCTGCTCTCTGGCCTGAAGAGGCTCTGCTCTCTGGCCTGAAGAGGCTCTGCTCTCTGGCCTGAAGAGGCTCTGCTCTCTGGCCTGAAGAGGCTCTGCTCTCTGGCCTGAAGAGGCTCTGCTCTCTGGCCTGAAGAGGCTCTGCTCTCTGGCCTGAAGAGGCTCTGCTCTCTGGCCTGAAGAGGCTCTGCTCTCTGCTCGTTGGCCTAAAGAGGCTCTGCTCTCTGCTCGTTGGCCTAAAGAGGCTCTGCTCTCTGCTCGTTGGCCTAAAGAGGCTCTGCTCTCTGCTCGTTGGCCTAAAGAGGCTCTGCTCTCTGCTCGTTGGCCTAAAGAGGCTCTGCTCTCTGCTCGTTGGCCTAAAGAGGCTCTGCTCTCTGCTCGTTGGCCTGAAGAGGCTCTGCTCTCTGGCCTGAAGAGGCTCTGCTCTCTGGCCTGAAGAGGCTCTGCTCTCTGGCCTGAAGAGGCTCTGCTCTCTGGCCTGAAGAGGCTCTGCTCTCTGGCCTGAAGAGGCTCTGCTCTCTGGCCTGAAGAGGCTCTGCTCTCTGGCCTGAAGAGGCTCTGCTCTCTGGCCTGAAGAGGCTCTGCTCTCTGGCCTGAAGAGGCTCTGCTCTCTGGCCTGAAGAGGCTCTGCTCTCTGGCCTGAAGAGGCTCTGCTCTCTGGCCTGAAGAGGCTCTGCTCTCTGGCCTGAAGAGGCTCTGCTCGTTGGCCTGAAGAGGCTCTGCTCTCTGCTCGTTGGCCTGAAGAGGCTCTGCTCTCTGCTCGTTGGCCTGAAGAGGCTCTGCTCTCTGCTCGTTGGCCTGAAGAGGCTCTGCTCTCTGCTCGTTGGCCTGAAGAGGCTCTGCTCTCTGCTCGTTGGCCTGAAGAGGCTCTGCTCTCTGCTCGTTGGCCTGAAGAGGCTCTGCTCTCTGCTCGTTGGCCTGAAGAGGCTCTGCTCTCTGCTCGTTGGCCTGAAGAGGCTCTGCTCTCTGCTCGTTGGCCTGAAGAGGCTCTGCTCTCTGCTCGTTGGCCTGAAGAGGCTCTGCTCTCTGCTCGTTGGCCTGAAGAGGCTCTGCTCTCTGCTCGTTGGCCTGAAGAGGCTCTGCTCTCTGCTCGTTGGGACACCCTGTGGGACACCCTGTGGGACACCCTGTGGGACACCCTGTGGGACACCCTGTGGGACACCCTGTGGGCCCAGGTCACTTGTAGTGAATAAGGTGACATTTCAGACACACCTCGGCCCACATTACATGGAGGAATCCATAACCCTGACATGTATTTAGTGTTCTCTAAAAGTACTGACTGGCTGCTTCGATCAATGTTTTCATGCTCAACTCAATGTTTGTTGATGGATTGTGTAGAAGCAGTGAAGGGTTAAACAGACAGACTCACATTACAGTCTGGTGAATCTCAGCACTGCTGAGTTTAAGACTGAGTTACTGCCCTCTAGTGGTTAGATATGTAGTTTGTGTTTACAAGAGAAAGACAGACCGATAACATGTTGATTTCTCCTGCAGTTGTGTTCTGCATAATAACAGTCCTGGAGCTATCAGCAGTGTGCTGGTACCTAGATCTGTTTCATGACTTGACTTGTTGTACCCTGTACCTGCAGCCATGTCCGTACACTACCTCGAAGCAGAGAAGGTCCTACAACACATACCTATGTGTGGGTTGAGGGCGGTGACCAGCATCAAGGACTCGTTCATGAGCTTATTGATCCTGTCGACGTTAGCTTCAATGCCCACCACACAGTTATCAGTGAAGGAGACGGAGGCATCTCCCAGCAGCATGGCTGAGTTCAACACGTTCTTAATCTGGGAGGAGGAGAGAGGTGGAGTTAAGGCATCTGCATGCTTTCCATCAAAAACAGTTTGGAAACAGTTTGTGCAAATATTATGACGACATTTGGTAACGTTTCCGGCTGTTCGTGCATCCCAATGTTTTTGGGAGGCAAGCCGGAGTTCGGAGCCGAAGTCTACGCCCCTTAGTCAGTGATTGGTCAACAGTAAGGATTCTTTAATGAAGTGTTTGTTGTCATTCAATGAGAGACGACTCGTTTCCATGCACTCATTTTTCACTTGACAAATAATGCAAACATCTTAGATGCTAAATCTCACGACTACGATCTCCTTGGCAGAAACATCTAAATTAATGACAGATTTCTTGAGTCTTCGATTAATTGACTATTTTGTGGAAGTGTATACTGGCTACGGAGTCTCAAAATGGACAAACAGTACTATTGCCGCTTTTTCTGGTTGTCTGCGGAGCCTGCCGCTATAATGGTTATATTTTATACACTTGATGCTGCAAGTCCCTCCTCTCCCATCTAATCAATGTTTTTTACGAGCATTTACCCACATGTGTGATTGAGAGATGAATGATGAGGTAGTAATTAAAGTATTATTATGTACAGTTGAAGTCGGTAGTTTACATACTTAGGTTGAAGTCATTAAAACTCATTTTTCAACCACTCCACAGATTTCATGTTAACAAACTATAGTTTTGACAAGTCGGTTAGGACATCTACTTTGTGCATGACACAAGTAATTCTTCCAACAATTGTTTACAGAGATTATTTCACTTATAATTCACTATATCACAATTCCAGTGGGTCAGAAGTTTACATACACTAAGTTGACTGTGCCTTTAAACAGCTTGGAAAACTACAGAAAATGATGTCATGGCTTTAGAAGCTTCTGATAGGCTATTTGACATAAGTTGAGTCAATTGGAGGTGTACCTGTGGATGTATTTCAAGGCCTACCTTCAAACTCAGTGCCTTTTTGCTCGACATCATGGGAAAATCAAAGAAATAATAAAAATCACGCTACTATTATTCTGACATTTCACATTCTTAAAATAAAGTGGTGATCCTAACTGACCTAAGACAGGGAATTGTTACTAGGATTAAATGTCAGGAATTGTGAAAAACTGAGTTTAAATGTATTTGGCTAAGGTGTATGTAAACATCCGACTTAATATAATATAACAGACAACTGATCTCACTCCAGTCAAAAGAAGAAAACTGTAGGGTGTCCTAGCCCCCCCAAGTGATTTATCAACTGTATGCAAGAGGGTTTATTGTCTTGTCAGGAATCCAGCATCTCTGTTGCTCTTACCATCCCCCATTGTCTCACCTTTGGGTAACAGGGGTTCTGTTGTGATAACATCCTGTATTTATTTTTACTTTATTTAACCAGGCAAGTCAGTTAAGAACAAATTCTTATTTACAATGACGGCCAAACTCGGACGACGCTGGGCCAATTGTGCGGGACTCCCATTCACGGCCGGTTGCGATACAGGTCTGACCTCTGATTGGAAGTTACCTCAACAGTAATACTATTGGTCTTCAAGACAGATTTTTTATCCAAAAGAACAGATGTTATAAAGAGGCTCTTATTCTGGTTGTTCTTCCTGACCTGCTGTAGTGAGATTCTCCCCCTCATCCCAGGGCTCTTTCAGGTATGACTTCCCTCCCTCTTCATTCTACAACGTCATTAAATACATTTATGATCCTTTCTATTACTGTAACAACTGTTATAAATCATCTTTATGGAGTCAGATATTCAGTGTAATACTGTCATTAATTACATAGACTTATTATAGGTTGCATGTGAGGTATATAAACTGAAGTAAAATATAAACGCAACACGAAAAGTGTTGGTCCCATGTTTCCTGAACTGAAATAAAATATCCCAGAAATGTTCCATACACAAAACGTTTATTTCTCTAAAATGTTTTGTTCCATCCCTGTTAGTGAGAATTTCTCCTTTGCCAATATAATCCATCCACCTGACAGGTGTGGCATATCAAGAAGCTGATTAAACAGCATGATCATTACACAGGTACACATTGGCCACTAAAATGTGCAGTTGTGTCACACAACACAATGTCACAGATGTCTCAAGTTGAGGGAGCGTGTTATTGGCCGTCTGGCTGCAGGAATGTCCACCAGAGCTGTTGCCAGATAATTTAATGTTAGTTTCTCTACCATAAGCCGCCTCTAACGTCATTTTAGAGAATTTGGCAGTACGCCCAACCGGCCTCACAACAGCAGACCATGTGTAACCACGCCAGCCCAGGACCTCCACATCCGGCTTCTTCATCTGTGGGATCGTCTGAGACCAGACACTCGGACAGCTGATGAAACTGTGGGTTTGCACAACCGAAGACTTTCTGCACAAACGGTCAGAAACCGTCTAAGGGAAGCTCATCTGCGCGTTCGTCGTCCTCACCAGGGTCGTGACCTGACTGCAGTTCAGTGTCGTAACCGACTTCAGTGGGCAAATGCTCACCTTCGATGGCCACTGGCCCACTGGAGAAGTGTTCTCATCACGGATGAATCCTGGTTTCAACTGTACCGGGCAGATGGCGTTGTGTGGACGAGCAGTTTGCTGATGTTAACGTTGTGAACAGTGTCCCATGGTGGCGGTGGGGTTCTGGTATTGGCAGGCATAAGCTACAGACAACACAATTGCAATTTGTCGATGTCAATTTCAATGCACAGAGATACTGTGACGAGATCCTGAGGCCCGTTGTCATGCCATTCATCCGCCGTCATCACCTCATGTTTCATCATGCAAGGCCCCATGTCACAAGGATCTGTACACAATTCCTGGAAGCTAAAAATGTCCCAGTTCTTCCATGGCCTGCATACTCACCAGGCATGCCACCCATTGAGCATGTTTGGGATGCTCTGGATCGACGTGTACGACAGCTTGTTTCAGTTCCTGCCAATAGAGCAACTTCACACAGCCATTGAAGGGGAGTGGGACAACATTCCACAATCAACAGCCTGATCAACTATATGTGAAGGAGATGTGTCACGCTGCATGAGGCAAATGGTGGTCACACCAGATACTGACTGGTTTTCTGATCCACACCCCTACCTTTATTATAAGGTATCTGTGACCAACAGATGCATATCTGTATTCCCAGTCATGTGAAATTCATAGATTAGGGCCTAATGAATTTATTTCAATTGACATGTCCTTATATTTAACTAGGCAAGTCAGTTAAGAACAAACTCTTATTTACAATGACGTCCTACCACGACCAAACCCTCCCCTAACCCGGACGACGCTGGGCTAATTGTACGCCACCCTATGGGACTCCCGATTCCGATGTAACTAAGTAAAATCTTTGAAATTGTTGCATGATGCGTTTATATTTTTGTCCAACATGCATGTCTACAGCATCATAGACCAGACCCAAGCCTATTCCTAGACCTAAAAGCACTTTCAATGGACATTCTCAACTGAGAATGTTTAGTCCAGTAGGAAGCTTAATCTAGGTCTGTGAAACTGGCCTATTAGTATTGTCTTAGTTCATGGTAATATCAGTTCTTACCATCATAGGCTTGAAGACGTTAAGCTCAAAGTGTCCGTTGCTGCCTCCGATGGTCACAGCCACGTTGTTTCCCATAACCTGGGCTGCTACCATGGTCATGGCCTCGCACTGAGTGGGGTTAACCTTCCCTGGAAGATATGTTCAAACACATACTAGTTAAAACCCCATGGTTAAAATACATACTAGTTAAAACCCCATGGTTCAAACACATACTAGTTAAAACCCCATGGTTAAAATACATACTAGTTAAAACCCCATGGTTAAAATACATACTAGTTAAAACCCCATGGTTAAAATACATACTAGTTAAAACCCCATGGTTAAAATACATACTAGTTAAAACCCCATGGTTAAAATACATACTAGTTAAAACCCCATGGTTAAAATACATACTAGTTAAAACCCCATGGTTAAAATACATACTAGTTAAAACCCCATGGTTAAAATACATACTAGTTAAAACCCCATGGTTAAAATACATACTAGTTAAAACCCCATGGTTAAAATACATACTAGTTAAAACCCCATGGTTAAAACACATACTAGTTAAAACCCCATGGTTAAAATACATACTAGTTAAAACCCCATGGTTAAAATACATACTAGTTAAAACCCCATGGTTAAAATACATACTAGTTAAAACCCCATGGTTAAAATACATACTAGTTAAAACCCCATGGTTAAAATACATACTAGTTAAAACCCCATGGTTAAAATACATACTAGTTAAAACCCCATGGTTAAAATACATACTAGTTAAAACCCCATGGTTAAAATACATACTAGTTAAAACCCCATGGTTAAAATACATACTAGTTAAAACCCCATGGTTAAAATACATACTAGTTAAAACCCCATGGTTAAAATACATACTAGTTAAAACCCCATGGTTAAAATACATACTAGTTAAAACCCCATGGTTAAAATACATACTAGTTAAAACCCCATGGTTAAAATACATACTAGTTAAAACCCCATGGTTCAAACACATACTAGTTAAAACCCCATGGTTCAAACACATACTAGTTAAAACCCCATGGTTCAAACACATACTAGTTAAAACCCCATGGTTCAAACACATACTAGTTAAAACCCCATGGTTAAAACACATACTAGTTAAAACCCCATGGTTAAAACACATACTAGTTAAACCCCCATGGTTAAAATACATACTAGTTAAACCCCCATGGTTAAAATACATACTAGTTAAACCCCCATGGTTAAAACACATACTAGTTAAACCCCATGGTTAAAACACATACTAGTTAAAACCCCATGGTTAAAATACATACTAGTTAAAACCCCATGGTTAAAATACATACTAGTTAAAACCCCATGGTTAAAATACATACTAGTTAAAACCCCATGGTTAAAATACATACTAGTTAAAACCCCATGGTTAAAATACATACTAGTTAAAACCCCATGGTTAAAATACATACTAGTTAAAACCCCATGGTTAAAACACATACTAGTTAAAACCCCATGGTTAAAATACATACTAGTTAAAACCCCATGGTTAAAATACATACTAGTTAAAACCCCATGGTTAAAATACATACTAGTTAAAACCCCATGGTTAAAATACATACTAGTTAAAACCCCATGGTTAAAATACATACTAGTTAAAACCCCATGGTTAAAATACATACTAGTTAAAACCCCATGGTTAAAATACATACTAGTTAAAACCCCATGGTTAAAATACATACTAGTTAAAACCCCATGGTTAAAATACATACTAGTTAAAACCCCATGGTTCAAACACATACTAGTTAAAACCCCATGGTTAAAATACATACTAGTTAAAACCCCATGGTTAAAACACATACTAGTTAAAACCCCATGGTTAAAACACATACTAGTTAAAACCCCATGGTTAAAACACATACTAGTTAAAACCCCATGGTTAAAACACATACTAGTTAAAACCCCATGGTTAAAATACATACTAGTTAAAACCCCATGGTTAAAATACATACTAGTTAAAACCCCATGGTTAAAATACATACTAGTTAAAACCCCATGGTTAAAATACATACTAGTTAAAACCCCATGGTTAAAATACATACTAGTTAAAACCCCATGGTTAAAATACATACTAGTTAAAACCCCATGGTTAAAATACATACTAGTTAAAACCCCATGGTTAAAATACATACTAGTTAAAACCCCATGGTTAAAACACATACTAGTTAAAACCCCATGGTTAAAACACATACTAGTTAAAACCCCATGGTTAAAACACATACTAGTTAAAACCCCATGGTTAAAACACATACTAGTTAAAACCCCATGGTTAAAACACATACTAGTTAAAACCCCATGGTTAAAACACATACTAGTTAAAACCCCATGGTTAAAACACATACTAGTTAAAACCCCATGGTTAAAATACATACTAGTTAAAACCCCATGGTTCAAACACATACTAGTTAAAACCCCATGGTTAAAACACATACTAGTTAAAACCCCATGGTTAAAATACATACTAGTTAAAACCCCATGGTTAAAATACATACTAGTTAAAACCCCATGGTTAAAATACATACTAGTTAAAACCCCATGGTTAAAACACATACTCGTTAAAACCCCATGGTTAAAACACATACTAGTTAAAACCCCATGGTTAAAACACATACTAGTTAAAACCCCATGGTTAAAACACATACTAGTTAAAACCCCATGGTTAAAATACATACTAGTTAAAACCCCATGGTTAAAATACATACTAGTTAAAACCCCATGGTTAAAATACATACTAGTTAAAACCCCATGGTTAAAATACATACTAGTTAAAACCCCATGGTTAAAATACATACTAGTTAAAACCCCATGGTTAAAATACATACTAGTTAAAACCCCATGGTTAAAATACATACTCGTTAAAACCCCATGGTTAAAACACATACTCGTTAAAACCCCATGGTTAAAATACATACTAGTTAAAACCCCATGGTTAAAATACATACTAGTTAAAACCCCATGGTTAAAATACATACTAGTTAAAACCCCATGGTTCAAACACATACTAGTTAAAACCCCTTGGTTAAAATACATACTAGTTAAAACCCCATGGTTAAAATACATACTAGTTAAAACCCCATGGTTAAAATACATACTTGTTAAAACCCCTTTTGGGCTCCCCCCCTTCTGCACATACTGTTATGTGTTGTTCTATTTGCAAGTAAACTCATTTCTACCAGCATGTCACAAGTGCAAAAAAACTCTAGACCACCTTTACTCCAAACACAGAGACATGTACAAAGCTCTCCCTCGCCCTCCATTTGGCAAATCTGACCATAATTCTATACTCCCGATTCCTGCTTGCAAGCTAAAACTCAAGCAGGAAGTACCAGTGACTCGCTCAATAAAGAAGTGGTCAGATGAATCAGATGCTAAGCTACAGTACTGTTTTGCTAGCACAGACTGGAATATGTTCCGGGATTGATCCGATGGCATTGAAGAGTACACCACATCGATCACCGGCTTCATCAATAAGTGCATTGACAATGTCGTCCCCACAGTGACCGTATATGTACATATCCCAACCAAAAGCCATGGATTACACGCAACATCCGCACTGAGCTAAAGGCTAGAGCTTCCGCTTTCAAGGAGCTCCGATGAGCCATCAAATAGGCAAAGCATCAATACAGGACTAAGATTGAATCCTACTACACCGGCTCTGACGCTCCACGGATGTGGCAGGGCTTGCAAACTATTACGGATTACAAAGGGGAACCCAGCTGCGAGCTGCCCTGGGACGCAAGCCTACCAGACGAGTGAAATGCCTTTTATGCTCGCTTCGAGGCAAGCAACACTGAACCATGCATGAGAGCACCAGCTGTTCCAGACAAATGTGATGACGCTCTCCATAGCCGATGTGAGTAAGACCTTTAAACAGGTCAACATTCACAAGGCCGCAAGGCCAGACGGATTACCAGGACGTGTACGCAGAGCATGCGCTGACCAACTGGTAAGTGTCTTCACTGACATTTTCAACTTCTCCCTGACCAAGTCTGAAAAACCTACATGTTTCAAGCAGACCAGTATAGTCCCTGTGCCCAAGAACGCCAATGTAACCTGCCTAAAATACTACCGCCTCGTAGCACTCACATCTCAAGTCTGTGCTTTGAAAGGCTGGTCATGGCTTACATTAAACGCCATCATCCCAGAAACCCTAGACCCACTACAATTCACATACTTCCCCAACAGATCCACAGATGATGCAATCTCAATCACACTCCACACTGCTCTTTCCCACCTGGACAAAAGAAACACCTAGGTGAGAATGCTGTTCATTGACTACAGCTCAGCGTTCAACACCATACTGCCCTCATCACGAAGGTAAGGACCCTGGGACTAAACATCTCCCTCTAACTGGATCCTGGACTTCCTGACGGGCCGCCCCCAGGTGGTAAGGGTAGGTAACAACACATCTGCCACAGGTGCCTATCAGAGGTGCGTGCTCCGTCCCCTCCTGTACTCCCTGTTCACCCATGACTGCATGGCCAGGCACGACTCCAACACCATCATTAAGTTTGCTCACGACACAACGGTGGTAGTCCTGATCACCGACAATGACGAGACAGCCTATAGGGAGGAGATCAGAGACCTGGCCGTGTGGTGCCAGGACAACAACCTCTCCCTTAATGCAAGCAAGACAAAGGAGCTGATCGTGGACTACAGGAAAAGGTGGGCCGAACACGCCCTGATTAACATTAACGGGGCTGCAGTGGAGCAGGTTGAGAGCTTCAAGTTCCTTGGCGTCCACATCACCAACAAACTATCATGGTCCAAACACACCAAAACAGTCGTGAAGAGGGCACGACAACACCTTTTCCCCCTCAGGAGACTGAAAATATTTGGCATGGGTCCTCAGACCCTCAAAAAGTTCTACAGCTGCACTATCAAGAGCATCCTGACTGGTTGCATCACTGCCTGGTACGGCAATTGCTTGGCCTCCGACTGAAAGGCACTACAGAGGGTAGTGCGTACGGCCCAGTACATCACTGAGGCCAAGCTCCCTGCCATCCAGGACCCTAAAAATTGTCAAATACTCCAGCCACCCCAGCCATAGACTGTTCTCTCTGCTACCGCATGGCAAGCGGTACAGGGGCGCCAAGTCTAGAACCAAAAGGCTCCTTAACAGCTTCTACCCCCAAGCTACCCAGACTATTTGCAATTACCTCCTTTTTCAAGCTGCTGCTACTCACTGTTTATTATCTATGCATACTCACTTTACCTCTACCTACATATTACCTCAATTACCTTGACTAACCTGAACCACCGCACACTGACTCGCTACCGCTAACCTTGTATATAGCATCGTTGTTATTTTATTGTGTTCTTTTTTTCCTTTGTTTATTTTTATTTTGTAACACATTAGTTTAAATACATATTAGTTAAAACCCCATGGTAAAAATACACACAAGTCAACAGTCCAAGGTAGGGCTGCAACATTACACTAGTTCAAATCAAAACTGGTTGGAATCCTACAACAATAGAGCTGAACAGAGGTCAACAACACTAACTTCTGATGGGAGGGTAAACACTGGACAGCACGACTTAAGGCTCTTAAGAATGTCTTCAGTAGAAACTGTTAAATAATCCCATTAGCACGATCACTTCATGTCATGTGTCCTTACCCTTTGAAATCATCCAGAAGTATTTGTCAACATGTTATTATGCAGTTCTCTGAATAAAGGCAGGTTGTGGGTAGCTAGATGGTCTTTATACCATCTCTTGCTGAAGTAAAGGTCAAGGAGGGGGAAGAAAAGGCCTGGACAAAAATAAGTCTTGAAACCTGACCCACCCTAGATGTGGCATGGCTGATTCCTAACAGCTGGGAGATACAGTGCCTTGCAAAAGTATTCATCCCCCTTGGCGTTTTTGCTATTTTGTTGCATTACAACTAATTTTAATGGGTTTTTATTTGGATTTCATGTAATGGACAAACACAAAATAGTCAAAATTGATGAAGTCAAATGAAAAAAAAAAACCTTTCAAAAAATTCTATAAAAATAAAAAAACTGAATAGTGGCGTTATCATGTGTTCACCCCCTTTGCTATGAAGCCTCTAAATAATATCTGGTGCAACCAATTACCTTCAGAAGTCACATAATTGGTTAAATAAAGTCTACCTGTGTGCAATCTAAGTGTCACTGGGGCCAAGCTCCCTGCCATCCAGGACCCTAAAAATTGTCAAAGACTCAAGCAACCCCAGCCATAGACTGTTCTCTCTGCTACCTGTGTGCAATCTAAGTGTCACATGATCTCAGTATATACACACACACACCTGTTCTGAAAGGCCCCAGAGTCTGCAACACCACTAAGCAAGCAGCACCATGAAGACCAAGGAGCTCTCCAAACAGGTCAGGGACAAAGTTGTGGAGAAGTACAGATCAGGGTTGGGTTATAAAAAAATATCAGAAACGTTGAACATCCCACGGAGCCCCATTAAATCCATTATTAAAAAATGGAAAGAATATGGCACCAGAACAAACCTGCCAAGAGAGGACCACCCACCAAAACACACGGACCAGGCAACGAGGGCATTAATCAGAGGCAACAAAGAGACCAAAGATAACCCTGAAGGAGCTGCAAAGCTCCACAGCGGAGATTGGAGTATCTGTCCATAGGACCACTTTAAGCCGTACACTCCACAGAGCTGGGCTTTATGGAAGAGTGGCCAGAAAAAAGCCATGGCTTCAAGAAAAAAAAGAAGCAAACACGTCCCCAAACATAAGGAAGAAGGTACTGTGGTCAGGTGAGACAAAAATGTAGCTTTATGGCCATCAAGGAAAACGCTGTCTGGCGCAAACCCAACACTTCTCATCACCCCGAGAACACCATCCCCACAGTGAAGCATGGTGGTGGCAGCATCAAGCTGACTGGGGATGTTTTTCCATCAGCAGGGATTGAATTGAAGGAATGATGGATGGTGCTAAATACAGGTAAATTCTTGAGTTGAAACCTGCTTCAGTCTTCCAGTGATTTGAGACTGGGACGGAGGTTCACCTTCCAGCAGGACAATGACCCTAAGCATACTGCTAAAGCAACACTCGAGTGGTTTAAGGGGAAACATTTAAATGTCTTGGAATGGCCTAGTCAAAGCCCAGACCTCAATCCTATTGAGAATCTGTGGTACGACATAAAGATTACTGTACACCAGCAGAACCCATCCAACTTGAAGGAGCTGGAGCAGTTTTGCCTTGAAGAATGGGCAAAAATCTCAGTGGCTAGATGTGCCAAGATTATAGAGACATACCCCAAGAGACTTACAGCTGGAATTGCTGCAAAAGGTGGCTCTACAAAGTATTGACTTTGGGGGGGGGGGGGGGGGGGGGAATAGTTATAAACGCTCAAGTTCTGTTTTTTTGTCTTATTTCTTGTTTGTTTCACAATAAAATATATTTAGCATCTTCAAAGTGGTCGACATGTTGTTTAAATCACATGATACAAACCCCAAACATTTTAATTCCAGGTTGTAAGGCAACAAAACAGGAAAAATGCCAAGGAGGGTGAATGTAAAACCACTGGGACACAGAGATAGAAGAACACAGTAACTTGAGTTACTACTAGGTTAGCACTACTGTGTATCTCCTGTTCACTCCTTTCCTACTGACAGTGAACTATATATTGTTAAGCTTGACAACTATGGTGAAAACCAGACTATGGAAACTCCCCAGGCATGATGCTGCTACCAGGCTCGTTCTCAGGCAGACAGAGTTCTCCTAGGCCAGAGCGGGGTCCAGACCCTAACCTACTCACCAGGCATGATGCTGCTACCAGGCTCGTTCTCAGGCAGACAGAGTTCTCCTAGGCCAGAGCGAGGCCCGGACCCCAGGAAGCGGATATCATTGGCGATCTTCATCATACTGACGGCCACCGTGTTCAACGCTCCGCTCAGCTCCACCAGAGCATCGTGGGCTGCCAGAGCCTCAAACTTGTTAGGAGCAGTCACGAAAGGCAGACCTATAAACAGGAAATTACATAATGTAGACATGTTGACAGTGTATGTAATGTATGTAGTGAGTAGTGAGTCATTAAAGAGGACCTAGTACAGAGCCCTGGGGGACACCAGTAGTGATACATTAAAGAGGACCTAGTACAGAGCCCTGGGGGACACCAGTAGTGAGACATTAAAGAGGACCTAGTACAGAGCCCTGGGGGACACCAGTAGTGATACATTAAAGAGGACCTAGTACAGAGCCCTGGGGGACACCAGTAGTGATACATTAAAGAGGACCTAGTACAGAGCCCTGGGGGACACCAGTAGTGAGACATTAAAGAGGACAGAGTACAGAGCCCTGGGGGACACCAGTAGTGATACATTAAAGAGGACCTAGTACAGAGCCCTGGGGGACACCAGTAGTGATACATTAAAGAGGACAGAGTACAGAGCCCTGGGGGACACCAGTAGTGAGACATTAAAGAGGACCTAGTACAGAGCCCTGGGGGACACCAGTAGTGATACATTAAAGAGGACCTAGTACAGAGCCCTGGGGGACACCAGTAGTGATACATTAAAGAGGACCTAGTACAGAGCCCTGGGGGACACCAGTAGTGAGACATTAAAGAGGACAGAGTACAGAGCCCTGGGGTACACCAGTAGTGATACATTAAAGAGGACCTAGTACAGAGCCCTGGGGGACACCAGTAGTGATACATTAAAGAGGACAGAGTACAGAGCCCTGGGGGACACCAGTAGTGAGACATTAAAGAGGACCTAGTACAGAGCCCTGGGGGACACCAGTAGTGAGACAACATGGACCAGACATGACTATCATAACCATTATGAAACAGGTGGTGGGTGTGTGGGTGGCCTCCAGTACCTGTGAGGGAGGCGACAGTAGCTGCTACTTTCTCAGCGAATCCAATGCGTGTGTTGAGGCCTGTGCCCACGGCAGTACCTCCTGCTGCTAGCTCATATATTCTGGGCATGGCTGACTTCACTCGCTCCATACTGTACTTCACCTGCTGCACGTACCCACTGAACTCCTGCAAATGTAGAGACAGGACAGTTAGTTGACTGCTAGAAATACATTTTAAATGGCTCATATAGGATAGTTTGACATCTAGCAGAGTAGTATGTTCTCACATGACACTGGCCACAGCTAAATGGATCACTTAGCAACATCTCATGATCATTAGAGACATACAGTCTCCCACCAGACACAAATAGCATCCTACAATATATACATCATGAGGTGTATGTGCATATGCGTGTCTATGTACTGTACCTGTCCCAGAGACAACGGCACAGCGTCCTGTGTGTGTGTGCGTCCAATCTTGATGATGTCTTTGAACTCCACAGCCTTGGCGTGCAGGGCATCGTGGAGGTGTTGTAGTCCGGGCAGCAGAACCTCGTGGATCTCTTTGGCTGCTGCGATGTGCATGGCTGTGGGGAACGTATCGTTGGAGCTCTGCAAGAGTAGACAAAAGGTTACGTGAACTATAGGTCCATTCAAATAATGCAAGACAACAATTTACATTAAATACAGATTGATATTAAAACTCTTTGCCTGAGCTTTTCAGATATGGATAAATAAACACTACAGTCTGTTACCCTTCTGAGGGCAAACACTACAGTCTGTTACCCTTCTGAGGGCAAACACTACAGTCTGTTACCCTTCTGAGGGCAAACACTACAGTCTGTTACCCTTCTGAGGGCAAACACTACAGTCTGTTACCCTTCTGAGGGTCCAAATAAAACATGGTCACTAGCTACTTCTTATCGTGTTGATCACAGTAGTGGTGAAAAACAGTTCATTTCTTTCTTCAACATTTTGAATGAAATGAGAGCGCGTTTCTGAATGGTTAGCCTACCTGGCTTTTGTTGACATGGTCGTTTGGGTGAACAGGGTCTTTGCTCCCCAGCTTCCCTCCTAGGATCTCGATGGCCCGGTTACTGATCACCTCATTGACGTTCATGTTGGACTGAGTTCCTGACCCGGTCTGCCACACCACCAGAGGAAAGTGGTCATCCAGCTTACCAGCTGCCACCTGGTAAAGGAACATGGACATCAGTACAGGGAGGCCTACATGCCTTGTCCATGTTCCTTGGACCAGGCTATCAGTACAGGGAGGTCTACATGCCTTAGCCTGGTCCAAGGAACATGGACATCAGTTAGTACATGGAGGCCTACATGCCTTACCCTGGTCCAAGGAACATGGACATCAGTCAGTACATGGAGGCCTACATGCCTTAGCCTGGTCCAAGGAACATGGACATCAGTTAGTACATGGAGGCCTACATGCCTTAGCCTGGTCCAAGGAACATGGACATCAGTTAGTACATGGAGGCCTACATGCCTTAGCCTGGTCCAAGGAACATGGACATCAGTTAGTACATGGAGGCCTACATGCCTTAGCCTGGTCCAAGGAACATGGACATCAGTTAGTACATGGAGGCCTACATGCCTTAGCCTGGTCCAAGGAACATGGACATCAGTTAGTACATGGAGACCTACATGCCTTACCCTGGTCCAAGGAACATGGACATCAGTTAGTACATGGAGACCTACATGCCTTAGCCTGGTCCAAGGAACATGGACATCAGTCAGTACATGGAGGCCTACATGCCTTACCCTGGTCCAAGAAACATGGACATCAGTCAGTACATGGAGGCCTACATGCCTTAGCCTGGTCCAAGGAACATGGACATCAGTTAGTACATGGAGGCCTACATGCCTTAGCCTGATCCAAGGAACATGGACATCAGTTAGTACATGGAGGCCTACATGCCTTAGCCTGGTCCAAGGAACATGGACATCAGTTAGTACATGGAGGCCTACATGCCTTAGCCTGGTCCAACATGCTGCGGCATGTTTGGGACCATCTGGTACGAGGCGAACACTGGCTATAATGTTACATTTCGGTAATTCAGTATTGTATCAAAAGCAGTATGAAGACCAGTACCAAGTACCAGATGAGCAGTATCAAGGCATTAGTTAGTACAAAGAGGGCACCATGGCTAAATGTAACTAGTAGGTCTAATGTAAATAGCGAATAGCTTGTTCCCAGACCTGTTTGTGCCATCTTGCCAACAGCACAAACAGGTCTGGGACAAGGCAAGTTAGCAAGGTCTAGTGCTCTGCTTTTGCTCAGTCATGTATCAAAAGCTATAGCTCTTCTCTGCAGCAGTGTAGCCTAATGTTAACAGAAACAGAATGGTACCCAGGCTAGGCTGTATATAAAAGTTGAGTTAGGCAGCCCCTCTCCCTCTCTCCTGTGGTGTTTTTGGTAGTTTTGCTGTTCACCCTGTATTAGGCACCTCATCAGCAGCCTGCACGATGGCATCAGCCAGCTTTGGGTCCAGTCCATAGTCCTTGTTCACCTCTGCAGCAGCCCTCTTCAGAATACCAAACGCTTTGATCACCTGGATCTGGCGAATATGAAAGAAAGCAGTTATGGACATGTGTAGCTACAATGATTCCCTAAGACATGGCTGCACTGGTGACTACAGCAACAGGAATCTAAAACCATGTCTCAGAGTAAGCTACAATGATTATAATGTACACAACGATAGGCCTAAAACTTGATAGATGAAGTAACATTTTGTCTGAACTTACTGGCATTCTTTCCGACGGCCCCCCAATCTTGAAGTTCATTGTGGACCTGACAGTCTGAGCCCCATAGTACTTGTCAACTGGCACCTTCAGCTCTCCAAAGGTGTCTGCCTCAATTCTGTACTCTGAAGACTGAACAACAACATTGAGACAGTCAAATAGCAAAGATGAAAAGTTAGTCTGGGTTACTTGACAACTAGCTACATGGTTATTTGGTTAGAGTAGCATAATCTCAAAAAGTAGTAGACTTGCTTTGTTGACATTTGAACGCTAACCTCTTTCAAGACTGAACAACAAGACTGTTTCTCAGGCTGACCCATCAGGGGTTTAGATACATAGCTCCTAGCTAATTGTAAGTAAAAATAAGTATGCAACCATTTCACAGTGATCTGTGCCAGTGGTGGTATACAGTTTGCCACGGAGTTGAGAGTAGACCGTTTTTTTAATTAACCTCTAGAGCTGTGGCTGTCAGGACAGGTTGTCGTCATGTAAAAGTATGCCAGTCTCACGATCATTAACATAAACTGTCTAATAATTCCATTTAATATACACCATCACAACACAGCCATTATATATTTTAGTCAGAAACATTATATAATGAAGATAATGTATTTCAAAACAGAATATGAGTTATCCAGATAGCCTACTGTTGACCTATGTTATGTTCCATACCATAAACTAGTTCATTTAACAGACAAGATATGCTTAAAAGTCCCTGACATTATTTTATTGTAAGAAGAATAATATAATTTAACTTAGCTGAATAAAATATAAATGATATATTTGTCCCATTATGGAGCGAGTGCACATATGAAGTACCTATGTTGTGCATAAAAGTGAATTATAGTTCTGGACTTGGTCATGTTTGTGATATCAAGAGGTATGTTTTCTGGGTGACCTAAATATTGCCTGCTTTCCTAGATAGGGTTACCATAGTGATCACTACACTATACAGATACAGGGAAACAGCAGATGTCTGCAGCTTTAGTAAAGATGTAGGTGATGTCATTCCTGTGCTGTTTGAACCAGGTAGCAGGCACTGGTTACAGTTTGAAGCTTTTTCTGGAGTGGGCAGCTTGATGAAAGCCAGAGTTCTGGACAGAATATAGTGTATAAGAGTGGGCAGCTTGATGAAAGCCAGAGTTCTGGACAGAATATAGTGTATAAGAGTGGGCAGCTTGATGAAAGCCAGAGTTCTGGACAGAATATAGTGTATAAGAGTGGGCAGCTTGATGAAAGCCAGAGTTCTGGACAGAATATAGTGTATAAGAGTGGGCAGCTTGATGAAAGCCAGAGTTCTGGACAGAATATAGTGTATAAGAGTGGGCAGCTTGATGAAAGCCAGAGTTCTGGACAGAATATAGTGTATAAGAGTGGGCAGCTTGATGAAAGCCAGAGTTCTGGACAGAATATAGTGTATAAGAGTGTTGTCCAACGTGTTGGGTTGGTAGCGCGCTGTGCAGACTGGCCGATATTATCCGAGCTGAAGCAGGCTGATGCAGGCCAGGGCAGTGGTGGAGACAGCTGGTTGTATTGCGGTGCAACTTGGCTAGTTAGCAGGTTAGCTAGTTAGCAGGTTAGCTAGTTAGCAGGTTAGCTAGTTAGCAGGTTAGCTAGTTAGCAGGTTAGCTAGTTAGCAGGTTAGCTAGTTAGCAGGTTAGATAGTTAGCAGGTTAGATAGTTAGCAGGTTAGATAGTTAGCAGGTTAGATAGTTAGCATGTTAGCTAGTTAGCATGTTAGCTAGTTAGCATGTTAGCTAGTTAGCAGGTTAGATAGTTAGCAGGTTAGATAGTTAGCGGGTTAGATAGTTAGCATGTTAGCTAGTTAGCAGGTTAGATAGTTAGCAGGTTAGCTAGTTAGCATGTTAGCTAGTTAGCAGGTTAGATAGTTAGCTAGTTAGCAGGTTAGATAGTTAGCAGGTTAGCAGGTTAGCTAGCAGATGATTGTAAAGTGACTTTGACCTTCTGCTAGCTTCACAAGATACCATTATCCAACTGACAAGCTAGCTAGCACATTATTAATGTGAATACTTGTTAGTCCTTTTCGGCTGTATTACTGTAGTATTACGGTTGTATTTAATAAGTAAAGCTACATAGCACTCCTTTTAGTTAGTACTACTAAAGAAATACATAGCCAGGTAGATCAGCTAACTAATAAGGTCATTATGGGGCCTGCGATAATGTGGCTAAAAAGACACTCCGATGTCCGACAAGACTAGACGTACCATAGTGGAGGAGGTGAAGAAGCCTCCTGCTGCAGGACGGGTGTTGATCAGGCTCCTGTGAAACCCCTGGAGGCTGGAGGTTAACCGCAGGACGTTGGTCACACAGCGATACATCTCAGCTCTCAACTGACCAGGGCGGAACTGAACAGCCAACCACAGGCCTGCCTTAAGGGGCGGAAACATATATTTGCAACAATTGTGCACGGGGGGAGATAATTTAAAGCAGCACCCCGAATGTAAAGCAGTACAACATGTTATACTACATCTGACTGTCTTCATGCCGTTGAAACAAGTGACCATCATTTATAAATGAACATGTAACCTGGACAGCTGCTACTGTCCGCTGGTCTCATGTCTTTTCACGGATCTAGGACATCTAGGACATCCGTCAAAAGACATATATTTAACCTTTATTTAACTGGGCGAGTCAGTTAAGAACAAAGTCTTATTTACAATGACGTCCTACCCCGGCCAAACCTGGACGACGCTGGACCAATTGTGCGCCGCCCTATGGGACTCCCAATCACGGCCGGTTGTGATACAGTCTGTATTCGAACCAGGTTGTCTGTAGACCACTGCGCCACTTGGGAGCAAGAAATGTTGGGTCCTACAATGCTATCTATAATAACTGATAGGCACAGAGGGATAGGAGAGCAGCTACCCATTTCATTGTCTAAATTAGAATTTTTCCTATGAAGTTTTTTTAAAGATTTTATTATGCAGACAAATAACAGTAAGGCATGTGATCTATCAGAAATTGTGCAATGGAGTTATAGACAACCTAAAATATTGTAAGTAGCACTCACTTCTGTAATCATCTAAGTCTTTATTAGGTAAATCCCCGCCCTATCTCAGCTCACTGGTCACCATAGCAACACCCACCCGTAGCATGCGCTCCAGCAGGTATATCTCACTGGTCATCCCCAAAGCCAACACCTCCTTTGGCCGCCATTCCTTCCAGTTCGCTGCTGCCAATGACTGGAACGAATTGCAAAAATCATTGAAGCTAGAGGTTCCTATCTCCCTCAATACCTTTAAGCATCAGCTGTCAAAGCTGCTTATCGATCACTGCACCTGTATATAGCCCTTCTGTAAATAGCCCACACTACTACCTCATCCCCATATTTATTTTTGTTTATTTTTCACTAATCTTGCACTCCAGTATCTCTATTTGCACATCATAATTTGCACATCCTTCATTCCTGTGTTAATGATGATAATTCTGTAATTTATTTCTACTCTATAGTCTATTTATTGTCCTACCTCCCAACCTTACTGCATTTTTGCACTACATTTTGCACTCTGTTTATAGATTTTCTATTGTGTTTTTTTGACTGTTTGTTTAATGTGTAACTCTGTGTTGTTATTTGTCGCACTGCTTTGCTTTGTCTTGGCCAGGTCGCAGTTGCAAATGAGAACTTGTTCTCAACTGACCTACCTGGTTAAATAAAGGTGAAATCAAAAAAAATAAAAAAAAAATCATGAAGTGCTTTGAAAGTATATTTAAGGATCATATCACCTCCACCTTACCTGACACCCAAGTTTGCAGACGACACAACAGTAGTAGGCTTGATTACCAGCAATGATGAGACAGCCTACAGGGAGGAGGCGAGGACCCTGGCGGAGTGGTGCCAGGAAAATAACCTCTCCCTCAACATCAACAAAACAAAAGAGCTGATCGTGGACTTCAGGAGACAGCAGAGGGAGCATGCCCCTATCCATGTTGACGGGACCGCAGTGGAGAAGGTGGAAAGCGTCAAGTTCCTTGGCGTACACATCACTGACAAACTGAAATGGTCCACCCACGCAGACAGTGTAGTGAAGAAGACGCAACAGAGTTTCTTCAACCTCAGGAGACTGAAGAAATGTGTCTTGGCACCTAAAACCCTCAAACTTTTACAGATGCAGAATTGAGAGCATCCTGTCGGGCTGTATCACCGCCTGGTACGGCAACTGCACCGCCCGCAACCGCAAGGCTCTCCAGAGGGTGGTGGGGTCTAACCAACGCATTACCGGGGGCAAACTACCCGCCCTCCAGGACATCTTCAGCACCTGATGTCATAGGAAGGCCAAAAAGATCATCAAGGACCTCAGCCACCCGAGCCAAGGCCTGTTCACCGCGCTGTCATCCAGAAGGCCAGGTCAGTACAGGTGCATTAAAGCTGGGACCGAGAGACTGAAAAACAGCTTCTATCTCAAGCCGACCAGACTGTTAAATAGCCATCACTAGCCCGTTACCACCCGGTTACTCAACCCTGCAGCTTAGAGGCTGCTGCCATATGTACTGTACATAGACATGGAATCACTGGTCACTTTAATAATGTTTCCATACTGCTTTACTCATCTCATATGAATATACTGTATTATATTCTACTGTATTTAGTCAATGCCACTCCAACATTGCTCATCCTAATATTTATATATTTCTTAATTCCATTCTTTTACTTTTAGGTTTGTGTGTATTGTTGAGAATTGCTAGATATTACAACACTGTTGGAGCTGAAACACAAGCATTTCACTACACCTGCTATAACATCTGATAAATATGTGTACCAATAAAATGTGATTCAATTTTTAATTGTAGATACAGTTCATACAGGTTTTATACCAACTGTAGAAGCTATGTAAACAGACCATAAATGTCTCTTTCTTGGAAAGCTGTGAGTGCTATTACGTAATACAATATCAGTACTTGTTTTATTTACAACTTGTCTAAGTCCTGTCATCAACTGATTTGAGCCAGTGTATGGCTGTTTTCTGCTGATTGACTGCATGTTTGAATGGAATGTTGGCATATTGGCAGTTAGTTAGAAAAATGTATGGCATCATTCCTTTAAAACTGTCTGGCTAGCTAGCTAGCTAACCCACGCAGGCCTACAGTGCAGATACATTCCTTACATTCATCATTTTACACAATATATTATCATGGCTCTGACAACACATAGTTGACCAACATGGCTGACATTTGCAGCATTAAAAGAAAGTTAATGTCCATTCTAGTCAGAACCACCCATCATTCAGGGCAGGTGGGGCAGAACCACCCATCATTCAGGGCAGGTGGGGCAGAACCACCCATCATTCAGGGCAGGTGGGGCAGAACCACCCATCATTCAGGGCAGGTGGGGCAGAACCACCCGCCATTCAGGGCAGGTGGGGCAGAACCACCCATCATTCAGGGCAGGTGGGGCAGAACCACCCGTCATTCAGGGCAGGTGGGGCAGAACCACCCGTCATTCAGGGCAGGTGGGGCAGAACCACCCGTCATTCAGGGCAGGTGGGGCAGAACCACCCATCATTCAGGGCAGGTGGGGCAGAACCACCCGTCATTCAGGGCAGGTGGGGCAGAACCACCCATCATTCAGGGCAGGTGGGGCAGAACCACCCATCATTCAGGGCAGGTGGGGCAGAACCACCCATCATTCAGGGCAGGTGGGGCAGAACCACCCGTCATTCAGGGCAGGTGGGCAGAACCACCTGTCATTCAGGGCAGGTGGGGCAGAACCACCCATCATTCAGGGCAGGTGGGGCAGAACCACCCATCATTCAGGGCAGGTGGGGCAGAACCACCCATCATTCAGGGCAGGTGGGGCAGAACCACCCGTCATTCAGGGCAGGTGGGGCAGAACCACCTGTCATTCAGGGCAGAACCACCTGTTTTCAGCCCCACATGTTTAGCTAAAATATATATATATATATATATGTACAGTACCAGTCAAAGGTCTGGACACACCTACTCATTCCAGGGTTTTTCTTTATTTTTACTATTATTTACATTGTAGAATTAAAGTGAAGACATCAAAACTATGACATAACACATATGGAATGATGTAGTAACCAACAAAGTGTTAAACAAGTCAAAATATATTTTATATTTGAGATTCTTCAAATAGCCACATTTTGCCTTGATGACAGCTTTGCACACTAAAAAGGAGTCATTTTGCCTTTTGGTAGGTCGTCATTGTAACCAGGGTTGGGGAGGTTACTTCCTAAATGTATTCCATTACAGTTACTAGTTACATGTCCAAAATTGTAATCAGTAAAGTAACTGTTGGATTACCATTACATTCAGTTACTTTTAAGAGACATTAGAGGAAGACTAACACGGATGTTACTGATTGAACGACATCTATTGCAGGATAAATCATAGATCAATGTTAAAGTTTACATTGCTGGACGTATATGGATGTTACATTTAACTTCTTCTTCTAACCCATCGCTTTCTACAACATATCATAATAAAATGCAGTTATATCTTTACATTAAAAACCAAAGTCTATCATCAGAATTCCAGTCATTTCAATCAATGTTATACCCTTGATCTTCCAGAATAGGACTTGGAAATATGGAAGCATAGATTATCCAAATAGTTTTACCTGAGCATGACCCCAAAACTAAGGACTTATTATCCAGCCCTACTCTGGTGTTAATGATGCTGTTGTCATGGAGACTGATTGGTTTCATTGATGATGTGGAATGGCATGCTTTGCAAAGAGTGGCTACTTTCAAGAATCTAAAATATAACATATATTTTGATTTGTTTAACACTTTTTTGGTTACAACATGATTATTTGTGTGTTATTTCATAGTTTTGATGTCTTCACTATTATTATACAATGTTGAAAATATTAAAAATAAAGAAGAACCCTTGAATCAGTAGGTGTGTCCAAACTTTTGACTGGAACTGTATATATAATTTACAAGTCCAAAAATGGATGTAGCAACTACAGATTGCTCCTTTTAAATCTATCAAAAGTTTGAGCAATAAAAGCCCCAGTTTTATTCCATAGGCTTGGATCCGCACTATGCAGCTGTTGCAAGAGCGCATTTTTCACTGGCTGTCCACTGGTTTCAAAAACAATGATTGCTAGGCAGTTTAAACTTATTGAATTCAACCATTATTGGGTTCAAATACACATTTATATTTGTAAACAGCCAACCACAACAACCACAATCCGTAAGGCGCAAATAGCTAAATGAGAGAGCAGCAGTGTGATTCACATCAATGCATTATGTAGATCAATAATAAATTATATCCGTATCCCTGGACTACACCGCTGCTGTCATCCTTACCTCCAAGCGTTTATTCAAGTTGGATCATTTTGGGATGACGACAGCAGTCGCACCATTGGAAGACATAGCTTGGACTGAATCCTACAAAAGCCTATTCCTGCTCTTTTCCCGCGATCCATCAAATACATTTGGTGTTTCATCGTAGTGGTCTCTGACTTTTTTTATTTAACCTTTATTTAACTAGGCAAGTCAGTTAAGAACAAATTCTTATTTACAATGTCGGCCTACCTACAGGGTCAGCCCCTGGAGCAAATTGGTGCCTTGCTCAAGGACACAACGACAGGTTTTTCACCTTGTTGGCTCGGGTATTCGAACCAGCGACCTTTCGGTTATTACCGCTAGTCTACCTGCCACCCCCAGACTCGCTAATTTTAATGTAATTGAGAAAACATAGAAGTGACAAAGATTTATTTTCCGCAAACATCCTTTCTGAATTTAAAAGTAATTTAAAAGTAATTTAAAATTAATCATGAAAGATGAAAGTAATCATCTAGTTTTTCAAAAGTATCTAATCTAATTACAATTTATTTGCTGGAAACGTAATGGTTTACAGTTACTGTTTATTTGTACCCCCTTACGTGTAACGGATTACATGTATTCCGTCACTCCCCAACCCTGATTGTAAATAAAAATGTGTTCTTAACTGACTTGCCTCATTAAATAAAGGTAAAAATAAATGTATAATGTCAGGATTTCAATGCTATAAGATATTGCAGAGGACAAGTTAAGTTTAAGATAACTGTAATATAAAATGCTATACAAATTAAATGTATTATTATTAGTATTATCTAAAATCCTGGAAAAGATGTACAATGTTGAGCTTCTTGTTGACATAATTTGTGCTCAGGTTGGGTTTTTGTGCGAGCGCCCAACTGACTCCCATTGACTACTTTTTTAAATTATTTTTTTTATTTTTTATTTCACCTTTATTTAACCAGGTAGGTCAGTTGAGAACAAGTTCTCATTTGCAACTGCGACCTGGCCAAGACAAAGCAAAGCAGTGCGACAAAAACAACACAGAGTTACACAGTAAAAAAACATAGTAAAAAACACAATAGAAAATCTATATACAGAGTGCAAAATGTAGTGCAAAATGTAGTAAGGTTAGGAGGTAGGACAATAAATAGACCATAGTGGTGAAATAAATTACAGATTATCATCATTAACACAGGAATGAAGGATGTGCAAATGATGATGTGCAAATAGAGATACTGGAGTGCAAGATTTGTGAAAATAACAAAAATAAATAAGGGGATGAGGTAGTAGGGTGGGCTATTTACAGAAGGGCTATATACAGGTGCAGTGATCGATAAGCAGCTTTGACAACTGATGCTTAAAGTTATTGAGGGAGATAGGAACCTCTAGCTTCAATGACTTGAGGGAGAGATCAGTTTAAAACTGCAACCTTTTCTCTCATGACATTTGTCTTGAGGTAAATCGGAATTCCGTAGCCGAAGTGTTTGTTGTCATTCAACAAGAGATTATTAGTTTTCATGCACAGTTTTTGACTTCAGAAATGTAAACTAGTCTGCTGTATATCTGTCCTCCTGTAGATGGCAGCAACGTTGCTCCTTCAGTTTAGGAGGTCCATGATCACACAGGCAGGCAGCGCTTAATGGGGCAAAGGGAAACCAGGTTAGGCTAGCCCAGGCAGGCAGCGCTTAATGGGGCAAAGGGAAACCAAGTTAGGCTAGCCCAGGCAGGCAGCGCTTAATGGGGCAAAGGGAAACCAGGTTAGGCTAGCCCAGGCAGGCAGCGCTTAATGGGGCAAAGGGAAACCAGGTTAGGCTAGCCCAGGCAGGCAGCGCTTAATGGGGCAAAGGGAAACCAAGTTAGGCTAGCCCAGGCAGGCAGCGCTTAATGGGGCAAAGGGAAACCAGGTTAGGCTAGCCCAGGCAGGCAGCGCTTAATGGGGCAAAGGGAAACCAGGTTAGGCTAGCCCAGGCAGGCAGCGCTTAATGGGGCAAAGGGAAACCAGGTTAGGCTAGCCCAGGCAGGCAGCATAAAGCAGGTCGTAAACCATAAGGATTTAATTTTTGTCCAAAATCTATGATGTTCTTGGTAATCTGGGGGCAGATAAACTGTCATTACATGTAGGCAACATAATATGAGTCCTTACTTTCAGCACCATGGTCCCTATCAGGTGATAACACCACTGAAGACCCACTTTGTATCATTTGTTGAAAACGAATATCCAATTGTGGCATAACAGATTATAGGCCTAAAGCTTGTTGCTACACAATGTTGCTTTCTCTCACAATTGACTGGATAAAGTAGCCTCGACGGCCTATGGATATTCATAGGAGAGGCTCTAATAATATACCACATATTTAAAATAGAGACAGTTGGGTGTTTGATGATGGTTAATTTTAATTAAAACATTTCTATTAATTTACTCCATGAAGTCGGACCTGTGGCGCCAACAATGTTCCAGCCGCTTGATGACATTAGACAGTGATAACCACCCACCCTGTTCTCTGTAATTATCAGCTGGTGTTGAACAGGAGTCCGACACCACTCCGATCAATTAACTGCAATGATTGTCAAAGTCCAAATATTAGCCATCTACTGATTTGACTTTCATGTGATGCTATATGTCTCAGCTTCTCTCATATCAATGTTTATTCTTTGGGCCTCTTTATCTAAATTACGAAGTTAGAAAGTTTTGTTTATTGGAGTGCCTCGCTTGTAGAAAATGGAAACAGCTATCAGTGGAACTATTGGCAGTGGGGGGTTTCAGCTTTGCACCAGAGCACAATGTGCAGCAAGAGAAAATAACTGTTAAAGACCTGAACATTGCCGCTTCAGTGAATAAAGAACACACACAATAGCTGCGAAATATTGCACACATGTTCAAAATATAGGCTAGGGCCTGCTCATAGCCATAGGCTCTGTTTTACATTGGAGAGAGCACAGGTTACTTTTACTGATTGTGCAGATCAAATTGAAACATTAGAGAAGTTCTAACGGAGTTTCTTCATTACTGTTTAACAGAGAAGAGGAAACGTTGCAGGGATAACCAGGTAGGCCTACTCAGTGAGCTATTTAAAGACACTAACATTCATAATAGACCCACTCACACAACACTATTATACTGAAGGCCTACCACTATTATACTGAAGGCCTATCACTATTATACTGAAGGCCTATCACTATTATACTGAAGGCCTACCACTATTATACTGAAGGCCTACCACTATTATACTGAAGGCCTATCACTATTATACTGAAGGCCTATCACTATTATACTGAAGGCCTATCACTATTATACTGAAGGCCTGTCACTATTATACTGAAGGCCTATCACTATTATACTCAAGGCCTATCACTATTATACTGAAGGCCTGTCACTATTATACTGAAGGCCTATCACTATTATACTGAAGGCCTATCACTATTATACTGAAGGCCTATCACTATTATACTGAAGGCCTATCACTATTATACTCAAGGCCTATCACTATTATACTCAAGGCCTATCACTATTATACTGAAGGCCTATCACTATTATACTGAAGGCCTGTCACTATTATACTGAAGGCCTATCACTATTATACTGAAGGCCTATCACTATTATACTGAAGGCCTATCACTATTATACTGAAGGCCTATCACTATTATACTGAAGGCCTACCACTATTATACTGAAGGCCTATCACTATTATACTGAAGGCCTATCACTATTATACTGAAGGCCTATCACTATTATACTGAAGGCCTATCACTATTATACTGAAGGCCTATCACTATTATACTGAAGGCCTATCACTATTATACTGAAGGCCTACCACTATTATACTGAAGGCCTATCACTATTATACTGAAGGCCTATCACTATTATACTGAAGGCCTATCACTATTATACTGAAGGCCTATCACTATTATACTGAAGGCCTACCACTATTATACTGAAGGCCTATCACTATTATACTGAAGGCCTATCACTATTATACTGAAGGCCTACCACTATTATACTGAAGGCCTACCACTATTATACTGAAGGCCTATCACTATTATACTGAAGGCCTATCACTATTATACTGAAGGCCTATCACTATTATACTGAAGGCCTATCACTATTATACTGAAGGCTTATCACTATTATACTGAAGGCCTACCACTATTATACTGAAGGCCTACCACTATTATACTGAAGGCCTACCACTATTATACTGAAGGCCTATCACTATTATACTGAAGGCCTATCACTATTATACTGAAGGCCTATCACTATTATACTGAAGGCCTATCACTATTATACTGAAGGCCTATCACTATTATACTGAAGGCCTATCACTATTATACTGTATCTCTATGGGACCACTGATATAGGAATCACCCTCAGGATAATTTCAGTCATGATTTAATCACCTGCCACAGATACAGTTGTATTTTACAATCTGTTGTTGCTGTTTTAATCTGTAATAATAGTCTGAGATGATGAGTCCAAATATCTTATCTGAATAAGTCAGTAAATTACTCCATTATAATCCTTTATAATTCACTTTTTCCAGATTGGCTATTTTTCCCCCAACATTTTATGCAGATGGAAAACCAGTGAATAGCCTATTGAATCATTTCTATAGATTGTTTTATTACATTTGACACACATCAGGATATGTTCATACCATCATTAAAAACAGATAACATGTGTAGGCCTGTTTTAATTAATGAATATAGGCGCTTAAGGCAAGATAAAGAATAGCCTAATGATTGGATGTTATCAAGTGTATTTGCGAGGGGACCAATGGCAGTGTGTGTACCTGCAGGAAGTGGCCTGCTCCGTTATCTCCTCCTCTAATAGAGATATGAAGTAGTCTTAACTGGGTTCACACTTACCAGACAACACACCTCAGCTACTCATGGAGAGAGAGAGGCGCCTATAGGTTTCCTACACTTCTTCCTTTGACAGCAGAACATTATATAGTTGGATAGAGATATCATTCAGCAGCATTACGCAAGGTAATCATGCAGTACCAACACAGTGCGCCTTCGGCCATGGGTGTTCCTCTTTACGCGCCGACCCCTATCCAGCCCGTCCACCCAACTCCGTTCTACATAGAAGACATCCTGGGGAGAATTGAGACCCCGGTCCAGCCTTCAGCGGTGGTCCCCACGCCAACTCTACCGTCTCCGAACTCATCCTTCACCAGTTTGGTCTCTCCGTACCGGACCCCCATCTATGAACCGACACCGATCCACCCTGCGTTCTCTCACCAAGCTGCGCTGACGGCCACGTATGCCTCGGGGGCTTTCACTAATTCACTGTATCCATTCCACCGCTCTATGGGAGACTATACCCATGCTCTGATCAGGCACGACCCGCTTGGTGAGTTGAACTTTACGCATTTTAATATTTGACTTGTTTGGGTTATTTCTCTGCTGAAATTCGTTCAGATATTTAAATGTTGACAACTAATATACATCTGTAATAACCTATGTGCAATGTGTAGGTGAAAGTAGATAAAACCTTTGTTCATGATTTTCATTCCCTGCATGCTGCAGATTTCCATCCTAAAGTGGTAGTATATTTTAGAGGTATGAATGTATAAGAATTGTATCATGCTTGAACATAGTTGATTACTTCAGGCATAATTTGCCTAAACACATATTAAGCTATCTGTTTAATTTGCAAACGGTTAAAGTGTTGGGTCACTTAAGTCAACGACCTTGAGTTTTTAGCACAATCCGTTATTGTTCCAAACATCTGATGCATCCTGCGACTAAACATGCTCGAAGTCCCCTGTTATTTCAGCATTAAAGTGTCGCTCTGGGGTGAACTGCCTCTCTGTTCAGCAAGCCTGACCGTTTCCGTTCATACAGGAAGTGTTGAGCTCTCGATAGGAGTAAATCTGCTTTCAGAAGCTGTTGAATGTTTTCCTGGCGGCCTCGAGCAGCCTCTTCCCCGGGAGTCGTGCACGATGCTGATTATTTTATCGACATCCTCAATACAGACACATTCAGGAAACACTCGACTTCTGATAGGCGGGATCCGTTTTTCTGATAATGTTCATTTCCTCTGTGGTGGATGTGACTTTATGGTTACTAAAATAATCAAACTGCAAACATGAAATAGGCCTATGCACTGACGCAATTTATCAACTTTAGGGTGATTTTGAATTTATTTTAATTTACACTATTTTATCAAATGTATTTGATTAATTCAGTAATTACATGTATTCCTATAAGAACAACCTGGCTTCGATCATGGTGCAACAAAATCAAAATGTATTGGTGTATAATGAATCATGTAACTTTTAAAAAAGCGATTATTTATATTTTGCCTTCTGGAAGATGTATATGTATATATATATATTTTAGGATTGAACTATTGTTATGGTCGTTTTTCTTGTATTTTTATGAGGTTATGGTTATAGTTAAATATGCTGATTAAAACATATTTATATTTTAAATAGCATCAATTGCAGTATGTGGCTGGAAAGTCCGTCAGTAATGAGATAAACTGGTGAGATAAAGCAACAGGAAACACAGGACGGATATTTTGCCATAGTTTTAGTCTCTCCACTCAGTTTCCAGTTTCCTTTAAAACTAAGGTTAAACGGATGACTGAAAAAACTGACAAGAAAGATTCAATAATGTAAATATTTGCATATAATCATGTAGGCCTCTGCCGGAGGAGAAACGAATCAAGTTAACGGAAGCTATTTTGATTTATTTCACTTTTGGGGCTACTTCTAGGTCTAAAATTAGCACATCATTCTGCCCCATTTGTATAAACATGTTTTTCTATATTAAATCCTTATTTTTCCTTTTGTCTTCAAAGGTAAACAACTGTTATGGAGCCCATTCATTCAGCGTCCACTGCACAAGAGAAAAGGCGGACAAGTCCGATTCTCCAACGACCAGACAATAGAGTTGGAAAAGAAGTTTGAGACCCAGAAATACCTTTCACCCCCAGAACGAAAACGACTGGCTAAAATGTTACAGCTGAGTGAACGACAGGTCAGCAGTATGTTTCGTTAGGTTCCACATCCACTATACATTTCAGGTTACCTTTGGTAATAATTTGGGTTTCATCCGTTTCATCAATTACAAATGTTTTTAAAGACTGATTTTCCCATCGGCCATAGCCTAAGGTAAATGATCTGACACAGAATCCAGTAGCCTAACATTTTAAAACATGTCTCTTTGACATTGTTTTCCAGGTGAAGACGTGGTTCCAAAATCGAAGAGCCAAGTGGAGACGACTGAAGCAGGTATGTCTACATTAGGACTGGGTTTAATGCACTTTTCCATTAAAGTAGCCAATAATGAATAGAGTAAAGGCTATGTATATCTCATTTCAAGGTTAAAAAACAAACATGTATTGTAGGTTTATTGCTTGAGTATCCTGTGTGTAAACATCATGCACAATGAAAATGGCATACCCAATGTGAAATGTATGTTGTGGCTGATTGGTCACCGTTGTTGTTATTTCCCCAGGAGAACCCTACCGGTAGTAAGAGAGATCTGGAGGACGAGAGCACCGGGAGAAACTGCCAGGAGGGACCGGAGTCCGGTGTGAGCCTCAGCCCGGGCCGGGACCAGAGATGTAGGCCTACAGAGATGACGCACAGTCGGTTGCAGTGTTCCACATCGCCTCTATCACAAGGAGAAATACAGTCTGACATTTCAGATGATACAGACCAAGAGCTGGACATAGAGGATGACATGGAGTTCCCACTGAATCCACCGATATGAGATCATCAGATCACTGTTTACAGGTCAATCTGGATGTTATCCCACTGTGTGACTGACGGCCCGGGAAGAGGACCAATAGGAAGAGGACCAATAGGAAGAGGACCAATAGGAAGAGGACCAATAGGAAGAGGACCAATAGCCTGACTGTAAACATTGTTGTAGCATCTTTCTGGGACTTATATTTGTTTTGTATATAATTACCTGTATATTTTGTGATGTTGTTTTGATGTCATTATGAGTTAAAAATAAATATTAATTGAGCAAAACATTTGCATAATACAATTACCGGAATACAATTAGCATAATACAACAATCTTGATTAAAATCCATCTGTTTAAGCCAGAGATACAGTATCTTTGGTGGAAGGTGGCCGAGCTACAGCTGTGTTTGTTGTTTAAGCCAGAGATACAGTATCTGTGGTGGAAGGTGGCCGAGCTACAGCTGTGTTTGTTGTTTAAGCCAGAGATACAGTATCTGTGGTGGAAGGTGGCCGAGCTACAGCTGTGTTTGTTGTTTAAGCCAGAGATACAGTATCTGTGGTGGAAGGTGGCCGAGCTACAGGGTTTTGTAGATGAGATGCAGCTTATGTCAGAATTGACCATAATTTACTTTTCGTAGCAGGTGTTTGTCAGACCATGATGAGAATGTCTGCAGAGTCTAAACAGTTTTGTATTGCTCTACCACGCCCACAAGACTGTCTGAAGGTAACCCAGTACTGGTCCGGGAAATTAATGGCAGTGAATAGGCCATTTCCACGTCAAAGGGTCATTCCACAGTAAAACAATTATAAACAAATCCTGAGCTTTCTTATATCGCTCAGATATACACTACCGTTCAAACGTTTACAGTAACTTAGAAATGTCCTTGTTTTTAAAAGAAAAGCAACATTTTTGTCCATTAAAATAACATCAAATTGATCAGAAATACAGTGTAGACATTGTTATTGTAGTAAATCACTATTGTAGCTGGAAACAGCTGATTTTTAATGGAATATCTACATAGGCATACAGAGGCCCATTATCAGCAACCATCACTCCTGTGTTCCAATGGCACGTTGTGTTAGCTAATCTAAGTTTATCATTTTAATAGGCTAACTGATCATTAGAAAACCCTTTTGTAATTATGTTAGCACAGCTGACAACTGTTGTGCTGATTAAAGAAGCAATAAAACTGGCCTTCTTTAGACTAGTTGAGTATCTGGAGTATCAGCATTTGTGGGTTCGATTACAGGCTCAAAATGGCCAGAAACAAAGAACTTTCTTCTGAAACTCATCAGTCTATTCTTGTTCTGAGAAATGAAGGCTATTCCATGTGAGAAATTGCCAAGAATCTGAAGATCTTGTACAACGCTGTGTACAACTCCCTTCACAGAACAGCGCAAACTGTCTCTAACCAGAATAGAAAGAGGAGTGGGAGGCCCCGGTGCAGAACTGAGCAAGAGGACAAGTGCATTAGAGTGTCTAGTTTGAGAAACAGACGCCTCACAAGTCCTTAACTGGCAGCTTCATTAAATAGTATCCGCAAAACACCAGTCTCAACGTCAACAGTGAAGAGGTGACTCCGGGATGCTGGCCTTCTAGGCAGATTTGCAAAGAAAAAGCCATATCTCAGACTGGCCAATAAAAATAAAAGATTAAGACGGGCAAAAGAACACAGACACTGGACAGAGGAAGATTGGAAAAAAGTTTTATGGACAGACAAATCTAAGTTTGAGGTTTCAGATCACAAAGAAGAACATTCGTGAGATGCAGACCAAATGAAAAGATGCTGGAGGAGTGCTTGACGCCATCTGTCAAGCATGGTGGAGGCAATGTGATGGTCTGGGGGTGCTTTGGTGGTGGTAAAGTGGGAGATTTGTACAGGGTAAAAGGGATCTTGAAGAAGGAAGGCTATCACTCCATTTTGCAACACCATGCCATACCTTGTGGGCGGTGCTTAACTGGAGCCAGTTTCCTCCTACAACAGGACAATGACCCAAACCACAGCTCCAAACTATGCAAGAACTATTTAGGGAAGAAGCAGTCAGCTGGTATTCTGTCTATAATGGAGTGTCCAGCACAGTCACCGGATCTCAACCCTATTGAGCTGTTGTGGGAGCAGCTTGACCGTAAGACGTGCCCATCAAGCCAATCCAACTTGTGGGAGGTGCTTCAGGAAGCATGGGGTGAAATCACTTCAGATTACCTCAACAAATTGACAACTAGAATGCCAAAGGTCTGCAAGGCTGTAATTGCTGCAAATGGAGGATTCTTTGACGAAAGCAAAGTTTGAAGGATGCAATTATTATTTCAATTCAATCATTATTTATAACCTTGTCAACTTCTCATTTTGCAACTCGATGGATATTCGTCTTCGTCTTGGACATTTGAACAGATTCTGTGATGCTGAGAAAAGATGACGTCAATTGTCTTCATCATTTTTTCAGTTCAATACAACTTTATTTATCCTCTTAGTCGCAATTAAAAAAGTTAAGTTACAAATATAAAAACACTCTCAGAAAAAAGGGTTCCAAAAGGGTTCTTTGGCTGTCCCCATGGGATAACCCTTTTTGGTTTGAGGTAGAACTCTTTTGGGTTCCATGTAGATGGTACCATGGTAGAACCCTCTGTAGATATACATGCACTTTATTTTCGTTTCTCACACACACACCCACAAGGGTTCTACCTGGAACCAAAATGCTTATACCTGCAACCAAAAATGATTATTCAAAGGGTTCTCCTATGGGGACAGCAGAAGAACCCTTAAAGGTTCTAGATAGCACCCTTTTTTCTAAGAGTCTATCTTCCTTGTAAATGTGCTCAATGGTTTCTACTGTATTCCTATAGGTTATTGAATAAATCCATATTATGAGTGTGAATACAGGACATACATTCCATTTCCAAGAAGCCTATTTCCTGTTGAATCAGCATGATGTAGGCCTAGTACATTGTCCAACACAGCTCTGCTCTTGTCTTTCACTCCTCTATCAGCAGATTGATCATTAAATAGCTTATCATTTAGAAGAAAGACAAACCCCACAGAGTTTACGGTAAGCAATATGACCTGCAATGATCTAAGCTCTGAGAGTGTGTGATAAATATTTCAACTGTATGCACCTGCATGGACACTCATCGGGTTCAGTGGCCCGGAGATCACCTAGACCATCCCAAAACCAATAGAATGTACATTGATTTTTACCTGTATTGTGTAATGGTTCACAAATTGTGCTGAATAGAATCAACAGTGGAGAAAGAACACACAGTTTGGTCTGTGGATATTAGGTGAAACATTGAGTGGATTTCTCCAGGTTCCAAAGGCCCCGTCAGATAGACATATAAATAGATAGAGAGAACCCGCATCTGTCTGTCTGTCTGTCTGGATGAGGTGCACCAATGTCATGTCCCTCTGTGTCCCTCTGTCTATGTGTCCTTCTGTCTCTCTGTGTCCCTCTGTGTCCCTCTGTCCCTCTGTCTCTGTGTCCCTCTGTGTCCCTCTGTCTCTCTGTGTCCCTCTGTCTCTCTGTGTCCCTCTGTCTCTCTGTGTCCCTCTGTCTCTGTGTCCCTCTGACTCTGTGTCCCTCTGTCTCTCTGTGTCCCTCTGTCTCTCTGTCCCTCTGTTTCTCTGTCCCTCTGTCTCTGTGTCCCTCTGTCTCTCTGTCCCTCTGTCTCTGTGTCCCTTTGTCTCTCTGTGTCTCTCTGTGTGTGTTTAGGTAGGCAGTCGGTGTCTCTAGCTGAAGGTCATATCTTAGCCTTCCTCTTATGATGGAGGTAGCCAGTAGTGAATTTAATTATGTTCCTTGAAGATTACATATATGTAATGATTTGAGGTGAGTAGGGTTTCATTGTCTTTATATAGGGACCTTTCTGTTACTGGCCCAACACTCTTAACCATGAGGCAACCTACCTCCCTACTGAGGTGAATAGGGTTTCATTGTCTTTATATTGGGACCTTTCTACTACTGGCCCAACACTCTTAACCATGAGGCTACCTACCTCCCTACTGAGGTGAATAGGGTTTCATTATCTTTATATAACTTGTATTATATCATTTATGAGGGTTCCTTTTGGGGAAACATTGCAATATTGTAACAATATAAAGTGATACATGAAGCCTGTAATGAAGCGTCAGCGGAGTGAGGATCCATCTGCAGTTTATTGCAAGTCAGACTCACAAGCAGTAACAGATGCAATAGAGACAGCGTAAGCTGGAACAGGCCGAGGTCAGGGTAGGCAGCAAACATGCAAAAATTCCAAAGACAGGCAGAGTTCTGGGGAGGCAGCAAACTAACAGAGTCCAAAAGGCAGGCAAGGTCTGGGCAGGTAGCAAACTTACAGAGTCCAAAAGGTAGGCAAAGATCAGGGCAGGCAGAAAACAAACAGAGTCCAAGGGCAGGCAAAGGTCAGGGCAGGCAGCAAACAAATCCAAGGGTATGAGAAACAGTCCAAGTCAAAACACGGGAAAAATACTAGCAAAAGGAATAAACGCTCAGAAAAGTTCACCGGAGCAAAACAAGACTTCGCACTGATACTGTGTAAATGGAGTGCTTAAGTAGTGTGTGTAATGAACTGCAGGTGTGTGTAATTAGTCCCAGGAATGAGGGCCTATGGGAGATGAAGTCCAAAAGGTAACCAGTTAGTATTCGGGTGATGTCTCCCTCTGGTGGTGTGAGAGAGGTGGTGCGGAACCCTCATTCGTTACAAAGCCTCATATGACATTGATATGATATTAATATCATTAATAACTTAGAACGCCTCATATGACATTGATATGATATTGATATCATTAATAACTTAGAACGCCTCATATGACATTAATATCATTAATAACTTAGAACGCCTCATATGACATTGATATGATATTGATATCATTAATAACATATAAAGCCTCATATGACATTGATATGATATTGATATCATTAATAACTTATAAAGCCTCATATGACATTGATATGATATTGATATCATTAATAACTTATAAAGCCTCATATGACATTGATATGATATTGATATCATTAATAACTTATAAAGCCTCATATGACATTGATATGATATTGATATCATTAATAACTTAGAACGCCTCATATGACATTGATATCATTAATAACTTAGAACGCCTCATATGATATTGATATCATTAATAACTTAGAACGCCTCATATGAAATGTATATGATATTAATATCATGAATCAATATCATAAAGAGCAACAGTTGTATGTCCTTATATTGAACCTCTTTAGTCAGTAGCTTTGTCCTGAATATACAGTATATAACAGCTAGACCAGTAGATTTATTAGTATTACTATTATTAAGATATTTATTCATTTCTTAATTTGTATTTTTTGGATTATGTGTGTATTGCTAGGTGTTATTTGCACTGTTGGAGTTAGAAACACAAGCATTTCACTGCACCTGCAATAACATCTGCAGATCTGTGTACGAGACCAATAAACTTTGATTTGATTTGATTTCCCTCTAGTATCCACTGCTACCCTGAATTAACCCGTCATTAATAGCGGATGTTTGCAGCATTTGGACCAAACTATTTATTAACTGGTCTTGTTATTCTGTCAGTCCCCTTGTTTGAGCAAGTCATCTGTTTTATGGACCTCTCTGTAATTGGAGGGTCAGGCAGAAGATCTTCTAGTCGTTTAAGTGGCAGGTGAATACATTGAACATGTCCTATCTCCATGTGATGCGTCCTAATTGAAAAGCAAATAGTACAGCTGAGTGAGCAATAAAACACTGAGTGAGATCTCCTTAGCTGCCTCAGGAATCTCCATCTCTTTCAATGGGACATTGAATTAATGTTTACTCATGTTTAATATTCATCTGTAAGTGTACCATCAGGGTAGAGAGGAAGTGGTTTCTGTGACAACAGCTAAGCGGCTAAATATTGACTTAGTCTCAGAAGGATACAGAGAGACCTAACTCCACTATTACCATTGATGGAATTGTTCAATTGAAAACATATTTTCCCTCCATCTAGTCAATTAGTAGGTGTTCTTATTAGAGCTGTAACGTATAAGGATCATCAGTTAGGTTGTGCTATCAGTTAGAATGTTAGATTGTGAGTGTTCTATCTGGGGTTCTAGAACCCAATCAGTTGTTCCATGATGACAAAGGACCTGGATAGATGGAATGGCTTGTTTGTTCCTCTCTCTCTGGCTCTGATTAAAGCTCTGGACTAAACCTGACCAAACAACCAATCCACTGTTTGATAGAGAGATTGAACAGATCATCTCTCTGCTCCTAAAAGGACTGATACACTTCCATCCAGGACAAACAGTGACTTTGATCATGTCTATTGTTTTCTAGAAGTCAGAAACATGATGAAGTCCTAAACACACTACTGGACTGGGATTCACTTCTCTGTGTACGTTGGAAAGGGAATCATTTATACATTTACACTAAAGACATGTACATCTATAAACTGACAATAATTCAACTCTTCCTCAATGCCTTGCTCTCTGCACATATGGCGTTAAACCATTACCAATACTGTACATTGAGTGCTAAAATCTCATACAGATGTATTATTTGAGGAACATCTCTCCTCCACATAATGACCTTAAACCCTAAATGATCCCAACGTTTAAAAGGTCTGTTTAGTGGCTGTGGCCCACCAGCCAGATGAGACAGTGTTTGCTATCTTTACAAATTAAACGTCCTCACGGCCAATTTCCCATTCAGTCCCTCCAGTCCCCTGTGCTGATGAGGAGATATAGGAGGCGGTGTGTTAGTTAATGATGTAATCTGTAATTTGTCTCACCACTATGGTCTATTTATTGTCCTACCTCTTAACCTTACTGCATTTTGCACTACATTTTGCACTCTGTATATAGACTTTCCATTGTGTTTTTGACCATGTTTGTTTACTGTGTAACTCTGTGTTGTTTTTGTCGCACTGCTTTGCTTTGTCTTGGCCAGGTCGCAGTTGCAAATGAGAACTTGTTCTCAACTGACCTACCTGGTTAAATAAAGGTGAAATAAAAAAAAAAAAAAAAAAAAGTTCAGCCCTGCCTCCAGATTTATAGCTGTGCTCTGGGCCAGGTAATGGCAGCGTCCAACGCACTAACACTCATTCATTAGTCAGTTTGGTTCGTCTTTGTCACTCCAGTCAATGAGTGGAGTCTCCTACACAGCCTGAAGATACAGTATCAATGCAAACACTGTCCTTATTCACTTATCAACTGGCTCACAGGGGAGATAATGGTGCTCATTTATCCAACGTCAACAGACAGACGCTGGAGCAGTGGCTAGTGACGGCATCCCAAGTGGCACCCTGTTCCCTACGTAGTGCACTACTGTTGACCAGGGTCCAGGGAATAGGGTGGCATTTGGAACACATTCAGTCAGCTAGCTAGTCAGCTACATTCCACTGTCGTTCAATTGTAACAACACATTAACTAATGTCTACCTTCCTCTCTACCTGATTGATTATTCCAGAATGGTACTAATCTTTCCTGTACTCTACTGGAGTGTTCCATGGGACTGGTGCACTTCATAGGGAATAGGGTGCCATTTGGGCCAGGACCAGGGTTAGGGCCATGGTCCTGGCTGTTTGTTTCAGAGGTAATCCAAGGCCCCAGAACGTATAGTCACAGAGAATAGAGGCTTTGGCATTCTAGTGGGTTTTCTACAGATTAGACCTGTAGTAGCCCTGTACTGTTTCATAGTTTCACCAATAAATACATTGTTGGGAAATAAAAGTTCTAGTAGTGGGTTTTCTACAGATTAGACCTGTATTAGCCCTGTACTGTTTCATAGTTTCATCAATAAATAAAGGTTTGCCTTTTGGAAGTGTATAAATGGATTGAGGACATTGTGATGTTTCTGAAACTTCTTTTGTTCCATCTTCCCAGGACCAAACATGTAAAGTAAGTAAGTAAGTAAGTAACATTTATTTATATAGCACATTTCACAGATAAAAATCACAAAGTGCTTCACAATAAAATGAAATACAATAACAAATCTTGAAATACAAGAATATTAAACAAAAATAGAAAACATAACAAACAACCATAAATGTGGAAAACAAGACTGGAAATCGCTTTGGATGAAATCGTCTGCGAAATGGCATATTATATATTATTATTAAATGGCATATTATATATTATTATTAAATGGCATATTATATATTATTATTAGATGGCATATTATATATTATTATTAGATGGCATATTATATATTATTATTAAATGGCATATTATATATTATTATTAAATGGCATATTATATATTATTATTAGATGGCATATTATATATTATTATTAAATGGCATATTATATATTATTATTAGATGGCATATTATATATTATTATTAAATGGCATATTATATATTATTATTAGATGGCATATTATATATTATTATTAAATGGCATATTATATATTATTATTAAATGGCATATTATATATTATTATTAAATGGCATATTATATATTATTATTAGATGGCATATTATATATTATTATTAGATGGCATATTATATATTATTATTACATGGTATATTATATATTATTATTAAATGGCATATTATATATTATTATTAAATGGCATATTATATATTATTATTACATGGCATATTATATATTATTATTAAATGGCATATTATATATTATTATTAGATGGCATATAATATATTATTATTACATGGCATATTATATATTATTATTAAATGGCATATTATATATTATTATTAGATGGCATATTATATATTATTATTAAATGGCATATTATATATTATTAGATGGCATATTAAATATTATTGTTAATTGGCATATTATATATTATTATTACATGGCATATTATATATTATTATTAGATGGCATATTATATATTATTATTAGATGGCATATTATATATTATTATTAGAAGGCATATTATATATTATTATTAAATGGCATATTATATATTATTATTAAATGGCATATGATATATTATTATTAAATGGCATATTATATATTATTATTAAATGGCATATGATATATTGTTATTAAATGGCAAATTATATATTATTATTAAATGGCATATTATATATTATTATTAAATGGCATATTATATATTATTATTAGATGGCATATTATATATTATTATTAAATGGCATATTATATATTATTATTAGATGGCATATTATATATTATTATTACATGGTATATTATATATTATTATTAAATGGCATATTATATATTATTATTAAATGGCATATTATATATTATTATTAGATGGCATATTATATATTATTATTACATGGTATATTATATATTATTATTAAATGGCATATTATATATTATTATTAAATGGCATATTATATATTAATATTAGATGGCATATTATATATTATTATTAAATGGCATATTATATATTATTATTAAATGGCATATTATATATTATTATTAGAAGGCATATTATATATTATTAGATGGCATATTAAATATTATTGTTAATTGGCATATTATATATTATTATTAAATGGCATATTATATATTATTATTAAATGGCATATTATATATTATTATTAATTGGCATATTATATATTATTATTAAATGGCATATTATATATTATTATTAGATGGCATATTATATATTATTATTAGATGGCATATTATATATTATTATTAGAAGGCATATTATATATTATTATTAAATGGCATATTATATATTATTATTAAATGGCATATGATATATTATTATTAAATGGCATATTATATATTATTATTAAATGGCATATGATATATTGTTATTAAATGGCAAATTATATATTATTATTAAATGGCATATTATATATTATTATTAAATGGCATATTATATATTATTATTAAATGGCATATTATATATTATTAGATGGCATATTATATATTATTATTAGATGGCATATTATATATTATTATTAGATGGCATATTATATATTATTATTAGATGGCATATTATATATTATTATTAGATGGCATATTATATATTATTATTAGATGGCATATTATATATTGTTAATATCTTGGGAGTCTAGACATTTTCCCTGTGCTATGTTTTTACACATGACAAGTTTAACATTATGAATGCTTGTACCCCAGTGGCTGATGGGAGCAGGACGTCAAGCAAAGCTATACTGTATCTCTCATAATTGTCAAGCCTTGTACGCCAACGCTAAACTTATGTAAGCCTTCTACTCCAAATCATTCTTTAAAATGTCGTATCTATATTTCTCTGGACAAATAATGGCATTATAACAAACTGTCCATCAAACAATATAACGAGATGGGGAATAAAATAAGATCCATTACCATCTTATCTCTACTAACCAGTCAGTATACAGTAGTCCTCTATTAGAGGTGATTAACATCTCTACTAACCAGTCAGTATACAGTAGTCCTCTATTAGAGGTGATTAACATCTCTACTAACCAGTCAGTATACAGTAGTCCTCTATTAGAGGTGATTAACATCTCTACTAACCAGTCAGTATACAGTAGTCCTCTATTAGAGGTGATTAACATCTCTACTAACCAGTCAGTATACAGTAGTCCTCTATTAGAGGTGATTAACATCTCTACTAACCAGTCAGTATACAGTAGTCATCTATTAGAGGTGATTAACATCTCTACTAACCAGTCAGTATACAGTAGTCCTCTATTATACGTGGACACCTACAAATACCTAGGCATCTGGTTAGACTATAAACTCAACTTCCAGACTCACATCAACCATCTCCAATCCAAAATTAAATCCAGAATTGGCTTTCTATTCCGCAACAAAGCCTCCTTCACTCATGCTGCCAAACATGCCCTTGTAAAACTGACTATCCTACCGATCCTTGATTTTGGTGATGTCATTTACAAACTAGCCTCCAACACTCTACTTAGCAAATTGGATGTAGTCTATCACAGTGCCATCCGTTTTGTCACCAAAGCCCCATACACTACCCACCACTGCGACCTGTATGCTCTCGTTGGCTGGCCTTCATTATATATTCATCGCCAAACCCACTGGCTCCAGGTCATCTATAAGTCTTTATTAGGTAAATCCCCGCCCTATCTCAGCTCACTGGTCACTATAGCAACACCCACCCGTAGCATGCGCTCCAGCAGGTATATCTCACTGGTCACCCCCAAAGCCAACACCTCCTTTGGCCGCCATTCCTTCCAGTTCGCTGCTGCCAATGACTGGAACGAATTGCAAAAATCATTGAAGCTAGAGGTTCCTATCTCCCTCAATAACTTTAAGCATCAGTTATCAAAGCTGCTTATCGATCACTGCACCTGTATATAGCCCTTCTGTAAATAGCCCACACTACTACCTCATCCCCATATTTATTTTTTGTTTATTTTCACTAATCTTGCACACCAGTACCTCTATTTGCACATCATAATTTGCACATCCTTCATTCCTGTGTTAATGATGATAATTCTGTAATTTATTTCACCACTATAGTCTATTTATTGTTCTACCTCTTAACCTTACTGCATTTTTGCACTACATTTTGCACTCTGTATATAGATTTTTTTTTTTTTTTTTTTTTTTATATTGTGTTTTTGACTGTTTGTTTAATGTGTAACTCTGTGTTGTTATTTGTCACACTGCTTTGCTTTGTCTTGGCCAGGTCGCAGTTGCAAATGAGAACTTGTTCTCAACTGACCTACCTGGTTAAATAAAGGTGAAATAAAAAATAAAAATAAAAAATTAGAGGTGATTAACATCTCTACTAACCAGTCAGTATACAGTAGTCCTCTATTAGAGGTGATTAACATCTCTACTAACCAGTCAGTATACAGTAGTCCTCTATTAGAGGTGATTAACATCTCTACTAACCAGTCAGTATACAGTAGTCCTCTATTAGAGGTGATTAACATCTTATCTCTACTAACCAGTCAGTATACAGTAGTCCTCTATTAGAGGTGATTAACATCTCTACTAACCAGTCAGTATACAGTAGTCCCCTATTAGAGGTGATTAACATCTCTACTAACCAGTCAGTATACAGTAGTCCTCTATTAGAGGTGATTAACATCTCTACTAACCAGTCAGTATACAGTAGTCCTCTATTAGAGGTGATTATCATCTTATCTCTACTAACCAGTCAGTATACAGTAGTCCTCTATTAGAGGTGATTGACATCTCTACTAACCAGTAAGTATACAGTAGTCCTCTATTAGAGGTGATTAACATCTCTACTAACCAGTCAGTATACAGTAGTCCTCTATTAGAGGTGATTGACATCTCTACTAACCAGTCAGTATACAGTAGTCCTCTATTAGAGGTGATTAACATCTCTACTAACCAGTCAGTATACAGTAGTCCTCTATTAGAGGTGATTAACATCTCTACTAACCAGTCAGTATACAGTAGTCCTCTATTAGAGGTGATTAACATCTCTACTAACCAGTCAGTATACAGTAGTCCACTATTAGAGGTGATTAACATCTCTACTAACCAGTCAGTATACAGTAGTCCTCTATTAGAGGTGATTAACATCTCTACTAACCAGTCAGTATACAGTAGTCCACTATTAGAGGTGATTAACATCTCTACTAACCAGTCAGTATACAGTAGTCCTCTATTAGAGGTGATTAACATCTCTACTAACCAGTCAGTATACAGTAGTCCTCTATTAGAGGTGATTAACATCTCTACTAACCAGTCAGTATACAGTAGTCCACTATTAGAGGTGATTAACATCTCTACTAACCAGTCAGTATACAGTAGTCCTCTATTAGAGGTGATTAACATCTCTACTAACCAGTCAGTATACAGTAGTCCACTATTAGAGGTGATTAACATCTCTACTAACCAGTCAGTATACAGTAGTCCTCTATTAGAGGTGATTAACATCTCTACTAACCAGTCAGTATACAGTAGTCCTCTATTAGAGGTGATTAACATCTCTACTAACCAGTCAGTATACAGTAGTCCTCTATTAGAGGTGATTAACATCTCTACTAACCAGTCAGTATACAGTAGTCCTCTATTAGAGGTGATTAACATCTCTACTAACCAGTCAGTATACAGTAGTCCTCTATTAGAGGTGATTAACATCTTATCTCTACTAACCAGTCAGTATACAGTAGTCCTCTATTAGAGGTGATTATTGTGGCAGATATAGAATGTATCCCAAATTGCACCATATTCCCTATGTAGTGCACTACCTTTGACCAGATCCCAGGGACCAGAGCCCAGGTCAAAGTAGTGTACTACATAGGGAATATGGTGCCATTTGGGATACAGTTATTGACTGGATAGACAGTGTTATCAGCCCTCTGAGACAATAAGTCATATCTGCTGCTGGTTTAAACCCTATTGATTGCTAGCAGGCTTTATGACCGCCTTGTGTTGCTGTTATGGCAGAACCATTGATTTTTACTGCTTAAGTAAACACAAGCCCTTGTAAAACTTACTCAGGCAATGAAAGTTTCCAAGCAGAGCCTCATCATGTGTCTGTTGAAGCAGAAAGACTGTCGGTCGGTCGGTTATTCTTCTGAGAAGAAAGGAATGAATCAATACATGCAACTGTTCTACTTTAGACCCTCATCTGGATAGGGGCTTACTTTACAGTCACTTTATTAGGAGTAACAATAGATTATTGGTTGTTATACAGTATCCATGATGGAGTGAGGAAGAAAGACACAGAAAGAGAGAGACAGAAAGAGAGAGACAGAAAGAAAGAGACAGAAAGAGAGAGACAGAAAGAGGGGGAGCGAGGGAGAGAGGGGAGCGAGAGAGAGAGAGACGGAGCGAGAGAGAGCGAGAGAGAGAGGGGGAGCGAGAGAGAGAGGGGGAGCGAGAGAGAGAGAGAGACAGAGTGACAGAAAAACGGACAGGGACAGAAAGAGAGAGGGGGGGAGAAATTGAGTGAAGAAAAGATCTGAAGTGGTGACCCATTTACCTGTAAACTAAAGCAGTGACCCTTAGGTTAAGTCAATAAAGACAGCACTTGTCAGGCCAGGACCCAGAGACTCAGGCAGTGATAATGGGCTTGGAGCTTGACTTCCTGACTGACTGGCTCTCCTCTCCTCTTGGCTGACTGGGCTTGGAGCTTAACCCTTCAGCTGACTCAAGATGATCTCCTCCACTGGCTTCAGAAGAGCCTTCAGAACACACATCATGTCATGCCACTTTAACTGTAGACTAGAATAGTGGTCATTGTTTTCAAGGTATAAGAGTAACAAGGACAGAGTGTTCTCCACCTGGGAGTCAGTGTCCCCCCAACCACCACCTCTGTCCCTCCACTGGCCTAAAAGGAAACGTTGTTCCAGGAAGTATGTATAGGGCATTTGTTATGTCCCCCGGTACCACAATGTGGTGACAGTAAACATCAGAAAAGCAACTGTTAACTGCTATACTTCCTTTAAGCTTTGCAGGTTAACCACACTGTAGAAGGCTACTTAGCTCCATTCCTCCATGACTAGTGCTATGCAAATTATAATCCTCCAACCCTCCAGTCAGTGATATGCAAACTATAATACTCCAACCCTCCAGTCAGTGATATACAAACTATAATACTCCAACCCTCCAGTCAGTTATATACAAACTATAATGCTCCAACCCTCCAGTCAGTTATATGCAAACTATAATACTCCAACCCTCCAGTCAGTGATATACAAACTATAATACTCCAACCCTCCAGTCAGTGATATACAAACTATAATACTCCAACCCTCCAGTCAGTTATATGCAAACTATAATACTGCAACCCTCCAGTCAGTGATATACAAACTATAATACTCCAATCCTCCAGTCAGTTATATACAAACTATAATACTCCAACCCTCCAGTCAGTGATATACAAACTATAATACTCCAACCCTCCAGTCAGTGATATGCAAACTATAATACTCCAACCCTCCAGTCAGTGATATACAAACTATAATACTCCAACCCTCCAGTCAGTTATATGCAAACTATAATACTCCAACCCTCCAGTCAGTTATATACAAACTATAATACTCCAACCCTCCAGTCAGTTATATACAAACTATAATACTCCAACCCTCCAGTCAGTTATATACAAACTATAATACTCCAACCCTCCAGTCAGTGATATGCAAAACAGGTGCTTGCTGTGAAAGTTGAAACATTTCCAGCCTCCTCCTGTTGGATCATTTTCTAGATAACTACAGAAAGTCTTTGTAAAAGATCTTAGATAGTCCATTTTCTGGAGCTCCACTCAATGGGCTTCAACAAGATATCGTTTTCTGTGAAGCACATATCCTGTTTTGGCCTTTTCTATATCTTCAATTGACGGGATTTGAGTCACAATCAGCTTTTCCTGCTTCTCTCAGCAATGTGGGATGGGCCAGCACTCTGTTGATAAGAGAGAAAGAGAGGGGGGGAAGAGGCCTGAGGCCTGAGGTCATCTGCCTTTGGCCTAAAGAGTAGGAACCTGGACCTTAAATCGGAAATACAGACATTGTCATCCTACAAGAAACATGGTATAGAGTAGACAGACCCACTGGTTGCCCTCTAGGTTACAGAGAGCTGGTAGTCCCATCCACCAAACTACCAGGTGTGGAACAGGGAAGAGACCCACTGGTTGCCCTCTAGGTTACAGAGAGCTGGTAGTCCCATCCACCAAACTACCAGGTGTGGAACAGGGAAGAGACCCACTGGTTGCCCTCTAGGTTACAGAGAGCTGGTAGTCCCATCCACCAAACTACCAGGTGTGAAACAGGGAAGAGACCCACTGGTTGCCCTCTAGGTTACAGAGAGCTGGTAGTCCCATCCACCAAACTACCAGGTGTGGAACAGGGAAGAGACCCACTGGTTGCCCTCTAGGTTACAGAGAGCTGGTAGTCCCATCCACCAAACTACCAGGTGTGGAACAGGGAAGAGACCCACTGGTTGCCCTCTAGGTTACAGAGAGCTGGTAGTCCCATCCACCAAACTACCAGGTGTGGAACAGGGAAGAGACCCACTGGTTGCCCTCTAGGTTACAGAGAGCTGGTAGTCCCATCCACCAAACTACCAGGTGTGGAACAGGGAAGAGACCCACTGGTTGCCCTCTAGGTTACAGAGAGCTGGTAGTCCCATCCACCAAACTACCAGGTGTGGAACAGGGAAGAGACCCACTGGTTGCCCTCTAGGTTACAGAGAGCTGGTAGTCCCATCCACCAAACTACCAGGTGTGAAACAGGGAAGAGACCCACTGGTTGCCCTCTAGGTTACAGAGAGCTGGTAGTCCCATCCACCAAACTACCAGGTGTGAAACAGGGAAGAGACCCACTGGTTGCCCTCTAGGTTACAGAGAGCTGGTAGTCCCATCCAACAAACTACCAGGTGTGGAACAGGGAAGAGACCCACTGGTTGCCCTCTAGGTTACAGAGAGCTGGTAGTCCCATCCACCAAACTACCAGGTGTGGAACAGGGAAGAGACCCACTGGTTGCCCTCTAGGTTACAGAGAGCTGGTAGTCCCATCCACCAAACTACCAGGTGTGAAACAGGGAAGAGACCCACTGGTTGCCCTCTAGGTTACAGAGAGCTGGTAGTCCCATCCACCAAACTACCAGGTGTGAAACAGGGAAGAGACCCACTGGTTGTCCTCTAGGTTACAGAGAGCTGGTAGTCCCATCCACCAAACTACCAGGTGTGAAACAGGGAAGAGACCCACTGGTTGTCCTCTAGGTTACAGAGAGCTGGTAGTCCCATACACCAAACTACCAGGTGTGGAACGGGGAAGAGACCCACTGGTTGCCCTCTAGGTTACAGAGAGCTGGTAGTCCCATCCACCAAACTACCAGGTGTGGAACGGGGAAGAGACCCACTGGTTGCCCTCTAGGTTACAGAGAGCTGCTAGTCCCATCCACCAAACTACCAGGTGTGGAACAGGGAAGAGACCCACTGGTTGCCCTCTAGGTTACAGAGAGCTGGTAGTCCCATCCACCAAACTACCAGGTGTGGAACAGGGAAGAGACCCACTGGTTGTCCTCTAGGTTACAGAGAGCTGGTAGTCCCATCCACCAAACTACCAGGTGTGGAACAGGGAAGAGACCCACTGGTTGCCCTCTAGGTTACAGAGAGCTGGTAGTCCCATCCACCAAACTACCAGGTGTGGAACAGGGAAGAGACCCACTGGTTGCCCTCTAGGTTACAGAGAGCTGGTAGTCCCATCCACCAAACTACCAGGTGTGAAACAGGGAAGATACTCAGAGGGTATATTAACTTGGTATAGAGCAGACCTAACCCACTCTATTAAATTAATCAAAACAGGAACATTTTACATCTGGCTAGAAATTAATAAGGAAATTATCTCAGAGAACAATGTCCTCCTGTGTGCTGCCTATATCCCCCCACTAGAATCTCCATACTTTAATGAAGACAGCTTCTCCATCCTGGAGGGGGAAATCAATCATTTCCAGGCCCAGAGACATGTACCAATCTGTGGCGACCTAAATGCTAGAACCGGACAAGAACCTGACACCCTCAGCACACAGGGGGACAAACACCTACCTGGAGGTGACAGCATTCCCTCCCCGATATGCCCCCCTAGACACAACTATGACCAACAAACACAGGTCATAACTACTGCAGCTCTGTCTGACGCTGGGTGTGTACACAGTCAATGGTAGGCTTCGAGGGGACTCCTATGGTAGGTACACATATAGCTCATGTCTTGGCAGTAGTACTGTAGACTACTTTATCACTGACCTCAACCCAGAGTCTCTCAGAGTGTTCACAGTCAGTCCACTGACACCCCAATCAGATCACAGCAAAATCACAGTCTACTTGAACAGAGCTCTGCTCAATCATGAGGCATCAAAGCCAAAGGAACTGAGTAATATTAAGAAATGCTATAGATGGAAGGAAATCTACCAAAAAACTATTAGGCAACAACAAATTCAATCCCTTCTAGAAAACCTCCTGGACAAAACGTTCCACTGTAATAGTGAAGGTGTGAACTTGGCAGTAGAACATCTTAATAGTATATTTAACCTCTCAGCTTCTCATCAAATCTAAAAATTTCAAACAGAAAACCGAAGAAAATGAACAACAATGACAAATGGGTTGATAAAGAATGCAAAAACCTAAGAAAGAAATTGAGAAACCTGTCAAACCAAAAACATAGAGACCCAGAAAACCTGAGTCTACGACTTCACTATGGTGAATCACTAAAACAATACAGAAATACACCTTCACTATGGTGAATCACTAAAACAATACAGAAATACACCTTCACTATAGTGAATCACTAAAACAATACAGAAATACACCTTCACTATGGTGAATCACTAAAACAATACAGAAATACACCTTCACTATGGTGAATCACTAAAACAATACAGAAATACTACAGAAAAAGAAGGAACAGCACGTCAGAAACCAGCTCAATGTCTATGAAGAATCCATAGAATCTTAACCACTTCTGGAAAACACTAAACAAACAACAACATGAAGAGTTATCTATCCAACATGGAGATGTCTGGATGAACCACTTCTCCAAAACATGATCAAATACAAATCTTAGAATCAACTATTAAAGACCAGAACCCACTGGATTCTCCAATTACATTGAATGAACTACAGGACAAAATACAAACCCTTCAACCCAAAAAGGCCTGTGGTGTTGATGGTATCCTCAATGATATGATAAAATATACAGACCACACATTTTAATTAGCTATACTTAAACTCTTTAACATCATCCTTAGCTCTGGCATCTTCCCCAATATTTGGAACCAAGGACTGATCACCCCAATCCACTAAAGTGGAGACAAATATGACCCCAATAACTACCGTGGGATATGTCTCAACAGCAACCTTGGGAAAATCCTCTGCATTATCATTAACAGCAGACTAGTTCATTTCGTCAGTGAAAACAATGTACTGAGCAAATGTCAAATTGGCTTTTTACCAAATTACCGTACGACAGACCACGTATTCACCCTGTACACCCTGATGGACAAACAAACAAACCAAAACAAAGGCAAAGTCTTCTCATGCTTTGATAAATTAAAAAAAGCATTTGACTCAATTTGGCATGAGGGTCTGCTATACAAATTGATGGAAAGTGGCCATCACAACAAATTGATGGAATGTGCCCATACCACATTATAAAATCCATATACACAAACAACAAGTGTGCGGTTAAAATGTGCAAAAAACACACATTTCTTTCTACAGGGCCGTGGGGTGAGCCAGGCCTAGATCTTCTGCACAGATTCTGTCAGACCCGGGCCCTGACAGTAAATCTCAGTAAGACAAAAATAATGGTGTTCCAAAAAAGGTCCAGTCGCCAGGACCACAAATACAAATTCCATCTAGACACCGTTGCTCTAGAACACACAAAAAACTATACATACCTCGTCCTAAACATCAGCGCCACAGGTAACTTCCACAAAGCTGTGAACGATCTGAGAGACAAGGCAATAATGGCCTTCTATGCCATCAACATAAAATTCAACATACCAATTAGGATCTAAAGGGCAATGAGTTCTAGTTCTAGAACCCATTGCCCTTTATGGTTGTGAGGTCTGGGGTTCCGCTCACCAACCAAGAATTTATAAAAAGTGACAAACACCAAATTGAGACTCTGCATGCAGAATTCTGCAAAAATATCCTCTGTGTACAACCTAAAACACCAAATAATGCATGCAGAGCAGAATTAGGCCGATACCCGCTTATTATCAAAATCCAGAAAAGAGACGTTAAATTCTACAACCACCTAAAAGGATGTGATTCTTGAACCTTCCATAACAAAGCCATCACCTACAGAGAGATTGTCACGGCTGTATGTGGAAAATGACCAAGGTAGACGTTCTACATATTTATTACCCAACTCAACATAATAAACAAGAACAAAACCAACCATAACGTGTGAGTGAGCTCTACTGAACCTGAACACAACAATATCCCACAAACACAGGTGGGAAAGCAAGTACCTTAAATAGGATCCCCAACTAGAGACAACGCATAGCAGCTGCCTCTAATTGGGGACCAAACACAAATTGACCATAGAGTTCGCCCAGAACTCTCTTGTCAGGCCCTGACCGTGATAAACATAGAGAAGCCAGAAGCCTCCCTACGGTCAGGACCTTAGGGTGCCCAGTCCGGTGCCCAGTCCGGGACCGGCGTCCAGTCCAGCTCCGGGACCAGAGCCTCCCTCTGCGCCGGTGCCCAGTCTTGCTCTGGAGGAGGAGCCTCCTGACCCAGTGCTAGACTTCGACCCCAGAGCTGGACCGAACACCGAGCTGGTAACCGGCACTGGGGCTACCGGGCTGGGAACCGGCACTGGAGCCACCGGGCTAGGCACCAGCACTGGTGCTGGGCTAGGAACAGGTACAGGAACAACCGGGCTGGGGACATGCACTAGAGGCCTGATGCGGAGAGCCGGCACAGGACGCACCGAACTGGGGATGCGCACTGGAGACCTGGTGCAGGAGGCTGGCACTGGACATACCGGACTGGGGATGCACACTGGAGATCTGGTACAGAGAGAGAAAGAGAGAAATAAAAAGAGGGAGAGAGAGAGAAAGATAAAGAGAGTGAAAGAGGGAGAGAGAGAGAGAGAGAGAGAGAGAGAGAGAGAGAGAGAGAGAGAGAGAGAGAGAGAGAGAGAGAGAGAGAGTGATGTGAGCGTCAAGGTCTTAGCTGGGGTGGCCTCATAGAGCTGTTGGCAGGGGGCTGAGGGGGTTGGAGGGAGTGACGGGGGGACTATCTCTGCACGACACAGACAATTAATCTCCACCACTCGGGAAGTTATTCTTACTGTATGTTTCCACAAATAATGTTATTGGGAGAGCTTGAGGCCCCGAACAATGGCCAGTAATTTGTTTTGCTTCCCCTCATGGCCCGCGGAGGGCTGTGAAAACAAAGATGAAAATGGGAGGAAACACCTCTAATTGAGAGTTGAGGAATGCAGCCGGCTGCCTGTCCAACAGGCTCAGTGGTCTATTTCTCTGGATGGAGTCAGAGAAGAGGAGGGAGAATGGTCAACAGTTTCCCCTCGCTCTTCCTCTATCTGACCCGGAGAACGGAGGGAGGCAGGGAGGGAGGACAATAGGACGGACTGAGAGACGAGGACACCAATACACTGTATTTTCCACAGTGATTGAAATAAGTATTTTTCCATGTTCTGTGGTAGAAAGCAGCAGAGACTGCAAGAAAGAACTGTGCAGCATGCTGTGATACTGTTAGTGAGAGAGATAACAGAGAGGGAGAAGGACAGTAGTATGGCGAGGCAAGCAACACTGAACCATGCGTGACAGCACCAGCTGTTCTGGATGACTGTGTGATCACGCTCTCCATAGCCGGTGTGAGTAAGACCTTTAAACAGGTTAACATTCACTAGGCCGCAGGGCCAGATGGATTACCAGGATGCGTACTCAAAGCATATGCTGACATTTTCAACCTCTCCCTGCCCCTGTCTGTAATACCTACATATTTCAAGCAGATCACCATAGTCCCTGTGCCCAAGAATGGCAAGGTAATCTGTCTAAATGACTATCGTCCCGTACCACTCACACCTGTAGCTATGAAATGCTTTGAAAGGCTGGTCATGGCATCAACACCATCATCCAAGAAATCCTTACCCTGGGACTAAACACCTTCCTCTAGGAGGGAAGGTCAGCAGACAGTGTCTAGGAGGGAAGGTCAACAGACAGTGTCTAGGAGGGAAGGTCAACAGACAGTGTCTAGGAGGGAAGGTCAGCCGACAGTGTCTAGGAGGGAAGGTCAACAGACAGTGTCTATGGGGGAAGGTCAACAGACAGTGACTAGGAGGGAAGGTCAACAGACAGTGTCTAGGAGGGAAGGTCAACCGACAGTGACAGACAGGGATTAGTGTGAGGGGCTCTGGTCTCCGACCTTTGACCTGCATGGTCAGCTCACTGCACTATAGCAGGTACTTAACTTCTGGGGCTTGTTTCAAAGTATTACATAATTAAACATGATAAATCATCAGCCAATCATACTTCAGAGATTCATTCAAATCCACAACACCAGAATTGGAGGGAAATGAGGCCTATTTTCCATGTCCACTGCCAGTCAGACAGAACTCAGTGGACAACACTGGTTCAACAGTACAAACGGCCTTTGGTTTCTCTCAGAGCCTTGACTCACTGTGGCGTCCATGGAAAGGGTTATCTCTGCCAGCCTCGCTACAGGAAGCTGTGTTTATCACTTCCTCCCAGTTGTAGTTTGTTTAGGGCTTCATCATATGATCAGATTGCCTTATAGAGACTGTGTCCCAAATGGCACCCTATTCACTATATAGCACACTACTTCCATAGAGCTCTGGTCAAAAGTAGTACACTATATAAGGAATAGAGTGCCATTTGGGACACAGCAGAGAGTGGGGCCATTGTGCTTTGTGCTCATCAAAAGACCTCCTGGGCCCTCAGGACCTCCTATCATCTTATTGCATATGTTCTGCTGTATGAAAACAACAGTTATCAGAGGGTGACTGATCTCTCTGATGGTTCTTATTGAAGCTCTGGATTGAGAGCAGTGTTGTGTGGGATTTCAGAACGACAGGTTTCACTTCCCCTATCCAGCTGAACTCTCTGATGCGTCCCAAATGGCACCCTATTCCCTATAGTGCACTACTTTCAACCCGAGCCCTGGTCAAAAGTAGGGCATTATATAGGAAATAGGGTGGCATTTGGGACGCAACCCCTGCTGTATATCACTGAGGCATGGCTGTTGGGCCGAGGTCATTTCACAACAAGCAGGGGGCTGATCTCACTCAACGACTCAGAGCTAAAGAGGAAACACAGTGGACTGGTTTAGTCTGCTGTCTGTTTTACATCCAGCTCATTAGGCTATAGAGAGATAAGCAGAGACTAACTGTCTTTCCAAATCCAGATGATGAAGACAGAAGAAACAACGTTCTTTAGTTGTTTTAGAAGGGTGATGTAATTAATGTTGCCTCGTTCAGCTGGCTGACTGTGTGGATCTATTACCAGAATGAATGGGACTCTGAGCAAACTCCTGTACTGCATCCTCTGTTGATCACATAGTCTATGTCTACCCATGGGCTCTGCCCAAAGCAGTACACTATGTAGGGACTATGGTGCCATGTGGGACTGACACCATTCTTTTCAGTCTGACTGCTCCCAACTTGACCCCTGTAAGATGTGACGAAGAGAGGAAGAAGAGAGGAAGATATGTTAACATCCATCTTAACATGTCCTGCTCCCAGATCATGTCCCGACTTACCAGCATCTCAAGAGAGACAACAGCCTCTGAAAGGGTTTTGTGTGCAAAGCAATATACATCCATGTCAGACAAGGCAAGGGCCACTTAAAGACATCACATCTCCTCTCAGAGAGATCTTAAATACATCACATCTCCTCTCAGAGAGATCTTAAAGACATCACATCTCCTCTCAGAGAGATCTTAAAGACATCACATCTCCTCTCAGAGAGATCTTAAAGACATCACATCTCCTCTCAGAGAGATCTTAAAGACATCACATCTCCTCTCAGAGAGATCTTAAAGACATCACATCTCCTCTCAGAGAGATCTTAAAGACATCACATCTCCTCTCAGAGAGATCTTAAAGACATCACATCTCCTCTCAGAGAGATCTTAAATACATCACATCTCCTCTCAGAGAGATCTTAAAGACATCACATCTCCTCTCAGAGAGATCTTAAATACATCACATCTCCTCTCAGAGAGATCTTAAAGACATCACATCTCCTCTCAGAGAGATCTTAAATACATCACATCTCCTCTCAGAGAGATCTTAAAGACATCACATCTCCTCTCAGAGAGATCTTAAAGACATCACATCTCCTCTCAGAGAGATCTTAAATACATCACATCTCCTCTCAGAGAGATCTTAAAGACATCACATCTCTTCTCAGAGAGATCTTAAAGACATCACATCTCCTCTCAGAGAGATCTTAAAGACATCACATCTCCTCTCAGAGAGATCTTAAATACATCACATCTCCTCTCAGAGAGATCTTAAAGACATCACATCTCCTCTCAGAGAGATCTTAAATACATCACATCTCCTCTCAGAGAGATCTTAAAGACATCACATCTCCTCTCAGAGAGATCTTAAATACATCACATCTCCTCTCAGAGAGATCTTAAATACATCACATCTCCTCTCAGAGAGATCTTAAATACATCACATCTCCTCTCAGAGAGATCTTAAAGACATCACATCTCCTCTCAGAGAGATCTTAAAGACATCACATCTCCTCTCAGAGAGATCTTAAAGACATCACATCTCCTCTCAGAGAGATCTTAAAGACATCACATCTCCTCTCAGAGAGATCTTAAAGACATCACATCTCCTCTCAGAGAGATCTTAAAGACATCACATCTCCTCTCAGAGAGATCTTAAAGACATAACATCTCCTCTCAGAGAGATCTTAAAGACATCACATCTCCTCTCAGAGAGATCTTAAATACATCACATCTCCTCTCAGAGAGATCTTAAAGACATCACATCTCCTCTCAGAGAGATCTTAAAGACATCACATCTCCTCTCAGAGAGATCTTAAAGACATCACATCTCCTCTCAGAGAGATCTTAAAGACATCACATCTCCTCTCAGAGAGATCTTAAAGACATAACATCTCCTCTCAGAGAGATCTTAAAGACATCACATCTCCTCTCAGAGAGATCTTAAATACATCACATCTCCTCTCAGAGAGATCTTAAAGACATAACATCTCCTCTCAGAGAGATCTTAAAGACATCACATCTCCTCTCAGAGAGATCTTAAAGGCATCACATCTCCTCTCAGAGAGATGGAAGTAGAGAGACAAAGGCCTTCAACTGAGCACATGGAGTAGGGCGGTGGAGGGAGAGAGAGAGAGACAGAGAGAGAGAGAGAGATGCTTCCTCAGGCGCCCTCTGCAGGACAAACCCAGGTGGCACAGTCCATGGTTCAAACGCACCACACTAAGACATTTATCAAAGACGTTTATCAGCTATTCCAAAACATTCTATCCTCATTACCTGGCCCTTCTTTGTACTCTTCAAAGCTGAGCCATCGATTCCAGTGAGTAAACAGCAGTCTGCCTCCATCGATACCTAACTAATCTAATCTACAGCATTGACAGGAAACACAATAAGAGGAGAACTAACGTCTCTGCTAACAGAAGACTCAGCCTTATCCCAGCCATGCCAATGAACAGGGCTCATTAGTGTACCAGCCTTGTCTACAACACCTTGGCTGCGTCCCAAATGTCACCCTATTCATTTATATAGTGCACTACTTTTGACCTAGGGCCCGTAGGGTACTACTATATATGCCATATCCAGCACAGCCTAGGTATTTTTCATTTTGTGTCTAATGAATTGTGGTTTGATTTTGGGAGTGGAGGAATGGAGGAGTGGAGTCAGTGTTTTCCCTGTAGTGGACACTCATTACAGGAGGATGGAGTCAGTGTTTTCCCTGTAGTGGACACTCATTACAGGAGTAGTAGAGTCAGTGTTTTACCTGTAGTGGACACTCATTATAGGAGTAGTAGAGTCAGTGTTTTACCTGTAGTGGACACTCATTACAGGAGGAGTAGAGTCAGTGTTTTACCTGTAGTGGACACTCATTACAGGAGTAGTAGAGTCAGTGTTTTCCCTGTAGTGGACACTCATTACAGGAGGAGTAGAGTCAGTGTTTTACCTGTAGTGGACACTCATTACAGGAGGATGGAGCCAGTGTTTTACCTGTAGTGGACACTCATTACAGGAGGAGTAGAGTCAGTGTTTTACCTGTAGTGGGCACTCATTACAGGAGGAGTAGAGTCAGTGTTTTACCTGTAGTGGGCACTCATTACAGGAGGAGTAGAGTTAGTGTTTTACCTGTAGTGGGCACTCATTACAGGAGTAGTAGAGTCAGTGTTTTCCCTGTAGTGGACACTCATTACAGGAGTAGTAGAGTCAGTGTTTTCCCTGTAGTGGACACTCATTACAGGAGTAGTAGAGTCAGTGTTTTCCCTGTAGTGGACACTCATTACAGGAGTAGTAGAGTCAGTGTTTTCCCTGTAGTGGACACTCATTACAGGAGTAGTAGAGTTAGTGTTTTACCTGTAGTGGGCACTCATTACAGGAGGAGTAGAGTTAGTGTTTTACCTGTAGTGGACACTCATTACAGGAGGAGTAGAGTTAGTGTTTTACCTGTAGTGGACACTCATTACAGGAGGAGTAGAGTTAGTGTTTTACCTGTAGTGGGCACTCATTACAGGAGGAGTAGAGTTAGTGTTTTACCTGTAGTGGACACTCATTACAGGAGGAGTAGAGTTAGTGTTTTACCTGTAGTGGACACTCATTACCAGGAACAATAGGAGGTTAATAGGTGATTCACAGCTCTGGAAACATAATTTCCTATATAATGACATCAAATAAAACAGCAAGAAACATTAGTTAAATGTGTGTCACATACATACTGTTTTACCCACTGGGAACGCAAGGGCCATATCTCCAAACTTTGTATGAACATATTCCCTATTGTTGGTGTCATTGGTGTAGGTTGAGTTGAATTGACATGAGGTCAGTAGTTCCAGGACCTGTTGAAAGCCCTTGTCTCTCTGTAGAGGGAAGACACAGGAAGCTGTTAGAACAAGGACAGGAAGAACACATGGAGGAAAGAATGGTACACCCTGACCAGTTCAAGTACACTGACAAAGTCCCAAATGGCACCCGAGAGAGAGAGAAGAGAGAGAGAGAGAGAGAGAGAGAGAGAGAAGAGAGAGAGAGAGAGAGAGAGAGAGAGAGAAGAGAGAGAGAGAAAGAGAGAGAGAGAGAGAGAGAGAGAGAGAGAGAGAGAGAGAGAGAGAGAGAGAGAGAGAGAGAGAGAGAGAGAGAGAGAGAGAGAGAGATTTGACTGAGGTATGGAGAGAGATAGAAATAGGGCTCTGTTGAAAAGTATACAGGGAATAGGAGGTTTAAGGTGCCATTTGGGACGCATCTCTGGTGTGGAGGCCGGATCCTGATTTCTATCGTTCAGGGTCAGTGGAGGCTGCTGAGGGGAGGACGGCTCCTAGTAATAGCTGGAACGGAGCAAATGGTATGGTATCAAACACCTGGAAACCATTCCACTGATTCTGCTCCAGACATTACCACGAGCACGTCCTCCCCAATGAAGGTGCCACCAGCCTCCTGTGGTCAGGGTGTTGTATGATGTAAGATCAGTGCTGACACTGATCTGGCTGATAAATCCTTGGACAGAGATGTCAGCAAAACGTCGTCTCTACAGCGTTGGAACAATACCATGCAGCTGCCTGTTCCTGTCCCTCAGACAGTACTGCGTCCCAAATGCCACCCTATTCCCTATATAGTGCATTAGTTTTAACCAGAGACCCTTTTGGGCCCTGATCAAAAGTAGTGCACTATATATGGAATAGGGTGGCATTTGGGATGCAGCCAGTGTTTCCTGCTCTGAGCTGTTGCTGCAATCATCAGCCCACTTCTTGTTTTTACCAGAGCAATAAGGAAACCCCTAGTCAGGGCTTTTGTTGTTTAAACAAGTTATTGTCCAATACTACACCCAGCCAACCTCTAATGGGGCAATCCATTTCATGGCTGGGAAAGATGATTGTTTAAAAGTTAAATTGGGTAACAATAAGAACTGTAGGAATTTCATCAGATATAATCATGACAATTAGTGAGTCAGTCAGTCTTTATATGATGTCATATATTTGTATTCTCAAAACATCTACCAAATAAAATAATACTATAGCCTAAAACAGGGGGCCAAACTCATTACATGGAGGGCCTAGTGTCTGTAGGGTTTGGGTTTTTTCTTTCAATTCAAACCTAGGACCCAGGTGAGGGGAGTTATTTACTAATTAGTGACCTTAATTCAAGTACTAGGGAGGACACTCGGCCCTCCGTGGAGTGAGTTTGACACGTGGTCTAAAATGTAACATGTTCACCCAAATATCTTAAAGGAATTTATGAAGTAGTGTTGTTCAAAACCCAATGGACAATAAACCTTCTTACATACGTCGTATAAACATTCTATGTCAAATAAGGTTATTCGTGGCAATATTTAACAAAAAAAGTAATTAACTCTGTTTTGTTGGATTCAAAGTTCCTCTGATCACAAGGTTGTCATTTTCCCTTTGGTTGTTCTTCTGCTGATCGACCCCAGTAGGTGTGTGCTGACAGCCTGATCGACCCCAGTAGGTGTGTGCTGACAGCCTGGCCAGGAATTCTCCAAAGCCATATCCTACTGCACAAATCACTCTCTCCACAAAGCTAGAAATTGTGAAATGTCCAGCAATAGAGCGGAGAAACCTTTACCAGATATTCCTGAAGATGATGGTAGTAGAGATGAGAAGGGCTTTGGAAATGTTTTTGCTGAACTTGAATCAGTGGACTTGCCCCTGGGAACCACCTTAAGGTACTTTCAATTTAATACAAATATGAAAATAAGGGCAAAACTATTGAAGAACAGATTCATTAGTCAAATTTGGGACATTTTCATCTATTCATAATAGCTCATTGTGATTACAATCAATTTAATAATTTTGTTTTATTCTCACCAGGAAACAATTCATGCATAGTCACTTTAACTATACCTACATATACATATTACCTCAATTAGCCCCCGACTAACCGGTGCCCCCACACATTGACTCTGTACTGGTACCATCTGTATAAAGCCTCACTACTGTTGTTTTTTACTGTCATTGTACTGTTTTTTATTTCTTTATTTATCTATTGTTTACCTAATACTTATTTTTTACATAAAAACTGCACTGTTGGTTAGGGATTGTTAGTAAGCATTTCACTGTAAGGTCTACACCTGTTGTATTGTTGGTTAAGGGCTTGTTAGTAAGCATTTCACTGTAAGGTCTACACCTGTTGTATTGTTGGTTAAGGGCTTGTTAGTAAGCATTTCACTGTAAGGTCTACACCTGTTGTATTGTTGGTTAAGGGCTTGTTAGTAAGCATTTCACTGTAAGGTCTACACCCGTTGTATTGTTGGTTAAGGGCTTGTTAGTAAGCATTTCACTGTAAGGTCTACACCTGTTGTATTGTTGGTTAAGGGCTTGTTAGTAAGCATTTCACTGTAAGGTCTACACCTGTTGTATTGTTGGTTAAGGGCTTGTTAGTCAGCATTTCACTGTAAGGTCTACACCTGTTGTATTGTTGGTTAAGGGCTTGTTAGTAAGCATTTCACTGTAAGGTCTACACCTGTTGTATTGTTGGTTAAGGACTTGTTATTAAGCATTTCACTGTAAGGTCTACACCTGTTGTATTGTTGGTTAAGGGCTTGTTAGTAAGCATTTCACTGTAAGGTCTACACCTGTTGTATTGTTGGTTAAGGGCTTGTTAGTCAGCATTTCACTGTAAGGTCTACACCTGTTGTATTGTTGGTTAAGGGCTTGTTAGTAAGCATTTCACTGTAAGGTCTACACCTGTTGTATTGTTGGTTAAGGGCTTGTTAGTAAGCATTTCACTGTAAGGTGAAATGCTGAAAGCTAGGGCTTGTTAGTAAGCGTTTCACTGTAAGGTCTACACCTGTTGTATTGTTGGTTAAGGGCTTGTTAGTAAGCATTTCACTGTAAGGTCTACACCTGTTGTATTGTTGGTTAAGGGCTTGTTAGTAAGTATTTCACTGTAAGGTCTACACCTGTTGTACTGTTGGTTAAGGGCTTGTTAGTAAGCATTTCACTGTAAGGTCTACACCTGTTGTATTGTTGGTTAAGGGCTTGTTAGTCAGCATTTCACTGTAAGGTCTACACCTGTTGTATTGTTGGTTAAGGGCTTGTTAGTAAGCATTTCACTGTAAGGTCTACACCTGTTGTATTGTTGGTTAAGGGCTTGTTAGTAAGTATTTCACTGTAAGGTCTACACCTGTTGTACTGTTGGTTAAGGGCTTGTTAGTAAGCATTTCACTGTAAGGTCTACACCTGTTGTATTCAGTGAACATGACAAATACACTTTGACTTGATTTGGTTCTTTGTACAAATTGCTATGGCACTTTTGCAATTAATTTAACAACGGCAGTGCAGTTTTAAATGAAATGTAGCATGAAAAGTGTCACTATATCTATCCCATATTTATAGGAGTTATTATTGATGCACCAGTAAAACAACTAGCTTTCAGCATGGATGTTTTGGAACTATTACACGGACACAATGCTCTTTGGTGGTGGTGTTCATTCTGTTACTATTAATAACCATTTATAAATAGGGACTATTCATTGATAGATCCCCCTGTACTGATCTGAAGTCAGATGACTGTGTAGAAGAAAATCACATTATACACTGGTGGGTAGGGTACTAGCAGATTATACACTGGTGGGTAGGGTACTAGCAGATTATACACTGGTGGGTAGGGTACTAGCAGATTATACACTGGTGGGTAGGGTACTAGCAGATTATACACTGGTGGGTAGGGTACGAGCAGATTATACACTGGTGGGTAGGGTACTAGCAGATTATACACTGGTGGGTAGGGTACTAGCAGGTTATACACTGGTGGGTAGGGTACTAGCAGATTATACACTGGTGGGTAGGGTACGAGCAGATTATACACTGGTGGGTAGGGTACTAGCAGATTATACACTGGTGGGTAGGGTACTAGCAGATTATACACTGGTGGGTAGGGTACTAGCAGGTTATACACTGGTGGGTAGGGTACGAGCAGATTATACACTGGTGGGTAGGGTACGAGCAGATTATACACTGGTGGGTAGGGTACTAGCAGATTATACACTGGTGGGTAGGGTACTAGCAGGTTATACACTGGTGGGTAGGGTACTAGCAGGGTATACGTCTTCCTGTCGCTAAACTGTCACATCGACATCACACACAGGTCACGTTACGCCCCTTATGGACCGGGTCTGGTACAACATGGCGGACAACGAACCCGTGGAGTGTATTACCGAGCACGAACGTATTTTGCAAGAAATTGAGAGCACCGACACAGCTTGTGTGGGTCCGACACTTCGGTAGGGAAATGTGTATTTTAAAGAAGATGTATTTTCTAAATGTATCCTTGGTGGTGAAGTAGAGCAGCACCTTGAAATACCTCTGTTAGCGGCTAATGTAGCTAGCTAACGTTCCAGCCCGTTGGTCCTATGCTGCTGTGACAGGGCTAGCTAGCTTGAGACAAACCCGTCTTATAACGTCTTATAACGTTGTATGTCGGTTAGGGTGACATGTCACAACTGTAAACATCAGTACGTGTCTGTGGCTCGTTATGCCCAAGGTTGTTAGCTAACTAGCTAGTTGTCCAGCTATATCAGGTAGCTACCGCTAGCTAGCTAGCTAGTTAGTATTGTCGTTAGCTAGCTAGTTAGTTAGTATTGTCGTTAGCTAGCTAGTTAGTAGTGTCGTTAGCTAGCTAGTTAGTTAGTAGTGTCGTTAGCTAGCTAGCTAGTTAGTTAGTATTGTCGTTAGGTAGCTAGTTAGTTAGTTAGTAGTGGCGTTAGCTAGCTAGTTAGCTAGTTAGTTAGTAGTGGCGTTAGCTAGCTAGTTAGCTAGTTAGTTAGTAGTGGCGTTAGCTAGCTAGTTAGTTAGTTAGTTAGTGGCGTTAGCTAGCTAGCTAGTTAGTTAGTAGTGGCATTAGCTAGCTAGTTAGTTAGTAGTGGCGTTAGCTAGCTAGTTAGTTAGTTAGTTAGTAGTGGCGTTAGCTAGCTAGTTAGTTAGTTAGTTAGTAGTGGCGTTAGCTAGCTAGTTAGTTAGTTAGTTAGTAGTGGCGTTAGCTAGCTAGTTAGTTAGTTAGTTAGTAGTGGCGTTAGTTAGCTAGCTAGTTAGTTAGTTAGTAGTGGCGTTAGCTAGCTAGTTAGTTAGTTAGTTAGTTAGTAGTGGCGTTAGCCTGCTAGCTAGAACACCAGGCAGCAGAACGTTCTCCACGGCGTCTCCAGACTCTGTCACGTCTGTCACGTGCTCAGTGTGAACCTGCTCTCATCTGTGAAGAGCACAGGGCGCCAGTGGCGAATTTGCCAATCTTGGTGTTCTCTGGCAAATGCCAAACGTCCTGCACGGTGTTGGGCTGTAAGCACAACCCCCACCTGTGGACGTCGGGCCCTCATACCACCCTCATGGAGTCTGTTTCTGACCGTTTGAGCAGACACATGCACATTTGTGGCCTGCTGGAGGTCATTTTGATAGATAGATAGGTACTTTATTGATCCCCAGGGGGGAAATTTCATTGTCAAGCAGCTACAACAAAACACAGGGCAGGTGCAAAATGCCACAACGAAAGTACACAAAAGACAGATACACGGTACATGATACATGGAGCGGCAGTATGGAGGAAGTATAGAAATACAAGATATCTGGAGTGCAAAAAAAGCTATAAAAAGACATTGCATAGTATGAGTGGTTGGCTGAATATGTACACTATACATTGGTGGATGTTGGATGGTTAACTATACTATACAGGTCGATGGCAGAGAAATACTTCAGTAGCTAAAAATGCGTATGATATGAGCGAGGGTAATAATAGTTTACTTAATATACAGACTGGCAAAATGAACAATGAACACTGGCAGTGTGAGCTCTGGCAGTGCTCCTCCTGCTCCTCCTTGCACAAAGGCGGAGGTAGCGGTCCTGCTGCTGGGTTGTTGGCCTCCTCCACGTCTCCTGATGTACTGGCCTGTCACCTGGTAGCGCCTCCATGCTCTGGACACTACGCTGACAGACACAGCAAACCTTCTTGCCACAGCTCGCATTGATGTGCCATCCTGGATGAGCTGCACTACCTGAGCCACTTGTGTGGGTTGTAGACTCCGTCTCATGCTACCACTAGAGTGAAAGCACCGCCAGCATTCAAAAGTGACCAAAACATCAGCCAGGAAGCATAGGAACTGAGAAGTGGTCTGTGGTCACCACCTGCAGAACCACTCCTTTATTGGGGGTGTCTTGCTAATTGCCTATAATTTCCACCTGTTGTCTATTCCATTTGCACAACAGCATGTGAAATGTATTGTCAATCAGTGTTGCTTCCTAAGTGGACAGTTTGATTTCACAGAAGTGTGATTGACTTGGAGTTACATTGTGTTGTTTAAGTGTTCCCTTTATTTTTTTAGTAGTGTATATTAATCATTAACTAAGTATCTATCTAACGTTACAGCATATATATATATATATATATATATATATATATATATATTTATCATTAACTAAGTATCTATCTAACGTTACAGCATATATATAACGTTAGATAGATACTTAGTTAATGATAAATATAACTGTGGCTGTAATGTTACATAGATACTTAGTTAATGATAAATATATATATGCTGTAACGTTAGCTAGATACTTAGTTAATGATTAATATATATATGCTGTAACGTTAGCTAGATACTTAGTTAATGATTAATATATATATGCTGTAACGTTAGCTAGATACTTAGTTAATGATTAATATATGTATGCTGTAACGTTAGATAGCTACTTAGTTAATGATTAATATATATATGCTGTAACGTTAGCTAGATACTTAGTTAATGATTAATATATATATGCTGTAACGTTAGCTAGATACTTAGTTAATGATTAATATATATATGCTGTAACGTTAGCTCGATACTTAGTTAATGATTAATATATATATGCTGTAACGTTAGATAGCTACTTAGTTAATGATTAATATATATATGCTGTAACGTTAGCTAGATACTTAGTTAATGATAAATATATATATATATATATTAATCATTAAACACATTATGTAGACTATCCTTTAATATCCTTTATAAAAACTAAAGATACACATGTAGAATTATAACCTATTAATTTGCAGAGATCAATCCTTGGAACTGGGATCTTATAGAGGCTATGGTGCACAACGACAGATTAAATCCGTTAACGAGGCTCAGAGGTAGCATGTCTTCTGTTATCATTGTGGTGATCAACTGTGTGATGTGGTCGCTTCTTACCGGGTCACAGCTTCACTTCAAGGTACAACATGAGGTGATGCGGGGCTGCGTTTGTTTGTCCTGTGACAAAGATGTTTCTTTATGCTTCAACCTCATGTGGTTTTGCATTGAAGTGGTAGACTTGTGGTACACTAGCTTGACATTGCATATTTTACATTTAACGTTTGTTTGGTTGTCAACATGATCTAAATAACTCCACGCTTCGCTTGCTTGCCATTTTTCTGGTTTTGAGCTCCAGATGATAGACTGCAGCAGAACGCAGAATGGCCTCCTATTCTGCTTATTATTTATTAAATAACTTTAAACATCACAGCTCTTATAACACACGACACATGGAACACTTCATTTCATATTACATTTTACGAAAGGTAAAAAAAATAAATAATGTAAACAAGTATTCGAATACTAACTTCATTTAGGATATTAGAGTAATCGTGCCCATCCCTAGTGGGAACACTAACCCTATTAAGGTGTGTATCAAGTTAACCTTTTTAAAATTGTTATTATTTCTCTCAGATATGAATGATATGGATGATCCTTATACTTCCCAAACCATACTGCTAGTGATGCGTTCAGACAGAGTCGTGGCTTTTATCAAAACTGCCCCTGTACAGAAAACTCTTATGTGTAATGTAATGGAACTGAGAGTCATGATCAAGGGCTTGGCCTGTTATGCCCTGGGGCCACTTATATATCTACTTTGTCAGTGCTGCTTCTGTCAAAACTATGACAGTGATGTTTCCTTGTTCAGCCAGTTTCAGCCTGGGTATTGTATTGTCTCTGAGGCATAGAGGTTAGGTTAGGCTACTTCCTTGTTGCGTGTCTGTACTGTTAACACAAGTCATAATACATCATTTAGAGTAGGTTCATCAAAGCATTGGGAGCTTAACATTCCAGCTTTAGGCCTTCACATTTGCAATAAAGTAATTTCATTGCAGTAGGGCCTGAAAGTGTGTTAATGATTTTCTGTTCAAAGGGCAATCGAGGTGTGTTTATATCGTTAGGAAGTTAACCACCAGTCTTCCTCTTATTGTAGTAGTTGCTGACTGTGTGTGTCCAGTCACAGTGCCGACAACATCAAGGTTCATTGTTTTGTCCTTCCTGCCTGTCGTCTGTTAGAATCGGTCAGTCGTCCTTTGGTTATCAGACTTCCTCAGCCCATCCTGATCTGCCTTCCACACTCCCTATATAGTGCACTAGGGCCCATGGGGCTCTGCTCAAAAGTACTGCACTATGTAGGGAATAGGGTGCCATATGGGACAGCCTCTGGGCTGAGCTGGAGGGCTAGGGGCTGAGCGATGGGGCTGAGGCAGGGAGCTGAGCTGGAGGGCTGGGGCTGAGGCAGGGAGCTGAGCTGGAGGGCTGGGGCTGAGCGATGGGGCTGAGGCAGGGAGCTGAGCTGGAGGGCTGGGGCTGAGCGATGGGGCTGAGGCAGGGAGCTGAGCTGGAGGGCTGGGGCTGAGCGATGGGGCTGAGGCAGGGAGCTGAGCTGGAGGGCTGGGGCTGGGCGAAGGGGCTGGTCCTGGGGGCTGAGCTGGGGGGCTGAGCCGGCGGACTGAGCTGGAGGGCTGGGGGTGCTGAGCCAGGGACTGGGGCGCTGAACTGTGGCACTGGCAGGGTGGGTGGCATAGACATTAACACCAGTAGATAGTGACAGCGCTGATGTCATCCACGTGCTCAGTGCGGATGTTGTCCGTAATCCATGGCTTCTGGTTGGGATATGTACGTATGGTCTCTGTGGGGATGAAGTCGTTGATGCACTTATTAATGAAGCTGGTGACTGATGTGGTAAACTCCTCATTGCCATCGGATGAATCCTGGAACATATTCCAGTCTGTGTTAGCGAAACAATCCTGTAGCTTAGCATCTGCATCATCGGACCATTTCCAGTGGTCCACTGGTACTTCCTGTTTGTTTTTGCTTGTAGGCAGGAATCGGGAGAATATAGTTATGGTCAGATTTGCCAAATGGAGGGCGAGCTGAGTTTCTGTGTGTAGAGTAAAGGTGATCTAGTTGCACAGGAGGCATGCTGGTAGAAATGAGGTAAGACTTTAAGTTTGTCTGCATTCAAATCCCCGTCCACTAGGAGCGCCACCTCTGGATAAGCATTTTCTTGTTTACATAAGGTCTAACTTCCTTAATATTATAGATGGTGCACCAGCTGTTGTTAACAAAGATGCACACCCTTGAGCTTACCTAAAGCTGCCCATCTGTCCTGCTGATGCATAGAAAACCAGCTAGATGTACAGTGGGGAGAACAAGATTTTGCAGGTTTTCCTACTTACAAAGCATGTAGAGGTCTGTAATTTTTATCATAGGTACACTTCAACTGTGAGAGACGGAATCTAAAACAAAAATCCAGAAAATCACATTGTATGATTTTTAAATAATTAATTTGTATTTTATTGCATGACATAAGTAATTGATCACCTACCAACCAGTAAGAATTCCGGCTCTCACAGACCTGTTAGTTTTTCTTTAAGAAGCCCTCCTGTTCTCCACTCATTACCTGTATTAACTGCACCTGTTTGAACACGTTACCTGTATAAAAGACACCTGTCCACACACTCAATCAAACAGACTCCAACTTCTCCACAATGGCCAAGGCCAGAGAGCTGTGTAAGGACATCAGGGATAAAATTATAGACCTGCACAAGGCTGGGATGGGCTACAGGACAATAGGCAAGCAGCTTGGTGAGAAGGCAACAACTGTTGGCGCAATTATTAGAAAATTGAAGAAGTTCAAGATGACGGTCAATCTCCCTCGGTCTGGGGCACCATGCAAGATCTCACCTCGTGGGGCATCAATGATCATGAGGAAGGTGAGGGATCAGCCCAGAACTACACGGCAGGACCTGGCCAATGACCTGAAGAGAGCTGGGACCACAGTCTTAAAGAAAACCATTAGTAACACACTACGCCGTCATTGATTAAAATCCTGCAGCGCACGCAAGGTCCCCCTGCTCAAGCCAGCGCATGTCCAGGCCCATCTGAAGTTTGCCAATGACCATCTGGATGATCCAGAGGAGGAATGGGAGAAGGTCATGTGGTCTGATGAGACAAAAATAGAGCTTTTTGGTCTAAACTCCAATCGCCGTGTTTGGAGGAAGAAGAAGGATGAGTACAACCCCAAGAACACCATCCCAACCGTGAAGCATGGAGGTGGAAACATCATTCTTTGGGGATGCTTTTCTGCAAAGGGGACAGGACAACTGCACCGTATTGAGGGGAGGATGGATGGGGCCATGTATCGCGAGATCTTGGTCAACAACCTCCTTCCCTCAGTAAGAGCATTGAAGATGGGTCGTGGCTGGGTCTTCCAGCATGATAACGACCTGAAACACACAGCCAGGGCAACTAAGGAGTGGCTCCTTAAGAAGCATCTCAAGGTCCTGGAGTGGCCTAGCCAGTCTCCAGACCTGAACCCAATAGAAAATCTTTGGAGGGAGCTGAAAGTCCGTATTGCCCAGCGACAGCCCCGAAACCTGAAGGATCTGTATGGAGGAGTGGGCCAAAATCCCTGCTGCAGTGTGTGCAAACCTCATCAAGAACTACAGGAAACGTATGATCTCTGTAATTGCAAACAAAGGTTTCTGTACCAAATATTAAGTTCTGCTTTTCTGATGTATCAAATACTTATGTCATGCAATAAAAAAATTTTTTTAGATTCCGTCACTCTAGAGTACCTATGATAAAAATTAGAGACTTCTACATGCTTTGTAAGTGGGAAAACCTGCAAAATCGGCAGTGTATCAAATACTTGTTCTCCCCACTGTATATGATCCATGTCCTTGTTCAGCCTCAGAGAAACGTAGGATATTACAGTTCTTCAGGTCCCGTTGATAGGATACTCTCGAACAGAGCTTGTCCAGTTTGTTCTCCAGTGATTGTATTCGAGGATAGAGGTTGTTTATCTGCTCGCCGACTTGGATTCATCAGGGTGGCCAGACGTCGGCCTGTATATCGGCGTCTCTTTCTCTTCCCAGTGTTGGGAATTAGAGCCTGGTCCAGGGTGAGCAGTATGTTCTGCGCCACCAACTCACTGAAGTAGAAATCTTCATCAAATTGAGGTCAATGATTGCTGTTCTGATATCCAGAAGCTATTTTTGGTCATAGGAAACAATGGCAGAAACATCAGCTAAAGTAAATACACTGAACAAAAATATAAACGCAACATGCAACAATTTCTAAGATTTTACTGAGTTATATAAGGAATTCAGTCAATTGATGGCCTGCACACTCACCAGACACGTCACCCACTGAACATGTTTGGTATGCTGTGGATCGACGTGTACGACAGCGTGTTCCAGTTCCCACCAATATCCAGCAACTTCGCACAGCCATTGAAGAGGAGTGGGACAACATTCCACAGACCACAATCAACAGCCTGATCAATTCTATGCGAATGTGTCGCGCTGCATGAGGCAAATGGTGGTCACACCAGATACTGACTGGTTTTCTGATCCACGGCCCTACCTTTTTTTTATATATATTATTTGTATTTTACCCCTTTTTCTCGATCTTGTCTCATCGCTGCATCTCCCCAACGGGCTCGAGAGGTGGTCGAGTCATACGTCCTCCGAAATATGACCCGCCAAACCGCGCTTCTTAACACTCGCCCGCTTAACCCGGAATCGAGCCGCACCAATGTGTCGAAGGAAACGCCGTTCAACTGAAGACCAATGTCAGCCTGCAGGTGCCCGGCCCGCCACAAGGAGTCGCTAGAGCGCGATGAGCCAAGTAAAGCCCCTCCCCCAGTAAAACTATTCCCATTGGTTTACAAAGGGCTTCTAGTATAGATTGGATACAAAACCTCTACTTTTGTTCTGACTACCAAACAACTCAGCAAGTGGATGGAGTGGGAGGGGTTGACTCCATAAGTGCGCATAGAAATTCTTAACTGCAAGTAAAAAAAGAATGAGGAATGTTTTTTAGGTCAAGAAGGGATAATAAACCTTCATCATTCATTAGGTCCCAAAGTTTATGAATTCCTTGTTTAGACCATTCTTGAAAAATAATAGGTTTCCCTCCCAAAGGTAGGGAGTTATTTCTAAATATTTGTGTTTGGGCATGCCATTGGAATTCCCAATGACCAAGTTTTTCAGTTAGTTGCCAGGTCTGTATTGAGTGGTGATTGGTCCAAACTGAGTACGGCGATAAGGCAGAGAATAGTACATCTTTCAATGTAAATGGTGTCACTATATTTTCCTCCATTTCCAACCAAGGAAGACATTTAATTTGATCATAAATGGGCACCAGAGACAAGTTGGGGAAACCTTGACCCCCAAAACCTTTAGGTTGCTGGAGTGTAGTCATCTTAATTCTGGGACGTTTCCCTTTCCATATAAAGTTTGAAACTGAACTTTGAGTCTTTTACCAGTAGACTAATGGCATGGGCAAAGGTAGCATGCTAACAAGGAAATGTAGTCTAGGCAAGACATTCAGTTTGACTATCGAAATTCAACTTGATAAAGTTAATGTTTGATTAAACCATCTGTCGAAGTCTGCTGTAATTGCAGTTGTAACTTTTTTGTAGTTCTTCAAAACAATTGTATCTACAGAGGGAAAAATGTAAATGCTCAGGTATTTAAAATGGGTCATAATTGGTGTCTTCGATTCTATATTGAGATTGAACATTGTTTTGTTAAGTAGCGTTGATTTAGTGAGGTTGATCTTGTAGCTTGATATACTGGAGGGAGGGATTGTGGCACATTGTCAAGGTACAATAATTAATATGGAGTCCCCCCCCCCCTTTGCTGCTATAACAGCCTCCACTTGTCTGGGAAGGCTTTCCACAAGATGTTGGGACATTGCTGCACGGACTTCCATTCAGCCACAAGAGCATTAGTGAGGTTGGGCACTGATGTTGGGCGATAGGCCTGGCTTGCAGTCGGAGTTCCAATTCATCCCAAAGGTGTTCGATGGGGTTGAGGTCAGGACTCTGTGCAGGCCAGTCAAGTTCTTCCACACCGATCTCGACAAACCATTTCTGTATGGACCTCGCTTTGTGCACAGCGGCATTGGCATGCTGAATCAGGAAAGGGCCTTCTCCAAACTGTTGCCACAAAGTTGGAAGCACAGAATCGTCTAGAAATGTCTTTGTATGCTGTAGCGTAAAAATGTCCCTTCACTGGAACTAAGGGTTCTAGCCCGAACCATAAAAAACAGCCCCAGACCATTATTCCTCCTCCACCAAACTTTACAGTTGGCACTATGCATTTGGGCAGGTATCGTTCTCCTGACATCCGCCAAACTCAGATTCATCCGTCGGACTACCAGATGGTGAAATGTGATTCATCACTCCAGAGAACACATTTCCACTGCTCCAGAGTCCAATGGAGGCGAGCTTTACACCACTCCAGCCGACACTTGGCATTGCGCATGGTGATCTTAGGCTTGTGTGCGGCTGCTCGGTCATGGAAACCCATTTCATGAAGCTCCCGACAAACAGTTCTTGTGCTGACGTTGCTTCCAGTGGCAGTTTGGAACTCTGTATTGAGTGTTGCAACCGAGGATAGACGATTTTTATACGCTTCAGTACTCGGTGGTCCCGTTCTGTGAGCTTGTGTGGCCTACCATTCTGCGGTTGAGCCATTGTTCCATTGTTGCGAGATTTAGCACACGCAGCGCTGCTGCACCCCAGGGAAAAGTTTGATATTCCGGACGAGTTGAAAAGTCATGGACGTAGGGCGGGATTGAAGTGTAAGGCAAAGCTGAGGAAGTACAAGCCGACTATACCGTCTATCATTATGGGCAACGTGAGATCGCTGCATAACAAGATTTAGGGGATTTAAACCATGCATCTCTCTCGTCAACGCTGCCCACGTTCAAACAGTTTGTGAAGTGCCCAACCAGGAATAATACAACTCTGGACTTGTTATATGCTAATGTGAAGGATGCATACAACTCCACTGCACTCCCTCCCCTCGGTAGATCGGATCACAACCTTGTCCACCTCACCCCACTCTACAGGCCTATGGTCCAACAGCAGCCTGCGACCACCAGGACCATTAGGAGATGGTCCCCGGAGGTGAATGAGGCCCTACAGAACTGCTTTGAAACAACAGACTGGGATGTGCTCTGTGAGGCTCATGGGGAGGACATCGATGGACTTACTGAATGCACAACGGACTATATACATTTTTGTGTAGACAACACTGCTGACAACACCACCAGGAAGGTACGCTGTTTTCCAAACAATAAACCCTGGGTCACCAGCGACCTGAAGGCCCTGCTGAATGAGAAGAAGAGGGCCTTCAAGGAGGGGGACAAGGACAAGGACAAACTGAAATGCGTCCAGAGGGAGCTGAAGTTGCGGATTGCTGAGGGGAAGAGAGGGTATAAGGAGAAGATGGAGGACAAGCTGAGGCAGAGCCAGGTGAGAAAGGTGTGGAAGGGTATGTGAAATATCACTGGCTTCAAAAAGTCAAACAGTGGGCAGACGGAGGGGACCCAGGACAGAGCCAATGAGCTGAATCCATTTTTTAACAGGTTTGATACTGGCCCTGTCCACCTCCCTTCCGGCTCCCCAGGCCACACACCCTCACGGCTGTCCCACCCTCACTTTGCTCACAACACCTCTGTTGAGACAATCAGTGACCCCACCTCCAACCCTGCTCCCTCTGGACTGATCCTCAACACCCCCCTTCCCCCCACCTCCCCACCTGGGCTGGCTTTCACCACCAACCAAGTGAAGAGAGAGCTGGAGAGACTACATCAGTGGAAAGCGGCGGGCCCTGATGGCATCAGCCCAAGGGTGCTGAGGGTCTGTGCTGACTAACTGTGTGGAATACTCCAGCGACCCTTCAACCTTAGCCTGAGCCTAGAAAGGGTCCCTGTGCTGTGGAAAACATCCTGCCTCGTCCCAGTGCCCAAGAAGGCACACCCCACTGTCCTGAATGACTTCAGACCTGTAGCGCTAACATCCCACATCATGAAGACCCTGGAAAGGTTAGTCCTCGCTCACCTCAGACCCCTGGTGTGTACATCACTGGACACCCTGCTGTTCGCATACCAGCGCAACATCGGGGTGGTTCCTGGGAGTCCATATTGACAACAGGCTGGAATGGGCTGGTAACACCGGGGCTCTGTACAAAAAGGGCCAGAGCCGACTCTACTTTCTGAGGAGGCTCAGGTCCTTCAACGTGTGCAGTAAACTACTGCATACCTTCTACCAGTCTGTGGTGGCCAGTGCCATCTTTTTTGCAGTGGTGTGCTGGGGAGCCAAACTAAAAGCCGGTGATGCTTTTAGTATATCGAATGTGCAATACGTGCAGTAATCTGTAATTAAACCCTGCACACTAAGGACTGTATTTTAAGGGAATAACTATTATTACCTCAAATTATATCACACACACATTTAGCTATTAAAGTATCTCTTCCTGTCATTTACCTGTCCAATTAATTTAACCATGCAAAATATTCACTTACCTGTTCATTTAACCAGTCTGTCTATTAAGTAAACTATTATTACCCTCACTCATATCATATGCATTTTTAGCTACTGAAGTATTTCTCTGCCATCGACCTGTATAGTATAGTTAACTATCCAACATCCACCAATGTATAGTGTACATATTCAGCCATCCACCCATACTATGCAATGTCTTTTTATAGCTTTTATGCACTCCTTGTATTTCTATACTTTTTCATACTGCCGCTATATGTATCATGTACCGTGTATCTGTCTTTTGTGTATTTTCGTTCTGGCATTTTGCACCTGCCCTGTGTTTTGTTGTAGCTGCTTGACCAAGACATTTCCCCTCAGGGATCAAAAGTATATCTATCTATCTATCTATCTATCTATCTATCTATCTATCTATCTATCTATCTATCTATCTATCTGTCTGTCTGTCTGTCTGTCTGTCTGTCTGTCTGTCTGTCTGTCTGTCTGTCTGTCTGTCTGTCTGTCTGTCTGTCTGTCTGTCTGTCTGTCTGTCTGTCTGTCTGTCTGTCTGTCTGTCTGTCTGTCTGTCTGTCTGTCTGTCTGTCTGTCTGTCTGTCTGTCTGTCTGTCTGTCTGTCTGTCTGTCTGTCTGTCTGTCTGTCTGTCTGTCTGTCTGTCTGTCTGTCTGTCTGTCTGTCTGTCTGTCTGTCTGTCTGTCTGTCTGTCTGTCTGTCTGTCTGTCTTTATCAGGGCAGAATTTTATGAACTGACTTGTTGGAAAGGTGGCATCCTATGACTGTGTCACGTTAAAAGTCTGTGAGCTCAGTAGTACGGCCATTCTACTGCCAATGTTTGTCAATGGAGATTGCATGGCTGTGTGCTTGATTTTATACACCTGTCAGCAATGGGTGTGGCTGAAAAGCCGAATAAACCTTATCATGTTTGTCCTGTCGCTGTTTGATAGGGACACAGTATAAACCATGGTTCCGCAACTGGGTGGTTTTATTTGGCCCGCGGGTGTTTTTTGGGGCCCAGTTGGGGAACCATGGTTTTCTGAGCAAAAAATAAATAAAATATTTGTTGGACATAAACTGTAAAAACAGCAGGAAATCAGCTCCAAGTGATTTTAATTTGGGAAATCTGTTCCCAAGTATTTCCACCCATAATAGAAAGACCATATACAAGGTTTCTGCTTCTGCTTGAGCTTCTTGCAGTTTCCAAATGATTTGTAATTATGTTCCGGCACCTGACCATCTGCTCTAGAAAGAAATCGCTGGTATAAACCCTTCAACAGATCATGATTTGGTCTAGAATCTAAACACAGTGAATAGAACACCCAGCCACAGACTCAAGGTTTGAACATAAATAATAAATAATTCAACAAAGCAGCTGTGTGCTATAACATATAGAGAGAATCGTGTCACACTTGGTTCGGTTTACAGTGTATCTGTATTGATGCACAATCAGAAAGATGTGATTATTCTCAACCATGTAAACAAAATAAGTCTATACAGCCGTCATTTATAATCTGTTCTGCATCCCAGGTATTCGTAAGACCTAGACATAGTTAGTCTTGATAGAAGCAAATCAATTATGAATTGCAAAGTCTATGGCAGATGGTACAAATCATTCTGTCATACCTGGGATATTTGTGTGTGTTAGGCAGTATTATGCGCGTGTTCATGGTCACGTGCCCACAGGATCAGAAAGCCTGTGCGGCCTATGGGAGCGTGGTCGAGGGAGTTGAATCCAGCGTTGACTTGCCTCTCGTAGAAGTCCGTTGCTTCCAAGGCTTCCGTGAAGGTCTTGTTGTTGAAGGTGATCAGCAGCTTTGCTGGGTGAACCTCAGCCGTACCTCAGGTTGGTTTTTCAGTACTCCTCTCACCTCATTGTAGATAGTTTGTGTTCCTGTAGCTCTGCCCCCATATCGGGGTAGATGCTCATCCTCTGTCCCTGGTACTGCAGTCTCTCCTGCCAGCTCAAAGCTATATAGCCGTGTTATCATACACCAGTTTCCATTTGTCGTAGGTCCTGTGCGATGAGCAATGTTCACCAGAGGGGGAGGACCAAGCTTCTCTTGACCAAAACCTTCATAGAAAGTTTGTTTCCATCAGTTGTCCATTTTCCAGCATCGATTCCATGATCCAATTAAATGATTATTAAATGACGTTCTGCTGTGGCTTTGTAGCGCCAGTGTCTTTTCCCCACCGTTAGCAGTCTAGAACGTTTCTGCTCCAGCGGTTCTCCATGTGTCATGGATCTGACTCCGCTTGGTGTCGAGAGCGGAGGACAATGTCTCTGGTCATCTTTGCAAGAGCGTTGGGATCCATTGGAGTGCTGTGTGTGTTATACGGCGTCTACGTGTAGTTTGATGTTTGCACCAAACACTTTTTTTTTTTTTTTTAAGTGAAGCCAATACTGTTTCAATTCGTAATCTTGAAAAATAATGATAGATCTGTCGTGGATAGTCTTAATTTGAGGGAATTCTGTGATGTGAACTAGGCTTGTTCACTGCATGCCTCCGGAAGTCAGTTCTTCAGCTTATGAACATTTCTTAATGGAGCGAGTCACATGTTTTTGTGAATGAAGATCAGGACATCGATGCAGGATTCTGGAGCCTAATTATAAAACCTATTAGTGTGTCGATAACTTGGACAGACAGTTGCTAATGGCATCATGCTCGGTCACAATGGTCCTTTCACAAATCACTGTTGGAGAAGTTAGGAGCCAAGGCTGTATCTGAGGCAGTCAGTGCAGTGCACTCCACAGGCCTACATTTCCATTATATTAGCTATTCCCTGATTTGCTTCTCCTGGCCCATGGATGTCAGTGACAGAGCAGTTGGTTTGTCTCGTTGTGGTTGTGCACAGCCAGAGTCCTGGGGAGTGGGGGTAGAGCACAATGGTGCCAGGCTGGGTGTTCAGTGGGTCACCCCCTTCAACCTGCAGGCCTAAGGAAGCCTCAAATGTGCCTTCCTCTCCCTCCCTCACCCACCCAATCTCCCCCTATGCTCTAGCTCCACCATCAGCCCCACAGGAAGCACCTGCAGCCTGTCTCTCTCTCTAACCGCCACAGCCAGTCAGGATATCACTGCATGGCAGGGAGCACGGGGGCTGAGGGGCCACAACGTTTGAGAGATGGACTGTTTTCCGAGGCCGTTTTGGGGCTGAAACGAGCTGTCATCCTCCTGCATTGTGACTAGAGGAAAACATCTGTAGCCCAAGACGGGGTGTCCACCTCGGACGTTTTATCACCTTTCAGCCTCATGTTGATTAGTGAGAATCAATATAGAAGGTGGTATGATGAGGTTAAACTGCTCTTGGTCAGGTCACGCTGTTCTGTGTAACAGCAGAGAATCAGCATGTATCTATCCTTACCTGGCAGAATGATATCATGATTATTTGTATCAATCCAGTGGCCATTTGTATCGCAAACGCCGCAATCACAGAAACATCACCAACAAACGGTCTCTGGCTGGTTGAAGGGTTAATTACACTCCAAAATGTACAATTGGTGGGATTTTTTTCCAGACCTCAAACGTGGTCTCCTGATATGGGTTAAGCGTTGGTGTAAGACTGTTTTATCATCCAATTCTGTTTTCTATTTCTATTTAAGTGATAACCTGAAAAAACAACGTGAAGGAATTTGTGGTAAAACTAAATGTAAACGGAGAAATGAAACCGATTCTCTCTGCTTGTTTAGTTATTCCACAAACACGGGATCTCTGCTGTTGTACCCTGTGTCTCCATCTTCATAGGATCTCTGCTGTTGTACCCTGTGTCTCCATCTTCATAGGATCTCTGCTGTTGTACCCTGTGTCTCCATCTTCATGTCCTTCCCAAGCATCGCTGCTTTTACACAGCAACGGTTTCATGTATCTCTCCTACTTTCTAACACAGGAGATGTGTGGGACATTCTGTGGAACTAGTCAAACTGGCTATATGGTGATCTGGAGTGTGTTCAGGGATGGTTATTAGAATATTAAAATATCCAGACGTTAATATTCGAAGACTTGTGACTTCATTTTTGCAATAAATATTATTAAGGCTTTTTCTAAATGGAAAAATAAACCCATGTGACGTTGTTAAATAGAAGGATATACCATGACATTTCAAATGATTAATTTAATACAACGTGTAGTTTTTATTACATGTCCCTGGTATTAAAGTAACATCTTTGTTGTAATGTCGCAAATGTATGTGGCAGTTTCACCATTAATGATTTCAGCTTTAAAGGTCCAATGAGGACGTTTTTACCTTTTATATCAAATCATTTCTGGGTAATAATTAAGTATTTTACTGTGATTGTTTTAAATTAAAATGGTCAAAAATACACAAATAGCTTCTCTGCAAAGAGCAATTTCTCAAGCAAGAACTTAGCTAGGACTGTGTGGGAGTGGTCTGAGTGGGGAAACTAGCTGTTATTGGTAGAGTTTTGGAACACTCTTTCTTATTGGTCTTTCTTATTGTCAACAGGGAGGCCAACACTCCATCCCACCTAAACAGGCTGACTTTTCAGGTGGTCGTTTCAAACAGCTCCTACACTAAAAGGGCTTTATCATCGTTATCATCATTTTATTCCAACCTCATAATGTGGAAATGTAAACACATAAAAACAGGTTTGACCGCACTGGGCCTTTAAGACTCAAATGTTTCATCTGTAGCTGCTACATGTGAAGCTTTACTGCTTGCTCTTTTGAGTATTTTGATTTCAATAATTTATGAATATTTTAAAAATATAAACATTTTTTAACTTTATTTAACTAGGCAAGTCAGTTAAGAATAAGGTCTTATTTACAATGACAGCCTACCAAAAGATAAAAGGCCTCCTGCAGGGACGGGGGCTGGGATTAAAAATACAAATAAATAAAATAAAAATATAGGACAAAATACACATCAGGACAAGAGAGACACAACAACACTACATGAAGAGACACCTGAGACAACAACACAGCATGGTAGCAACACAACATGACAACAACATGGTAGCAACACAACATGGTAGCAACACAACATGGTAGCAACACAACATGACAACAACATGGTAGCAACACAACATGGTAGCAACACAACATGACAACAACATGGTAGCAACACAACATGACAACAACATGGTAGCAACACAACATGGTAGCAACACAACATGACAACAACATGGTAGCAACACAACATGGTAGCAACACAACATGACAACAACATGGTAGCAACACAACATGACAACAACATAGCATGGTAGCAACACATGACAACACAGCAAGGCAGCAACACATGACAACACAGCATGGTAGCAACACAACATGGTAGCAACACAACATGACAACAACATGGTAGCAACACAACATGGTAGCAACACAACTTGACAACAACATGGTAGCAACACAAAATGACAACAACACAACATGACAACAACATGGTAGCAACACAACATGACAACAACATGGTAGCAACACAACATGGTAGCAATACAACATGGTAGCAACACAACATGACAACAACATGGTAGCAACACAACATGGTAGCAACACAACATGGTAGCAACACAACATGACAACAACATGGTAGCAACACAACATGGTAGCAACACAACATGACAACAACATGGTAGCAACACAACATGGTAGCAACACAACATGGTAGCAACACAACATGACAACAACATGGTAGCAACACAACATGACAACAACACAACATGACAACAACATGGTAGCAACACAATATGACAACAACACAACATGACAACAACATAGTAGCAACACAACATGACAACAACATGGTAGCAACACAACATGACAACAACATGGTAGCAACACAACATGTCAACAACATGGTAGCAACACAACATGACAACAACACAACATGACAACAACATAGTAGCAACACAACATGACAACAACATGGTAGCAACACAACATGACAACAACATGGTAGCAACATGACAACAACATGGTAGCAACACAACATGGTAGCAACACAACATGACAACAACATGGTAGCAACACAACATGACAACACAACATGGCAGCAACACAACATGACAACAACATGGTAGCAACATGACAACAACATGGTAGCAACACAACATGACAACAATATGGTAGCAACACAACATGACAACAACATGACAACACAACATGACAACAACAGCAGCACTCACTGTCTATAGTTCAGGGTAAAGGTCAAACACGTGATTGATGAAGAAGACCTGTCTGTTATGGAAGGCACTGTGAGTGGAATCAGGCTACCTACCACAGGTGTGTTTCTATGGCTCTGAATTTCCATAAAGGAATAGTCAGTTATAGATAGGCTTTCTTTATGGCCTTTACTGTCTCTGGGAATCCACCATTCAGGTGTGGTGTAGCAGCAGGTGATAGGCTTTGTCTGGTAGAGGTCATCTGAGGTGGTGTAGCTTATAGTGATGCAGCTGTGCTGCTGCAAGCAACGGTTTGGGTCTCATGGTGAGGCTCTTTCAGATGGTGAAGCGTTGCACCTGTACTACCATTACTGGACCTCAATTCCACCTCGCAAAGATTGCATTTCCTTCTCATTTAACTTCTCAAAGTAGTGTTATACAGGACTTCACTGCTGTCGAAGATGACGTAATGGTGGAGAGTGTCAACATTTGATTCCGCTAGGAATCGACTCCAAAGATTAAATATTTTTGGAACGGACGAGACTGATTAGTTGCTGTATTTCCGAGAACAAAAAAACTTGCTTCTTTCATAGCGAGCTAGCGAGGGGTGAGGAGCGAGGGGAGGGACACAGTATTGGCAGGTCAGCCACCAGACAGTCAGAACCGTGCACTAGGCCTATCTATCAGTATAGGCAGGTCAGCCACCAGACAGTCAGAACCGTGCACTAGGCCTATCTATCAGTATAGGCAGGTCAGCCACCAGACAGTCAGAACCGTGCACTAGGCCTATCTATCAGTATAGGCAGGTCAGCCACCAGACAGACAGAACCGTGCACTAGGCCTATCTATCAGTATAGGCAGGTCAGCCACCAGACAGACAGAACCGTGCACTAGGCCTATCTATCAGTATAGGCAGGTCAGCCACCAGACAGTCAGAACCGTGCACTAGGCCTATCTATCAGTATAGGCAGGTCAGCCACCAGACAGACAGAACCATGCACTAGGCCTATCTATCAGTATAGGCAGGTCAGCCACCAGACAGACAGAACCGTGCACTAGGCCTATCTATCAGTATAGGCAGGTCAGCCACCAGACAGACAGTCAGAACCGTGCACTAGGCCTATATATCAGTATAGGCAGGTCAGCCACCAGACAGACAGTCAGAACCATGCACTAGGCCTATCTATCAGTATAGGCAGGTCAGCCACCAGACAGTCAGAACTGTGCACTAGGCCTATCTATCAGTATAGGCAGGTCAGCCACCAGACAGTCAGAACTGTGCACTAGGCCTATCTATCAGTATAGGCAGGTCAGCCACCAGACAGTCAGAACTGTGCACTAGGCCTATCTATCAGTATAGGCAGGTCAGCCTCCAGACAGTCAGAACCGTGCACTAGGCCTATCTATCAGTATAGGCAGGTCAGCCACCAGACAGACAGAACCGTGCACTAGGCCTATCTATCAGTATAGGCAGGTCAGCCTCCAGACAGTCAGAACCGTGCACTAGGCCTATCTATCAGTATAGGCAGGTCAGCCTCCAGACAGTCAGAACCGTGCACTAGGCCTATCTATCAGTATAGGCAGGTCAGCCACCAGACAGTCAGAACCGTGCACTAGGCCTATCTATCAGTATAGGCAGGTTGGCCACCAGACAGTCAGAACCGTGCACTAGGCCTATCTATCAGTATAGGCAGGTCAGCAACCAGACAGACAGTCAGAACCGTGCACTAGGCCTATCTATCAGTATAGGCAGGTTGGCCACCAGACAGTCAGAACCGTGCACTAGGCCTATCTATCAGTATAGGCAGGTCAGCCACCAGACAGTCAGAACCGTGCACTAGGCCTATCTATCAGTATAGGCAGGTCAGCCTCCAGACAGTCAGAACCGTGTACTAGGCCTATCTATCAGTATTGGCAGGTCAGCCACCAGACAGTCAGAACCGTGCACTAGGCCTATCTATCAGTATAGGCAGGTCAGCCACCAGACAGACAGAACCGTGCACTAGGCCTATCTATCAGTATAGGCAGGTCAGCCACCAGACAGTCAGAACCGTGCACTAGGCCTATCTATCAGTATAGGCAGGTCAGCCACCAGACAGACAGAACTGTGCACTAGGCCTATCTATCAGTATAGGCAGGTCAGCCACCAGACAGTCAGAACTGTGCACTAGGCCTATCTATCAGTATAGGCAGGTCAGCCTCCAGACAGACAGTCAGAACCGTGCACTAGGCCTATCTATCAGTATAGGCAGGTCAGCCACCAGACAGACAGTCAGAACCATGCACTAGGCCTGTAAGCAATCAAAAGCTGTCACACACAGTATCTGAGCATGTGCAAGGGTTCGCTTCACGCTGAACATCGTGGTAGCCAGGGAAACCAAACAGTAGAGTAGTTGAGCCTCGCACTTCAATGCTCTTAGTTGTTGTGGAAATGTACCCACTATGCTGTTTACTGTCTGTGTCTACTTCATATGGCTGAGTCTTAAATGACCCAACTTCCCCAGGCCTTTACAGCCTACAGGGTAGTTAGGCTATAACACGGACAATAAGGTGATAACTGCAGTGTGATTTTAATTGTGTCTCTTGGTTAGAGATTTTTCTCAGCATTAAGGATCCCAATTTGGTTGAAAGGTTTGACCGTTCATAGCCCTAGTTGCTTGCTCCTTCCTACAGTATGTCTAGACTGACTACTCCCTTTCTCTTCCTGGTTCTGCTGTAGCTGTTCTGTGTTTTGTCCAGTAGGGGGAGTCCTAGGTTCACTAACTGTAAAGCTCTCTTTCAACCCTATTCTTTTGATCCCAGTTCACACACCCTTCCCAGCTTGGTGTTTGTTTACCATCAGATGGGGTTATGACTCTCTGTTAGAAGGAAGTTCACACACACTGTTGGTTAGGTGATATCTCAGGTCAGTCCAGCCTACACTGTTGGTTAGGTGATATCTCAGGTCAGTCCAGCCTACACTGTTGGTTAGGTGATATCTCGGTCCAGCCTACACTGTTGGTTAGGTGATATCTCAGTCCAGCCTACACTGTTGGTTAGGTGATATCTCAGTCCAGCCTACACTGTTGGTTAGGTGATATCTCAGTCCAGCCTACACTGTTGGTTAGGTGATATCTCAGTCCAGCCTACACTGTTGGTTAGGTGATATCTCAGTCCAGCCTACACTGTTGGTTAGGTGATATCTCAGCCCAGCCTACACTGTTGGTTAGGTGATATCTCAGCCCAGCCTACACTGTTGGTTAGGTGATATCTCAGCCCAGCCTACACTGTTGGTTAGGTGGTATCTCAGCCTAGCCTACACTGTTGGTTAGGTGATATCTCAGTCCAGCCTACACTGTTGGTTAGGTGATATCTCAGTCCAGCCTACACTGTTGGTTAGGTGATATCTCAGCCCAGCCTACACTGTTGGTTAGGTGATATCTCAGCCCAGCCTACACTGTTGGTTAGGTGATATCTCAGGTCAGCCCAGCCTACACTGTTGGTTAGATGATATCTCAGTCCAGCCTACACTGTTGGTTAGGTGATATCTCAGTCCAGCCTACACTGTTGGTTAGGTGATATCTCAGTCCAGCCTACACTGTTGGTTAGGTGATATCTCAGGTCAGCCAACACTGTTGGTTAGGTGGTATCTCAGGTCAGGTCAGCCTACACTGTTGGTTAGATGGTATCTCAGGTCAGCCCAGCCTACACTGTTGGTTAGGTGGTATCTCAGCCCAGCCTACACTGTTGGTTAGGTGATATCTCAGTCCAGCCTACACTGTTGATTAGGTGATATCTCAGTCCAGCCTACACTGTTGGTTAGGTGATATCTCAGCCCAGCCTACACTGTTGGTTAGGTGGTATCTCTGGTCAGCCCAGCCTACACTGTTGGTTAGGTGATATCTCAGTCCAGCCTACACTGTTGGTTAGGTGATATCTCAGTCCAGCCTACACTGTTGGTTAGGTGGTATCTCTGGTCAGTCCAGCCTACACTGTTGGTTAGGTGATATCTCAGTCCAGCCTACACTGTTGGTTAGGTGATATCTCAGCCTAGCCTACACTGTTGGTTAGGTGATATCTCAGTCCAGCCTACACTGTTGGTTAGGTGATATCTCAGTCCAGCCTACACTGTTGGTTAGGTGATATCTCAGCCCAGCCTACACTGTTGGTTAGGTGATATCTCAGCCCAGCCTACACTGTTGGTTAGGTGATATCTCAGGTCAGCCCAGCCTACACTGTTGGTTAGATGATATCTCAGTCCAGCCTACACTGTTGGTTAGGTGATATCTCAGTCCAGCCTACACTGTTGGTTAGGTGATATCTCAGTCCAGCCTACACTGTTGGTTAGGTGATATCTCAGGTCAGCCAACACTGTTGGTTAGGTGGTATCTCAGGTCAGGTCAGCCTACACTGTTGGTTAGATGGTATCTCAGGTCAGCCCAGCCTACACTGTTGGTTAGGTGGTATCTCAGCCCAGCCTACACTGTTGGTTAGGTGATATCTCAGTCCAGCCTACACTGTTGATTAGGTGATATCTCAGTCCAGCCTACACTGTTGGTTAGGTGATATCTCAGCCCAGCCTACACTGTTGGTTAGGTGGTATCTCTGGTCAGCCCAGCCTACACTGTTGGTTAGGTGATATCTCAGTCCAGCCTACACTGTTGGTTAGGTGATATCTCAGCCCAGCCTACACTGTTGGTTAGGTGGTATCTCTGGTCAGCCCAGCCTACACTGTTGGTTAGGTGATATCTCAGTCCAGCCTACACTGTTGGTTAGGTGATATCTCAGTCCAGCCTACACTGTTGGTTAGGTGATATCTCAGGTCAGTCCAGCCTACACTGTTGGTTAGGTGATATCTCTGGTCAGTCCAGCCTACACTGTTGGTTAGGTGGTATCTCTGGTCAGTCCAGCCTACACTGTTGGTTAGGTGATATCTCCGCCCAGCCTACACTGTTGGTTAGGTGATATCTCAGTCCAGCCTACACTGTTGGTTAGGTGGTATCTCTGGTCAGCCCAGCCTACACTGTTGGTTAGGTGATATCTCAGTCCAGCCTACACTGTTGGTTAGGTGGTCTCTCAGCCCAGCCTACACTGTTGGTTAGGTGGTCTCTCAGCCCAGCCTACACTGTTGGTTAGGTGGTATCTCAGTCCAGCCTACACTGTTGGTTAGGTGATATCTCAGTCCAGCCTACACTGTTGGTTAGGTGATATCTCAGTCCAGCCTACACTGTTGGTTAGGTGATATCTCAGGTGTGTCCAGCCTACACTGTTGGTTAGGTGGTATCTCTGGTCAGTCCAGCCTACACTGTTGGTTAGGTGATATCTCAGTCCAGCCTACACTGTTGGTTAGGTGGTATCTCTGGTCAGCCCAGCCTACACTGTTGGTTAGGTGATATCTCAGGTCAGTCCAGCCTACACTGTTGGTTAGGTGATATCTCAGTCCAGCCTACACTGTTGGTTAGGTGATATCTCAGTCCAGCCTACACTGTTGGTTAGGTGATATCTCAGGTCAGCCAACACTGTTGGTTAGGTGGTATCTCAGGTCAGGTCAGCCTACACTGTTGGTTAGATGGTATCTCAGGTCAGCCCAGCCTACACTGTTGGTTAGGTGGTATCTCAGCCCAGCCTACACTGTTGGTTAGGTGATATCTCAGTCCAGCCTACACTGTTGATTAGGTGATATCTCAGTCCAGCCTACACTGTTGGTTAGGTGATATCTCAGCCCAGCCTACACTGTTGGTTAGGTGGTATCTCTGGTCAGCCCAGCCTACACTGTTGGTTAGGTGATATCTCAGTCCAGCCTACATTGTTGGTTAGGTGATATCTCAGTCCAGCCTACACTGTTGGTTAGGTGATATCTCAGGTCAGTCCAGCCTACACTGTTGGTTAGGTGATATCTCTGGTCATTCCAGCCTACACTGTTGGTTAGGTGGTATCTCTGGTCAGTCCAGCCTACACTGTTGGTTAGGTGATATCTCCGCCCAGCCTACACTGTTGGTTAGGTGATATCTCAGTCCAGCCTACACTGTTGGTTAGGTGGTATCTCTGGTCAGCCCAGCCTACACTGTTGGTTAGGTGATATCTCAGTCCAGCCTACACTGTTGGTTAGGTGGTCTCTCAGCCCAGCCTACACTGTTGGTTAGGTGGTCTCTCAGCCCAGCCTACACTGTTGGTTAGGTGGTATCTCAGTCCAGCCTACACTGTTGGTTAGGTGATATCTCAGTCCAGCCTACACTGTTGGTTAGGTGATATTTCAGTCCAGCCTACACTGTTGGTTAGGTGATATCTCAGGTCAGTCCAGCCTACACTGTTGGTTAGGTGATATCTCTGGTCAGTCCAGCCTACACTGTTGGTTAGGTGGTATCTCTGGTCAGTCCAGCCTACACTGTTGGTTAGGTGATATCTCAGTCCAGCCTACACTGTTGGTTAGGTGGTATCTCTGGTCAGTCCAGCCTACACTGTTGGTTAGGTGATATCTCAGGTCAGTCCAGCCTACACTGTTGGTTAGGTGATATCTCAGGTCAGTCCAGCCTACACTGTTGGTTAGGTGGTATCTCAGCCCAGCCTACACTGTTGGTTAGGTGATATCTCAGTCCAGCCTACACTGTTGGTTATGTGATATCTCAGGTCAGCCCAGCCTACACTGTTGGTTAGGTGATATCTCAGTCCAGCCTACACTGTTGGTTAGGTGATATCTCAGGTCAGCCCAGCCTACACTGTTGGTTAGGTGATATCTCAGTCCAGCCTACACTGTTGGTTAGGTGATATCTCAGTCCAGCCTACACTGTTGGTTAGGTGATATCTCAGCCCAGCCTACACTGTTGGTTAGGTGGTATCTCTGGTCAGCCCAGCCTACACTGTTGGTTAGGTGATATCTCAGGTCAGTCCAGCCTACACTGTTGGTTAGGTGATATCTCAGTCCAGCCTACACTGTTGGTTAGGTGGTCTCTCAGCCCAGCCTACACTGTTGGTTAGGTGGTATCTCAGTCCAGCCTACACTGTTGGTTAGGTGATATCTCAGTCCAGCCTACACTGTTGGTTAGGTGATATCTCAGTCCAGCCTACACTGTTGGTTAGGTGATATCTCAGTCCAGCCTACACTGTTGGTTAGGTGATATCTCTGGTCAGTCCAGCCTACACTGTTGGTTAGGTGGTATCTCTGGTCAGTCCAGCCTACACTGTTGGTTAGGTGATATCTCAGCCCAGCCTACACTGTTGGTTAGGTGATATCTCAGTCCAGCCTACACTGTTGGTTAGGTGGTATCTCTGGTCAGCCCAGCCTACACTGTTGGTTAGGTGATATCTCAGGTCAGTCCAGCCTACACTGTTGGTTAGGTGATATCTCAGTCCATCCTACACTGTTGGTTAGGTGGTATCTCAGTCCAGCCTACACTGTTGGTTAGGTGATATCTCAGTCCAGCCTACACTGTTGGTTAGGTGATATCTCAGGTCAGCCCAGCCTACACTGTTGGTTAGGTGATATCTCAGTCCAGCCTACACTGTTGGTTAGGTGATATCTCAGGTCAGCCCAGCCTACACTGTTGGTTAGGTGATATCTCAGGCCAGCCTACACTGTTGGTTAGGTGATATCTCAGTCCAGCCTACACTGTTGGTTAGGTGATATCTCAGTTCAGCCTACACTGTTGGTTAGGTGGTATCTCAGTCCAGCCTACACTGTTGGTTAGGTGATATCTCAGCCCAGCCTACACTGTTGGTTAGGTGGTATCTCAGGTCAGTCCAGCCTACACTGTTGGTTAGGTGATATCTCAGTCCAGCCTACACTGTTGGTTAGGTGGTCTCTCAGCCCAGCCTACACTGTTGGTTAGGTGGTATCTCAGTCCAGCCTACACTGTTGGTTAGGTGATATCTCAGTCCAGCCTACACTGTTGGTTAGGTGATATCTCAGTCCAGCCTACACTGTTGGTTAGGTGATATCTCAGGTCAGTCCAGCCTACACTGTTGGTTAGGTGATATCTCTGGTCAGTCCAGCCTACACTGTTGGTTAGGTGGTATCTCTGGTCAGTCCAGCCTACACTGTTGGTTAGGTGATATCTCAGCCCAGCCTACACTGTTGGTTAGGCGATATCTCAGTCCAGCCTACACTGTTGGTTAGGTGGTATCTCTGGTCAGCCCAGCCTACACTGTTGGTTAGGTGATATCTCAGGTCAGTCCAGCCTACACTGTTGGTTAGGTGATATCTCAGTCCAGCCTACACTGTTGGTTAGGTGGTATCTCAGTCCAGCCTACACTGTTGGTTAGGTGATATCTCAGTCCAGCCTACACTGTTGGTTAGGTGATATCTCAGGTCAGCCCAGCCTACACTGTTGGTTAGGTGATATCTCAGTCCAGCCTACACTGTTGGTTAGGTGATATCTCAGTCCAGCCTACACTGTTGGTTAGGTGATATCTCAGTCCAGCCTACACTGTTGGTTAGGTGATATCTCAGTCCAGCCTACACTGTTGGTTAGGTGATATCTCAGTTCAGCCTACACTGTTGGTTAGGTGGTGTCTCAGGCCAGCCTACACTGTTGGTTAGGTGATATCTCAGTCCAGCCTACACTGTTGGTTAGGTGATATCTCAGGTCAGCCCAGCCTACACTGTTGGTTAGGTGATATCTCAGTCCAGCCTACACTGTTGGTTAGGTGATATCTCAGGTCAGCCCAGCCTACACTGTTGGTTAGGTGATATCTCAGTCCAGCCTACACTGTTGGTTAGGTGATATCTCAGTCCAGCCTACACTGTTGGTTAGGTGATATCTCAGTCCAGCCTACACTGTTGGTTAGGTGATATCTCAGTTCAGCCTACACTGTTGGTTAGGTGATATCTCAGCCCAGCCTACACTGTTGGTTAGGTGGTATCTCTGGTCAGCCCAGCCTACACTGTTGGTTAGGTGATATCTCAGGTCAGTCCAGCCTACACTGTTGGTTAGGTGATATCTCAGTCCAGCCTACACTGTTGGTTAGGTGGTCTCTCAGCCCAGCCTACACTGTTGGTTAGGTGGTATCTCAGTCCAGCCTACACTGTTGGTTAGGTGATATCTCAGTCCAGCCTACACTGTTGGTTAGGTGATATCTCAGTCCAGCCTACACTGTTGGTTAGGTGATATCTCAGATCAGTCCAGCCTACACTGTTGGTTAGGTGATATCTCTGGTCAGTCCAGCCTACACTGTTGGTTAGGTGGTATCTCTGGTCAGTCCAGCCTACACTGTTGGTTAGGTGATATCTCAGCCCAGCCTACACTGTTGGTTAGGTGATATCTCAGTCCAGCCTACACTGTTGGTTAGGTGATATCTCAGTCCAGCCTACACTGTTGGTTAGGTGATATCTCAGTCCAGCCTACACTGTTGGTTAGGTGGTATCTCAGCCCAACCAACACTGTTGGTTAGGTGGTATATAGTCTCCTGGTCTAGGTGTTATCTCAGCCCACACCGCTGGTCTAGGTGGTATCTCAGCCCACACCGCTGGTCTAGGTGGTATCTCAGCCCACACCGCTGGTCTAGGTGGTATCTCAGCCCACACCGCTGGTCTAGGTGGTATCTCAGCCCACACCGCTGGTCTAGGTGGTATCTCAGCCCACACCGCTGGTCTAGGTGATATATCGTCTCCTGGTCTATGTGCACTATATAGGGATTAGGGTGCCAATTGGGACGTAGCTAGGCTGAGGCAGGCTGCTGGATCCATGCCCCGGAGTCATCTTGCAACACATTGCAAAACAAGGAACGCCTGCTTAGTTTTCACAGCCACCTTCTCTGGGTTTATTTAGGCTAGAATTGATGCTGCCTCAGTTCCTATGAGTTATGGCAGGCATCTGGGACCACCAGAGAGTGTTCCTATGAGTTATGGCAGGCATCTGGGACCACCAGAGAGTGTTCCTATGAGTTATGACAGGTATCTGGGACCACCAGAGAGTGTTCCTATGAGTTATGGCAGGCATCTGGGACCACCAGAGAGTGTTCCTATGAGTTATGACAGGTATCTGGGACCACCAGAGAGTGTTCCTATGAGTTATGGCAGGCATCTGGGACCACCAGAGAGTGTTCCTATGAGTTATGACAGGTATCTGGGACCACCAGAGAGTGTTCCTATGAGTTATGACAGGCATCTGGGACCACCAGAGAGTGTTCCTATGAGTTATGACAGGCATCTGGGACCACCAGAGAGTGTTCCTATGAGTTATGACAGGTATCTGGGACCACCAGAGAGTGTTCCTATGAGTTATGACAGGTATCTGGGACCACCAGAGAGTGTTCCTATGAGTTATGACAGGTATCTGGGACCACCAGAGAGTGTTCCTATGAGTTATGGCAGGCATCTGGGACCACCAGAGAGTGTTCCTATGAGTTATGACAGGTATCTGGGACCACCAACTCCACTGTTCCCTGATCTACTGTTTCAGATCCAACTCCACTGTTCCCCGATCTTCTGTTTCAGATCTAACTCCACTGTTCCCTGATCTACTGTTTCAGATCTATCTCCACTGTTCCCTGATCTACTGTTTCAGATCTAACTCCACTGTTCCCTGATCTTCTGTTTCAGATCTAACTCCACTGTTCCCTGATCTTCTGTTTCAGATCTAACTCCACTGTTCCCTGATCTACTGTTTCAGATCTAACTCCACTGTTCCCTGATCTTCTGTTTCAGATCTAACTCCACTGTTCCCTGATCTACTGTTTCAGATCTAACTCCACTGTTCCCTGATCTACTGTTTCAGATCCAACTTCACTGTTCCCTGATCTACTGTTTCAGATCTAACTCCACTGTTCCCTGATCTACTGTTTCAGATCTAACTCCACTGTTCCCTGATCTACTGTTTCAGATCTAACTCCACTGTTCCCTGATCTACTGTTTCAGATCTAACTCCACTGTTCCCTGATCTACTGTTTCAGATCTAACTCCACTGTTCCCTGATCTTCTGTTTCAGATCTAACTCCACTGTTCCCTGATCTACTGTTTCAGATCTAACTCCACTGTTCCCTGATCTACTGTTTCAGATCTAACTCCACTGTTCCCTGATCTACTGTTTCAGATCTAACTCCACTGTTCCCTGATCTACTGTTTCAGATCTAACTCCACTGTTCCCTGATCTACTGTTTCAGATCTAACTCCACTGTTCCCTGATCTACTGTTTCAGATCTAACTCCACTGTTCCCTGATCTACTGTTTCAGATCTAACTCCACTGTTCCCTGATCTTCTGTTTCAGATCTGTGTATGATGACCTGCCTAATGCCCACAAGAGGTTTATGGAGAAGCTTGAGGTCAGGATCCGGAACCATGACCGAGAGATTGAGAAGATGTGTAACTTCCACCACCAGGGGTTTGTGGATGCCATCACTGAGCTGCTCAAAGTCCGTGCTGACGCAGAGAAACTGATGGTGAGAAAGAAGGAGACCCAGAGCTAAAGACATGGGAACTATCTCACTAAACATACGTTTACATGGGAATCATTTAGCGTCTTCTAGCTAGGTGAGACTACCATATATGACAGGCACTACCTCTGTGTTCAACCAGGGAAAGCAGTGGATCAATCTAGTCTACCTCTGTGTTCAACCAGGGATAGCAGTGGATCAATCTAGTCTACCTCTGTGTTCAACCAGGGATAGCAGTGGATCAATCTAGTCTACCTCTGTGTTCAACCAGGGATATTAGTGGATCAATCTAGTCTACCTCTGTGTTCAACCAGGGAAAGCAGTGGATCAATCTAGTCTACCTCTGTGTTCAACCAGGGATAGCAGTGGATCAATCTAGTCTACCTCTGTGTTCAACCAGGGATAGCAGTGGATCAATCTAGTCTACCTCTGTGTTCAACCAGGGATAGCAGTGGATCAATCTAGTCTACCTCTGTGTTCAACCAGGGAAAGCAGTGGATCAATCTAGTCTACCTCTGTGTTCAACCAGGGATAGCAGTGGATCAATCTAGTCTACCTCTGTGTTCAACCAGGGATAGCAGTGGATCAATCTAGTCTACCTCTGTGTTCAACCAGGGATAGCAGTGGATCAATCTAGTCTACCTCTGTGTTCAACCAGGGATAGCAGTGGATCAATCTAGTCTACCTCTGTGTTCAACCAGGGATAGCAGTGGATCAATCTAGTCTACCTCTGTGTAGACCAATTTTTGCCACCATTGTAAGCCTGACACACACACACTATATGATACATTTATTCAACATAAGAATGAGTGTGAGTTTCTGTCACAACCGGCTGGTGGGAAGAGACAGATCTCTGATAGGACCAGGACACCAATAATAATATTATAATAATCAGTCATTTAGCTCTTTATTCAGCCATCTGACATATAAAACCTTATTTGTTCATCAAAAACGGTGACCAACTCACCACAGGTTAATGAGAAGGGTGTGTTTGAAAGGATGCACATAACTCTGTAATGTTGGGTTGTATTGGAGAGAGTCTCAGTCTGAGCCAGTCTAAGTTAACCCTAATGATCCCTCCCCAGGACTGAGCCAGTCTAAGTTAACCCTAATGATCCCTCCCCAGGACTGAGCCAGTCTAAGTTAACCCTAATGATCCCTCCCCAGGACTGAGCCAGTCTACGTTAACCTAATGAGATGCATTATTATTATTATTTTATTTAACCTTTATATAACTCGGCAAGTCAGTTAAGAACAAATTCTAGTTTACAATGACGGCCTACCCCGGACGATGCTGGACGACGCTGGGCCAATTGTGTGCCACGCTATGGACTCCCAATCACGGCCGGTTGTGATAGTCTGGATTCGAACCAGGTTGTCTGTAGTGACTCCTCTAGCACTGAGATGCAGTGTCTTAGACCACTGAACCAGGTTGTCTGTAGTGACTCCTCTAACACTGAGATGCAGTGTCTTAGACCACTGAACCAGGTTGTCTGTAGTGACTCCTCTAACACTGAGATGCAGTGTCTTAGACCACTGAACCAGGTTGTCTGTAGTGACTCCTCTAGCACTGAGATGCAGTGTCTTAGACCACTGAACCAGGTTGTCTGTAGTGACTCCTCTAGCACTGAGATGCAGTGTCTTAGACCACTGAACCAGGTTGTCTGTAGTGACTCCTCTAGCACTGAGATGTAGTGTCTTAGACCACTGAACCAGGTTGTCTGTAGTGACTCCTCTAACACTGAGATGTAGTGTCTTAGACCAATGAACCAGGTTGTCTGTAGTGACTCCTCTAACACTGAGATGCAGTGTCTTAGACCACTGAACCAGGTTGTATGTAGTGACTCCTCTAGCACTGAGATGCAGTGTCTTAGACCACTGAACCAGGTTGTCTGTAGTGACTCCTCTAACACTGAGATGCAGTGTCTTAGACCACTGAACCAGGTTGTCTGTAGTGACCCCTCTAGCACTGAGATGTAGTGTCTTAGACCACTGAACCAGGTTGTCTGTAGTGACTCCTCTAGCACTGAGATGCAGTGTCTTAGACCACTGAACCAGGTTGTCTGTAGTGACTCCTCTAACACTGAGATGCTGTGTCTTAGTCCACTGAACCAGGTTGTCTGTAGTGACTCCTCTAACACTGAGATGTAGTGTCTTAGACCAATGAACCAGGTTGTCTGTAGTGACTCCTCTAGCACTGAGATGCAGTGTCTTAGACCACTGAACCAGGTTGTCTGTAGTGACTCCTCTATCACTGAGATGCAGTGTCTTAGACCACTGAACCAGGTTGTCTGTAGTGACTCCTCTAGCACTGAGATGCAGTGTCTTAGACCACTGAACCAGGTTGTCTGTAGTGACTCCTCTAACACTGAGATGCAGTGTCTTAGACCACTGAACCAGGTTGTCTGTAGTGACTCCTCTAGCACTGAGATGCAGTGTCTTAGACCACTGAACCAGGTTGTCTGTAGTGACTCCTCTAGCACTGAGATGTAGTGTCTTAGACCACTGAACCAGGTTGTCTGTAGTGACTCCTCTAACACTGAGATGTAGTGTCTTAGACCAATGAACCAGGTTGTCTGTAGTGACTCCTCTAACACTGAGATGCAGTGTCTTAGACCACTGAACCAGGTTGTCTGTAGTGACTCCTCTAGTACTGAGATGAAGTGTCTTAGACCACTGAATCAGGTTGTCTGTAGTGACTCCTCTGGCACTGAGATGCAGTGTCTTAGACCACTGAACCAGGTTGTCTGTAGTGACTCCTCTAGTACTGAGATGCAGTGTCTTAGACCACTGAACCAGGTTGTCTGTAGTGACTCCTCTAGCACTGAGATGCAGTGTCTTAGACCACTGAACCAGGTTGTCTGTAGTGACTCCTCTAGCACTGAGATGCAGTGTCTTAGACCACTGAACCAGGTTGTCTGTAGTGACTCCTCTAACACTGAGATGTAGTGTCTTAGACCACTGAACCAGGTTGTCTGTAGTGACTCCTCTAGCACTGAGATGAAGTGTCTTAGACCACTGAACCAGGTTGTCTGTAGTGACTCCTCTAACACTGAGATGTAGTGTCTTAGTCCACTGAACCAGGTTGTCTGTAGTGACTCCTCTAGCACTGAGATGCAGTGTCTTAGACCACTGAACCAGGTTGTCTGTAGTGACTCCTCTAGCACTGAGATGGTGTCTTAGACCACTGAACCAGGTTGTCTGTAGTGACTCCTCTAACACTGAGATGCAGTGTCTTAGACCACTGAACCAGGTTGTCTGTAGTGACTCCTCTAGCACTGAGATGCAGTGTCTTAGACCACTGAACCAGGTTGTCTGTAGTGACTCCTCTAGTACTGAGATGAAGTGTCTTAGACCACTGAACCAGGTTGTCTGTAGTGACTCCTCTGGCACTGAGATGCAGTGTCTTAGACCACTGAACCAGGTTGTCTGTAGTGACTCCTCTAACACTGAGATGCAGTGTCTTAGACCACTGAACCAGGTTGTCTGTAATGACTCCTCTAACACTGAGATGCAGTGTCTTAGACCACTGAACCAGGTTGTCTGTAGTGACTCCTCTAGTACTGAGATGCAGTGTCTTAGACCACTGAACCAGGTTGTCTGTAGTGACTCCTCTAGCACTGAGATGCAGTGTCTTAGACCACTGAACCAGGTTGTCTGTAGTGACTCCTCTAACACTGAGATGTAGTGTCTTAGACCACTGAACCAGGTTGTCTGTAGTGACACCTCTAGCACTGAGATGCAGTGTCTTAGACCACTGAACCAGGTTGTCTGTAGTGACTCCTCTAACACTGAGATGCAGTGTCTTAGACCACTTGGGAGCCCTATCAGGACTTCCAGAAGTTCCCCAGCCCAGCTGCACGAGGCACATCTCAGATCTCTCTTTCCCCAGCTGAGCGTGGTCTTTAGATGAGCAGATGGTCTGATTGGTTGACTCAAGGTTGGAACTGAACCAGTCATTAGCCTATATGAAGCATGTTCAGATAACAGGGCAGCAGCTACTGCAGCAGATCAACGAGCTCACTGGTCATCTTTCCACAGATGAATGGGACTTTTAATAAAACTTCCTGATTACAATGAGCTAATGAGACATGGGGACGCAATGTGGGAACCTCTCTCTGTGGCCGTGCTGTCCCCGTCCCTCTCTGTCCCTACTGTCCCCCTGCACCTGCAGCTCCCTGCCTCCCTCCTAACCCAGCCCAAGTTACTGCCTGGCCTGCTGACCGGGCCGGATCCCTCCACTCTGTGAATCGACCAGCCAGTGACTGTTTGTATTCAGCTCAGAAACCCACGTTTTAATGACCAGAAAATGCAGTGGGCCGTTCAGTCTAGACTATGAATGGCCCATAGAAATCATTGAGTTTATCAGGAAGGGACCACTGGTCAATTCGGTCATTTAAATTATTTGACAAGACAGTTATCAAACAATTGAAGAGTTCAAAAATCCTCAATGTAGAATTGAGAAGTTTGTCACAATCTGTTTGAAGGCCTGTCATAAGCTATTACGGCGCATAAAAGCTCCGATGCCGACCAAAAGTACAAGTTCTCGTTGCAGATTGAATCTGACTTTTCCTGCCTTTGTCCCTGTGTCCTCATGGAGAATGATCTGATTACAAGGTGAACAGCTACAACTGTGAGTTGTCTAACCCTTATTTGTCTAACAATAGTGATGTTATTTTTTTAAGGGCCAGGTTACCAATACAAACAGAAGACTGCAAGACGCCGGCAGAGAGGTAATAGTCTTTTTCCCTGTGTCAGTATTGCCTGTGGTCAGTTAGAGGACAGAGTACAGGGGTACAGATTGAGACAGAAAGCACCTCTGAATGACCTCTTTAATTGGGGAGGTCTTACACTCTTTGACCTCTCTTATGTAAGGTGACAGCCCAAACGGAGGAGGTGATTCGTTGTCGGATACAGCAGAGAAACATGGCTACCACTGTGGAGAGACTACAGCTGTGTATACCTGGTGAGATATAATATATACTATAACATCTAATAACATGACTACCACTGTGGAGAGACTACAGCTGTGTATACCTGGTGAGATATAATATATACTATAACATCTAATAACATGACTACCACTGTGGAGAGACTACAGCTGTGTATACCTGGTGAGATATAATATATACTATAACATCTAATAACATGACTACCACTGTGGAGAGACTACAGCTGTGTATACCTGGTGAGATATAATATATACTATAACATCTAATAACATGACTACCACTGTGGAGAGACTACAGCTGTGTATACCTGGTGAGATATAATATATACTATAACATCTAATAACATGACTACCACTGTGGAGAGACTACAGCTGTGTATACCTGGTGAGATATAATATATACTATAACATCTAATAACATGACTACCACTGTGGAGAGACTACAGCTGTGTATACCTGGTGAGATATAATATATACTATAACATCTAATAACATGACTACCACTGTGGAGAGACTACAGCTGTGTATACCTGGTGAGATATAATATATACTATAACATCTAATAACATGACTACCACTGTGGAGAGACTACAGCTGTGTATAGCTGGTGAGATATAATATATACTATAACATCTAATAACATGACTACCACTGTGGAGAGACTACAGCTGTGTATACCTGGTGAGATAGAATATATACTATAACATCTAATAACATGACTACCACTGTGGAGAGACTACAGCTGTGTATACCTGGTGAGATATAATATATACTATAACATCTAATAACATGACTACCACTGTGGAGAGACTACAGCTGTGTATACCTGGTGAGATATAATATATACTATAACATCTAATAACATGACTACCACTGTGGAGAGACTACAGCTGTGTATACCTGGTGAGATATAATATATACTATAACATCTAATAACATGACTACCACTGTGGAGAGACTACAGCTGTGTATACCTGGTGAGATATAATATATACTATAACATCTAATAACATGACTACCACTGTGGAGAGACTACAGCTGTGTATACCTGGTGAGATATAATATATACTATAACATCTAATAACATGACTACCACTGTGGAGAGACTACAGCTGTGTATACCTGGTGAGATAGAATATATACTATAACATCTAATAACATGACTACCACTGTGGAGAGACTACAGCTGTGTATACCTGGTGAGATATAATATATACTATAACATCTAATAACATGACTACCACTGTGGAGAGACTACAGCTGTGTATACCTGGTGAGATATAATATATACTATAACATCTAATAACATGACTACCACTGTGGAGAGACTACAGCTGTGTATACCTGGTGAGATAGAATATATACTATAACATCTAATAACATGACTACCACTGTGGAGAGACTACAGCTGTGTATACCTGGTGAGATATAATATATACTATAACATCTAATAACATGACTACCACTGTGGAGAGACTACAGCTGTGTATACCTGGTGAGATATAATATATACTATAACATCTAATAACATGACTACCACTGTGGAGAGACTACAGCTGTGTATACCTGGTGAGATAGAATATATACTATAACATCTAATAACATGACTACCACTGTGGAGAGACTACAGCTGTGTATAGCTGGTGAGATATAATATATACTATAACATCTAATAACATGACTACCACTGTGGAGAGACTACAGCTGTGTATACCTGGTGAGATAGAATATATACTATAACATCTAATAACATGACTACCACTGTGGAGAGACTACAGCTGTGTATACCTGGTGAGATATAATATATACTATAACATCTAATAACATGATTACCACTGTGGAGAGACTACAGCTGTGTATACCTGGTGAGATATAATATATACTATAACATCTAATAACATGATTACCACTGTGTGGAGAGACTACAGCTGTGTATACCTGGTGAGATATAATATATACTATAACATCTAATAACATGACTACCACTGTGGAGAGACTACAGCTGTGTATACCTGGTGAGATATAATATATACTATAACATCTAATAACATGACTACCACTGTGGAGAGACTACAGCTGTGTATACCTGGTGAGATATAATATATACTATAACATCTAATAACATGACTACCACTGTGGAGAGACTACAGCTGTGTATACCTGGTGAGATATAATATATACTATAACATCTAATAACATGACTACCACTGTGGAGAGACTACAGCTGTGTATACCTGGTGAGATATAATATATACTATAACATCTAATAACATGACTACCACTGTGGAGAGACTACAGCTGTGTATACCTGGTGAGATATAATATATACTATAACATCTAATAACATGACTACCACTGTGGAGAGACTACAGCTGTGTATACCTGGTGAGATATAATATATACTATAACATCTAATAACATGACTACCACTGTGGAGAGACTACAGCTGTGTATACCTGGTGAGATAGAATATATACTATAACATCTAATAACATGACTACCACTGTGGAGAGACTACAGCTGTGTATACCTGGTGAGATATAATATATACTATAACATCTAATAACATGACTACCACTGTGGAGAGACTACAGCTGTGTATACCTGGTGAGATATAATATATACTATAACATCTAATAACATGACTACCACTGTGGAGAGACTACAGCTGTGTATACCTGGTGAGATATAATATATACTATAACATCTAATAACATGACTACCACTGTGGAGAGACTACAGCTGTGTATACCTGGTGAGATATAATATATACTATAACATCTAATAACATGACTACCACTGTGGAGAGACTACAGCTGGTGATTTAATTAATCAATTAACCCTAATTTCTCCTGTATGTCATTCTGAATAAGAGCTAAATGACTAAATGTAAAATGTATTCTTTCTGTTCTTAAAGCTACCTCTCTCCTCTCTTCTTTCTGTTCTAAAAGCTACCTCTCTCCTCTCTTCTTTCTGTTCTTAAAGCTACCTCTCTCCTCTCTTCTTTCTGTTCTTAAAGCTACCTCTCTCCTCTCTTCTTTCTGTTCTTAAAGCTACCTCTCTCCTCTCTTCTTTCTGTTCTAAAAGCTACCTCTCTCCTCTCTTCTTTCTGTTCTAAAAGCTACCTCTCTCCTCTCTTCTTTCTGTTCTAAAAGCTACCTCTCTCCTCTCTTCTTTATGTTCTAAAAGCTACCTCTCTCCTCTCTTCTTTCTGTTTTTAAAGCTACCTCTCTCCTCTCTTCTTTCTGTTCTTAAAGCTACCTCTCTCCTCTCTTCTTTCTGTTTTTAAAGCTACCTCTCTCCTCTCTTCTTTCTGTTCTTAAAGCTACCTCTCTCCTCTCTTCTTTCTGTTCTTAAAGCTACCTCTCTCCTCTCTTCTTTCTGTTCTTAAAGCTACCTCTCTCCTCTCTTCTTTCTGTTCTAAAAGCTACCTCTCTCCTCTCTTCTTTCTGTTCTTAAAGCTACCTCTCTCCTCTCTTCTTTCTGTTCTTAAAGCTACCGCTCTCCTCTCTTCTTTCTGTTCTTAAAGCTACCTCTCTCCTCTCTTCTTTCTGTTCTTAAAGCTACCTCTCTCCTCTCTTCTTTCTGTTCTTAAAGCTACCTCTCTCCTCTCTTCTTTCTGTTCTTAAAGCTACCTCTCTCCTCTCTTCTTTCTGTTCTAAAAGCTACCTCTCTCCTCTCTTCTTTCTGTTCTTAAAGCTACCTCTCTCCTCTCTTCTTTCTGTTCTAAAAGCTACCTCTATCCTCTCTTCTTTCTGTTCTTAAAGCTACCTATCCCTCTCTTCTTTCTGTTCTTAAAGCTACCTCTCTCCTCTCTTCTTTCTGTTCTTAAAGCTACCTATCCCTCTCTTCTTTCTGTTCTTAAAGCTACCTCTCTCCTCTCTTCTTTCTGTTCTTAAAGCTACCTATCCCTCTCTCCTTTCTGTTCTTAAAGCTACCTCTCTCCTCTCTTCTTTCTGTTCTTAAAGCTACCTATCCCTCTCTTCTTTCTGTTCTTAAAGCTACCTCTCTCCTCTCTTCTTTCTGTTCTTAAAGCTACCTCTCTCCTCTCTTCTTTCTGTTCTTAAAGCTACCTCTCTCCCCCTCTTCTTTCTGTTCTTAGAGCTACCTCTCTCTCTTCTTTCTGTTCTTAAAGCTACCTCTCTCCTCTCTGTTCTTAAAGCTACCTCTCTCCTCTCTGTTCTTAAAGCTACCTCTCTCTCTTCTTTCTGTTCTTAAAGCTACCTCTCTCTCTTCTTTCTGTTCTTAAAGCTACCTCTCTCCTCTCTGTTCTTAAAGCTAACTCTTCCCTCTTATTTGTTTCCTTTGCAGTCTTAGAAATGTACAGTAAATTGAAGGAGCAGCTTGAATCTAAAAGGTAACTGCACTTCCTTACTCTCCTCACTATTTTAATTGTTTTTGTCATAAATGTTTCTCCATTGCAATATATTATCAATAGTCATTCTCTCTAGATAACATGGTGCTTTAGACAGTAACACCCTAACTCTTTCATAGAAACATAAATCTGATTGACGCTACCTACAGGCCTATACCTCCACCTGCAGGCCTATACCTCCACCTACAGGCCTATACCTCCACCTGCAGGCCTATATCTCCACCTGCAGGCCTATATCTCCACCTACAGGCCTATATCTCCACCTACAGGCCTATACCTCCACCTACAGGCCTATACCTCCACCTGCAGGCCTATACCTCCACCTGTAGGCCTATACCTCCACCTACAGGCCTATATCTCCACCTGCAGGCCTATACCTCCACCTGTAGGCCTATACCTCCACCTACAGGCCTATATCTCCACCTGCAGGCCTATACCTCCACCTACAGGCCTATACCTCCACCTGCAGGCCTATACCTCCACCTGTAGGCCTATACCTCCACCTACAGGCCTATATCTCCACCTGCAGGCCTATACCTCCACCTGTAGGCCTATACCTCCACCTACAGGCCTATATCTCCACCTGCAGGCCTATACCTCCACCTACAGGCCTATACCTCCACCTGCAGGCCTTTATCTCCACCTGCAGGCCTATACCTCCACCTACAGGCCTATATCTCCACCTGCAGGACTATACCTCCACCTGTAGGCCTATACCTCCACCTACAGGCCTATATCTCCACCTGCAGGCCTATACCTCCACCTACAGGCCTATACCTCCACCTGCAGGCCTTTATCTCCACCTGCAGGCCTATACCTCCACTTGCAGTGCTATACCGCCAACTACACACACACACACACACACACACACACACACACACACACACACACACACACAGGACGAGCACACACACACACACTTGACTAGCATGCATACACGTATTCCCAGGGGTCACCCCTTAAAAAGGCTATTGGGGTGACTGTTTTGGGTGAAAGTAGCCCTCATACTGTTTAGGACAGTGGTTCCCAACTAGGGGTACTAGGACCCCTGGGGGTACTTGGCCTATCCACAGGGGGTATTTGAGAACACTCATGAGACCGTAGACTTCCTGGTACTTCAGGGGTACTCCGGTCAGAGCAACATTCAGTTGGTGGTTCAGTAAATGATAAAGGTTAGGACATGGTGTTGTTATGTGTGATGTCATCAGTGAGTTAGAACATTGTGACCTGTCACTCACAGTAAACACCACCCAGCCCTTTCACACAAAGAGTCCTTTACTCTGCAACACTGATAGAACACTGAATCTGCTGTATGTGTCCAGAACCAACTAGGACAAGTTTCCCTCCACCAAGCTGATTCACCGGACAGTATTAATTCATCCTCCAACATCTAATCATCCTTAACAAGTCCAGTATTGAGTGTTTTCAGTAATAAACCCCTGGGCCAGCAGGGGGAATGAGAACCGTCTGTACAGTAACAGTATGAGCAAGGGATAACCATGACATCTGATGGCAGGTATCTGTCTTCCAGATACTATGCTGCGTTGAAGACCATGGAGCAGCTGGAGAAGGTGTACATTCCCCGGGTCAGCCGCTACCGCTTCTGTCAAATCATGGCTGAGAATCTGCCCAAGCTCAGAGAGGAGATTAAGGACATCTCCATGTCCGACCTCAAGGACTTCCTGGAGAGCATCAGGAAACACTCGGACAAGATCGGAGAGACCGCCATGAAACAGGTATGAGACTGTTGTTGTTATTATTGTATAGAAACGGGCAGAGTACAGCCATGAAACATGTCTGAGATGGTGGATGGATGGACAGATGGAGGGATGAATGCTCTGTTGTCATGTGTTGATATGAAGTGTGATGTGTTGATATGAAGTGTGATGTGTTGTTATGACGTGTGATAATGTTGATATGACGAATGATGTGTTGATATGACGTGTGATGTGTTGATATGACATGTGATGTGTTGATATGACGTGTGATATGTTGATATGAATTGTGATGTGTTAATATGACGTGTGATGTGCTGATTTGAAGTTTGATGTGTTGATATTAAGTGTGATGTGTTGGTATGACGTGTGACGTTTGATGTGTTGATATGATGTTTGATGTGTTGATATGAAGTGTGATGTGTTGATATGAAGTGTGATTCGTTGATATGAAGTGTGATGTGTTGATATGACGTATGATGTGTTGATATGACGTGTGATGTGTTGATATGAAGTGTGACGTGTTGATATGACGTGTGATGTGTTGATATGAAGTGTGATGTGTTGATATGATGTGTAATGTGTTGATATGACGTGTAATGTGTTGATATGACGTGTGATGTGTTGATATGACGTGTGATGTGTTGATGTGATGTGTTGATATGACGTGTGATGTGTTGATATGATGTGTAATGTGTTGATATGACGTGTGATGTGTTGATATGACCTGTAATGTGTTGATATGACGTGTGATGTGTTGATATGACGTGACGTGTGACTGTGTTGAAGTGTCCTCTGAGTAGGAGAGAGGTGTGACTGTGTTGAAGTGTCCTCTGAGTAGGAGAGAGGTGTGACTGTGTTGAAGTGTCCTCTGAGTAGGAGAGAGGTGTGACTGTGTTGAAGTGTCCTCTGAGTAGGAGAGAGGTGTGACTGTGTTGAAGTGTCCTCTGAGTATGAGAGAGGTGTGACTGTGTTGTGTGTACCTCCCAGGCACAGCAGCACAGGACCTTTAACAGTGTGCTTCAGAAGCAGGACAGTGGTATGGGCTACACCAAGCCAGTCTACTCCCTGAACGGCCAGAAGCCAACGCAGAACAACGGCCTTGCCGCAGAGGAGGACCAATCAGAGGAGGAGGTGAGAGAGAACTCTTCACTAAGTAACTTTTCATACTTTAACTTTTTCCTACTCTTTGGTCCAGTATTAAAACAACAGTTATCCACACTAATGTGAAGGCACCCTGTACACTATTAGGAAGAAGAGCCAAAGTGATCATGAAACTCTTAAACTGAGTGAATGACACTGAGTCCTGACTCTGGTTCAGTAATGTAACATGGTTGAACCTCCTGAGTCCTGACTCTCGTTCAGTAACGTAACATGGTTTAACCTCCTGAGTCCTGACTTTGGTTCACTAACGTAACATGGTTTAACCTCCTGAGTCCTGACTCTGGTTCAGTAATGTAACATGGTTGAACCTCCTGAGTCCTGACTTTGGTTCACTAACGTAACATGGTTTAACCTCCTGAGTCCTGACTTTGGTTCACTAACGTAACATGGTTTAACCTCCTGAGTCCTGACTCTGGTTCAGTAATGTAACATGGTTTAACCTCCTGAGTCCTGACTCTGGTTCACTAACGTAACATGGTTTAACCTCCTGAGTCCTGACTCTGGTTCAGTAACGTAACATGGTTTAACCTCCTGAGTCCTGACTCTCGTTCAGTAACGTAACATGGTTTAACCTCCTGAGTCCTGACTCTCGTTCAGTAATGTAACATGGTTTAACCTCCTGAGTCCTGACTCTGGTTCAGTAACGTAACATGGTTTAACCTCCTGAGTCCTGGCTCTGGTTCAGTAATGTAACATGGTTTAACCTCCTGAGTCCTGACTCTGGTTCAGTAACGTAACATGGTTTAACCTCCTGAGTCCTGACTTTGGTTCACTAACGTAACATGGTTTAACCTCCTGAGTCCTGACTCTGGTTCAGTAACGTAACATGGTTTAACCTCCTGAGTCCTGACTTTGGTTCAGTAACGTAACATGGTTTAACCTCCTGAGTCCTGACTCTGGTTCACTAACGTAACATGGTTTAACCTCCTGAGTCCTGACTCTCGTACAGTAACGTAACATGGTTTAACCTCCTGAGTCCTGACTCTCGTTCAGTAATGTAACATGGTTTAACCTCCTGAGTCCTGACTCTGGTTCAGTAACGTAACATGGTTTAACCTCCTGAGTCCTGGCTCTGGTTCAGTAATGTAACATGGTTTAACCTCCTGAGTCCTGACTCTGGTTCAGTAACGTAACATGGTTTAACCTCCTGAGTCCTGACTTTGGTTCAGTAACGTAACATGGTTTAACCTCCTGAGTCCTGACTCTGGTTCAGTAACGTAACATGGTTTAACCTCCTGAGTCCTGACTTTGGTTCAGTAACGTAACATGGTTTAACCTCCTGAGTCCTGACTCTGGTTCACTAACGTAACATGGTTTAACCTCCTGAGTCCTGACTCTGGTTCAGTAACGTAACATGGTTTAACCTCCTGAGTCCTGACTTTGGTTCAGTAATGTAACATGGTTTAACCTCCTGAGTCCTGACTCTGGTTCAGTAATGTAACATGGTTGAACCTCCTGAGTCCTGCCTCTGGTTCAGTAATGTAACATGGTTTATCCTCCTGAGTCCTGACTCTGGTTCAGTAATGTAACATGGTTGAACCTCCTGAGTCCTGACTCTGGTTCAGTAATGTAACATGGTTTAACCTCCTGAGTCCTGCCTCTGGTTCAGTAACGTAACATGGTTTAACCTCCTGAGTCCTGCCTCTGGTTCAGTAACGTAACATGGTTTAACCTCCTGAGTCCTGACTCTGGTTCAGTAACGTAACATGGTTTAACCTCCTGAGTCCTGCCTCTGGTTCAGTAACGTAACATGGTTTAACCTCCTGAGTCCTGACTCTGGTTCAGTAACGTAACATGGTTTAACCTCCTGAGTCCTGACTCTGGTTCAGTAACGTAACATGGTTTAACCTCCTGAGTCCTGACTCTGGTTCAGTAATGTAACATGGTTTAACCTCCTGAGTCCTGACTCTGGTTCAGTAATGTAACATGGTTGAACCTCCCAGGTGTTAACAGCCCAGGACCTGGTGGACTTCTCTCCTGTTTACAGATGTCTCCACATCTACACTGTTCTGGTACGTACACTATTTATTTATTTATTGTTGCTTTGTGCCATCCAAATGGCACCCTATTCCCTATATAGTGCACTACTTTTGACTAGGACCTATAGGGCTCTGGTCTAAAGTAGTGCACTATAAAGGGAATAGGGCTCTGGTCTAAAGTAGTGCACTATGTAGGGAATAGGGCTCTGGTCTAAAGTAGTGCACTATAAAGGGAATAGGGCTCTGGTCTAAAGTAGTGCACTATATAGGGAATAGGGTGGCATTTGGGACACAGCCTTATATATTATAACACTAGAACCACTAAACCAGTCATTTTGACTGCTCATTAATTAAAATAAATAATTACTCTGCAATTTTTAAAGTCATGCCCCCTCCATCCTTGACTCTCCCTAAATAAGTCTATATAACCCACTGCTGTTAGAATCTTAATATCACAAACAGAACTGGAGTTAGAACCAGTTTTGAATGGTTTCCCTCGTTGCCCCTCCTTCTCCCGACAGTAAGGCCTGCCCTCCTCCTCCTCCTCCTCC
>CM042388.1:1010670-1058170 GCA_023634145.1 Thymallus thymallus | reverse complement strand
CACAGGGAGAGAGAGAGAGAGAGACACACACAGGGAGAGAGAGAGAGACACACACAGGGAGAGAGAGAGAGAGAGAGAGAGAGAGACACACACACAGGGAGGGAGAGAGAGAGAGACACACACAGGGAGGGAGAGAGAGAGACACACACAGGGAGAGAGAGAGAGAGAGAGAGAGAGAGAGAGAGAGAGAGACACACACAGGGAGAGAGAGAGACACACACAGTGAGAGAGAGAGAGAGACACACACACAGGGAGAGAGAGAGAGAGGGACACACACAGGGAGGGAGAGAGAGACACACACAGGGAGAGAGAGAGAGACACACACAGGGAGGGAGAGAGAGAGAGACACACACAGGGAGGGAGAGAGAGAGAGACACACACAGGGAGAGAGAGAGAGAGAGACACACACAGGGAGGGAGAGAGAGAGACACACACACAGGGAGGGAGAGAGAGAGAGACACACACAGGGAGGGAGAGAGAGACACACACAGGGAGAGAGAGAGAGAGAGAGACACACACACAGGGAGGGAGAGAGAGACACACACAGGGAGGGAGAGAGAGAGAGACACAGGGAGAGAGAGAGAGAGAGAGAGAGAGACACACACAGGGAGAGAGAGAGAGAGAGAGAGACACACACACAGGGAGAGAGAGAGAGAGACACACACAGGGAGGGAGAGAGAGAGGGAGAGAGAGAGACACAGGGAGAGAGAGAGAGACACACACACACAGGGAGGGAGAGAGAGAGAGACACAGGGGGAGAGAGAGAGAGAGACACACACAGGGAGGGAGAGAGAGAGACACACACACAGGGAGGGAGAGAGAGAGAGACACACACAGGGAGAGAGAGAGAGAGAGACACAGGGAGAGAGAGAGAGAGAGACACAGGGAGAGAGAGAGACACAGGGAGAGAGAGAGAGAGACACAGGGAGAGAGAGAGACACACACAGGGAGAGAGAGAGAGACACAGGGAGAGAGAGAGAGAGAGAGAGAGAGAGAGAGAGAGAGAGACACAGGGAGAGAGAGAGAGAGAGACACAGGGAGAGAGAGAGAGAGAGAGAGAGAGAGAGAGAGAGAGAGAGAGAGAGAGAGAGAGAGAGAGAGAGAGACACAGGGAGAGAGAGAGAGAGAGAGAGAGAGAGAGACACAGGGAGGGAGCGCTCCAAAACCTTGCCAAAGGGTAAAGTCTACAAAACCAGTCCACTCTGTTCTTAACAGATTATAGTTTGGGGAACAGAAAACGGTATTGAGGTCAAATGTTTCACCAATGAGAAAATGAGCAGAATGTCGTCCCAAAGTGTCCCACTGCCGGCCACTGGGCTTCCCCTCATCACCATATTTGGTAGTGAGTGGAAATACCAACCGGATGCTTCACATTTCTACATGGGGTGAAACATCTGTCTCGTTGTTCTCTCTGTGTTTCCAGGGTGACAGAGAAACATTTGAGAACTACTACAGGAAACAAAGGAAAAAACAGTCCAGGCTGGTGCTGCAGCCCCAGTCTAACATGGTGAGGATGGTAACCTTCTATCTGTTCCTCCTCTCTATCCTTCTATCTGTTCCTTCTCTCTATCCTTCTATCGGTTCCTTCTCTCTATCCTTCTCTCTGTTCCTCCTCTCTATCCTTCTATCTGTTCCTCCTCTCTATCCTTCTATCTGTTCCTTCTCTCTATCCTTCTATCTGTTCCTTCTCTCTATCCTTCTATCTGTTCCTCCTCTCTATCCTTCTCTCTGTTCCTCCTCTCTATCCTTCTATCTGTTCCTTCTCTCTATCCTTCTCTCTATCCTTCTATCGGTTCCTTCTCTCTATCCTTCTCTCTATCCTTCTATCTGTTCCTTCTCTCTATCCTTCTCTCTATCCTTCTCTCTATCCTTCTATCTGTTCCTTCTCTCTATCCTTCTCTCTAACCTTCTATATGTTCCTTCTCTCTATCCTTCTATCTGTTCCTTCTCTCTATCCTTCTATCTGTTCCTTCTCTCTATCCTTCTCTCTATCCTTCTCTCTATCCTTCTATCTGTTCCTTCTCTCTATCCTTCTCTCTATCCTTCTATCTGTTCCTTCTCTCTATCCTTCTATCTGTTCCTTCTCTCTATCCTTCTATCTGTTCCTTCTCTCTATCCTTCTCTCTATCCTTCTATCTGTTCCTTCTCTCTATCCTTCTCTCTATCCTTCTATCTGTTCCTTCTCTCTATCCTTCTCTCTATCCTTCTATCTGTTCCTTCTCTCTATCCTTCTCTCTATCCTTCTATCTGTTCTCTTCTCTCCATATCTAGATCTGTTCTCCTCTCTCCATATCTAGATCTGTTCTCCTCTCTCCATATCTAGATCAGTTCTCCTCTCTCCATATCTAGATCTGTTCTCCTCTCTCCATATCTAGATCTGTTCTCCTCTCTCCATATCTAGATCTGTTCTCCTCTCTCCATATCTAGATCTGTTCTCCTCTCTCCATATCTAGATCTGTTCTCCTCTCTCCATATCTAGATCGGTTCTCCTCTCTTCTTCATCCATTGATTAATAGTTGTTCCTCTAAACCTCCACCTATAATCTTCATGAGTTTGTTTCCTTGGCCAGCACGAGACAGTGGAGGGGTACCGGCGGTACTTCAATCAGATCGTAGGCTTTTTCCTGGTGGAGGATCACATTCTGCACTCCACACAGGGACTGGTGACCAGAGCCTTTACTGATGAACTGTGGAACATGGCCCTGTCTAAGATCATTGCTGTGCTCCGCACACACTCTGTGAGTACACACACACATGCACACTGTGAGTACAACTCACACACACACACACACCTGGATGTGAGGGGGAGCGAGGTCTGTGGGGTCATGTAGTGCTCAGCCCTGTGTCTCTTACCAGGGGCTAAAGTCTCTTAGCAGGGGCTAAAGTCTCTTAGCAGGGGCTAATGTCTCTTAGCAGGGGCTAAAGTCTCTTAGCAGGGGCTAAAGTCTCTTAGCAGGGGCTAATGTCTCTTAGCAGGGGCTAATGTCTCTTAGCAGGGGCTAAAGTCTCTTAGCAGGGGCTAAAGTCTCTTAGCAGGGGCTAATGTCTCTTAGCAGGGGCTAAAGTCTCTTAGCAGGGGCTAAAGTCTCTTACCAGGGGCTAATGTCTCTTAGCAGGGGCTAAAGTCTCTTACCAGGGGCTAAAGTCTCTTACCAGGGGCTAATGTCTCTTAGCAGGGGCTAAAGTCTCTTAGCAGGGGCTAAAGTCTCTTAGCAGGGGCTAATGTCTCTTAGCAGGGGCTAATGTCTCTTAGCAGGGGCTAATGTCTCTTAGCAGGGGCTAATGTCTCTTAGCAGGGGCTAAAGTCTCTTTTTTTATTTAAGAACAAATTCTTATTTACAATGACAGCCTACCAAAAGGCCTCCTGCAGGGACGGGGGCTGGGATTAAAAATATAAATTAATTAAATAAAAATATAGGACAAAACACACATCAGGACAAGAGAGACAAAACAACACTACATAAAGAGAGACCTGAGACAACAACACAGCATGGTAGCAACACAACATGACAACAACATGGTAGCAACACAACATGGTAGCAACACAACATGGTAGCAACACAACATGACAACAACATGGTAGCAACACAACATGGTAGCAACACAACATGACAACAACATGGTAGCAACACAACATGACAACAACATGGTAGCAACACAACATGGTAGCAACACAACATGACAACAACATGGTAGCAACACAACATGACAACAACATGGTAGCAACACAACATGACAACAACATGGTAGCAACACAACATGACAACAACATGGTAGCAACACAACATGACAACAACATGGCAGCAGCACAAAACATGGTACAAACATTATTGTACACAGACAACAGCACAAAGGGCAAGAAGGTAGAGATGACAATACATCACACAAAGCAGCCACAACTGTCAGTAAGAGTGTCCATGATGGAGTCTTTGAATGAAGAGATTGAGATAAAACTGTCCAGTTTGAGTGTTTGTTGCAGCTCGTTCCAGTCGCTAGCGGCAGCGAACTGAAAAGACGAGCGACCCAGGGATGTGTGTGCTTTGGGGACCTTTAACAGAATGTGACTGGCAGAACGGGTGTTGTATGTGGAGGATGAGGGCTGCAGTAGATATCTCAGATAGGGGGGAGTGAGGCCTAAGAGGGTTTTATAAATAAGCATCAACCAGTGGGTCTTGTGACGGGTCTACAGAGATGACCAGTTTACAGAGGAGTATAGAGTGCAGTGATGTGTCCTATAAGGAGCATTGATGGCAAATCTGATGGCCGAATGGTAAAGAACATCTAGCCGATCTATAAATTATGTCTCCATAATCTAGCATAGATAGATAGATAGATAGATAGATAGATAGATAGATAGATAGATAGATAGATAGATAGATAGATAGATAGATAGATAGATAGATAGATAGATAGATAGATAGATAGATAGATAGATAGATAGATAGATAGATAGATAGATAGATAGATAGATAGATAGATAGATAGATAGATAGATAGATAGATAGATAGATAGATAGGTACTTTATTGATCCCCAGGGGGGAAATTTCATTGTCAAGCAGCTACAACAAAACACAGGGCAGGTGCAAAATGCCACAACGAAAGTACACAAAAGACAGATACACGGTACATGATACATAGAGCGTCAGTATGAAAAAGTATAGAAATACAAGATATCTGGAGTGCAAAAAAATAAAAGCTATAAAAAGACATTGCATAGTATGGGTGGTTGGCTGAATATGTACACTATACATTGGTGGATGTTGGATGGTTAACTATACTATACAGGTCGATGACAGAGAAATACTTCAGTAGCTAAAAATGCATATGATATGAGCGAGGGTAATAATAGTTTACTTAATAGACAGACTGGGTAAATGAACAGGTAAGTGAATATTTTGCATGGTTAAATTAGCTGTACAGGTAAATATACAGTTAAATTTACAGGTAAGTGAATACTTGCATGGTTACACAGACTGTACAGGTAAATGACAGGAAGAGATACTTTAATAGCTAAATGTGTGTATAGATAGATTTCATTGTCAAGCAGCTACAACAAAACACCTGGGTCCCCTCCGTCTGCCCACTGTTTGACTTTTTGAAGCCAGTGATATTTCTCATACCCTTCCACACCTCTCTCACCTGGCTCTGCCTCAGCTTGTCCTCCATCTTCTCCTTATACACTCTCTTCCCCTCAGCAATCCGCAACTTCAGCTCCCTCTGGACGCATTTCAATTTGTCCTTGTCCCTCTCCTTGAAGGCCCTCTTCTTCTCATTCAGCAGGGCCTTCAGGTCGCTGGTGACCTATGGTTTATTGTTTGGGAAACAGCGTACCTTCCTGGTGGGTACAGTGTTGTCTACACAAAAATTAATATAGTCTGTTATGCAGTCAGTGAGTCCATCGATGTCCTCCCCATGAGCCTCACAGAGCACATCCCAGTCTGTTGTTTCAAAGCAGTAGGGCCTCATTCGCCTCCGGGGACCATCTCCTAATGGTCCTAGTGGTTGCAGGCTGCTGTTGGACCAAAGGCCTGTAGAGTGGGGTGAGGTGGACAAGGTTGTGATCCGATCTACCGAGGGGAGGGAGCGCAGTGGAGTTGTATGCGTCCTTCACATTAGCATATAACAAGTCCAGAGTTTTATTATTCCTGGTTGGGCACTTCACGAACTGTTTGAACGTGGTTAGCGTTGAAGAGAGAGATGCATGGTTAAAATCCCCCGAAATGGCAAAGAAAGCACTAGGATGCGCTGTCTGTAACCTCGCGATAACAGAGTGGATGACGTCACACGCTGCGTTTGCGTCAGCAGAGGGCGGGATGTAAACAATAACAGCAATGGCCGCCGTGAATTCCCTCGGCAAATAGTAGGGTCTCAGGCTAACGGCTCAATGTCCGGGCTACAAAACTCTTCCTTAAGAGTAATATGGTTCAGATGACACCATCTGTTGTTAACTAATAAAGCCAGCCCCCCTCCCTTACTCTTACCGGAAGAGACGCTATCCCTGTCCGCTGTGATGGTCTGGAAACCGTCGATAGTGACGTTCTGTATGGGGATGTTATCGTTCAGCCAAGTCTCAGTAAAACACATTAGGCTCGCTTCCCGATAAATCCTTTGTCCACGAACAAGTCCCGCCAACTCATCCATCTTGTTATGTAGACACCTAACATTGCCCATAATAATAGATGGTATAGCCGGCTTGTACTTGAACCTCCTCCGCTTTGCCTTACATTTCAATCCCGCCCTACGTCCACGGCGTCGCCTTATCAATTCGTCCGGAATATCAAACTTTTCCCTGGGGTGCAGCAGCGCTGCGTGGGCTAAATCCAGGAGCTGGGCTCTGCTGTAAACAATAACAGTTGACGACTCCTGTCGACGTTCAGCTGCGATAAAATCCATAAAATCCATAATCCTGAACTATTATAGTTCAACTGTAGCAAAATAAAAAATAAAACTAAAGAAAAAATATCATTTGGGGTAATAATAGTAATTCCCTTAAAATACAGTCCTTAGTGCGCAGGGTTTAATGGGTAGAATGGTAATCTGAATCAGGGTTAGTTTGGCAGCTGGGGTGAAAGAGGAGCGATTACGATAGAAGAAACCAAGTCTAGATTTAACTTTAGCCTGCAGCTTTGATATGTGCTGAGAGAAGGACAGTGTACCGTCCAGCCATACTCCCAAGTACATGTATGATGTGACTACCTCAAGCTCTAAACCCTCAGAGGTAGTAATCACACCTGTGGGGAGAGGGGCATTCTTCTTCTTCACTTTTGATAAACAGGGCAAAATAGAAATAGACCTCTAACAGTTAGGATCAGCTTGATCTCCCCTTTAAATAAAGGACTAACCGTGGCTGCCTTCCAAGCAATGGGAACCTCCCCAGAACGGAGAGACAGGTTAAAAAGGTCAGAGATAGGCTTGGCGATGAAGAAAAGGGGTCAAGTTTAAGGAGCTCCTCCAGCACCTCGGACTCAGTGATCGCCTGGAGGGAGAAACTTTGTAGCGTGGCAGGGGAAAAAGAGGAAGGAGCATTGGGACTAGTCGCATTAGAAGGGGTGGCAGATGAGGAAATGTTGGATGGGCAGTGGCTAAAGTCTCTTAGCAGGGGCTAAAGTCTCTTAATAGGGGCTAAAGTCTCTTAATAGGGGCTAAAGTCTCTTAGCAGTGGCTAAAGTCTCTTAGCAGGGGCTAAAGTCTCTTAATAGGGGCTAAAGTCTCTTAGCAGGGGCTAGGGGCTAAAGTCTCTTAGCAGTGGCTAAAGTCTCTTAATAGGGGCTAAAGTCTCTTAGCAGGGGCTAGGGGCTAAAGTCTCTTAGCAGTGGCTAAAGTCTCTTAATAGGGGCTAAAGTCTCTTAGCAGGGGCTAGGGGCTAAAGTCTCTTAGCAGTGGCTAAAGTCTCTTAATAGGGGCTAAAGTCTCTTAGCAGGGGCTAGGGGCTAAAGTCTCTTAGCAGTGGCTAAAGTCTCTTAATAGGGGCTAAAGTCTCTTAGCAGGGGCTAGGGGCTAAAGTCTCTTAGCAGTGGCTAAAATATCTTAGCAGGGGCTAAAATATCTTAGCAGGGGCTAAAGTCTCTTAGCAGGGGCTAAAGTCTCTTAGCAGGGGCTAAAGTCTCTTAGCAGGGGCTAAAATCTCTTAGCAGGGGCTAAAGTCTCTTAGCAGGGGCTAAAGTCTCTTAGCAGGGGCTAAAGTCTCTTAGCAGGGGCTAAAATCTCTTAGCAGGGGCTAAAGTCTCTTAGCAGGGGCTAGGGGCTAAAGTCTCTTAGCAGTGGCAAAAGTCTCTTAGCAGGGGCTAGGGGCTAAAGTCTCTTAGCAGGGGCTAAAGTCTCTTAGCCGTGAGAGAGGGCCAGGGTAGCAGTCTCACTAACCCTAGCAGTGGGGTTTGACCAGGCCTTTGTTGGCCCCCAGGACCCAGGCTGTGAGACCCTGTGAGTCCCAGCCCTGGGATATTACCATAATCCCTGGCTGATTTCCAACTGACTGGCCCCTGCTGCCTCCTTCTCCACACACTGTGCCTGGGCCCTCCAAGCACACAGTACTTTACCATATTCACACTAGTTAATCTGCTATTATTGTTGCAATCTGTCCCCATTAGGCTCAGATGACCTGAGCTCTTCATTAGATCAATCTGAATGGAGCCCTGCTCAAAGCTGCTCACTGGGAGGGCCTACCAGGAAGAGGTGCCTAGATACCAATTATCATTCCTAACACCGAGGCTTCTAGATAAAGCCTTAGCTCACACAGAAGACCAGGAGTAAAACATTCCTTTTCCATTTTTATGTGAAGGAAACTTTTATCCTCTGTCATTTCCTTCCCAGTCATACTGCAGTGATCCCGACCTGGTGCTGGAGCTGAAGAACCTCATTGTCATATTTGCAGACACATTGCAGGTGAGGCTTGTCTAGAACTTCTGACGGTAGATAATATTAATTAAATCTACAACTCTTATAAGGTATGAGTGAAGCAGCTGTTCTTGTCTATTAATGTTCTGTATTATGTCATGTTTCATGTTCTGTGTGGACCCCAGGAAGAGTAGCTACTGCTTTCACAACAGCTAATGGGGATCCTAATACAATACCCAAACAGTTTGGTCATTAACCAGTGGACCTAAGATTGTGATGCCTCAGGTTTGTAACATCCCTCTCTCTCTCCAGGGTTATGGCTTCCCAGTGAACAGACTGTTTGACCTGCTGTTTGAAATCAGAGACCAGTACAATGAAACCCTGCTGAAGAAATGGGCTCTGGTCTTTAGGGAGATCTTCGAACTGGACAACTACAGCCCTATCCCTGTAGAAACTGAGGAAGAGTACAAGTCTGTTATTAGTAGATTCCCCTTCCATGACGCAGAAATTGAAAAGGTTTGTCCTTCATTCAACACCCCTTAAACGGACTAACTTCACAACGTCAGATATGATGTAAATGTCAACTGCTGGAACTGTGTTTAAAGTCAATGGCCTATGCTCCTTATAGAGGTCCAAGGATTAGTCAAGTAAGTCAAATAACCTGGCTTTTATTTGTTGTCACCCAACAGCAAGACTTTCCAAAGAAGCTGCCGATGTCTCAGTCTGTGCCTCAGATCTACGTTCAGGTCAAGGAGTTTATCTATGCCAGCCTTAAATTCTCAGAGTCACTGCATCGCAGGTGAGTCAGTCAGCCCATTTATTTTTTTATTTTATTTTTTATTTCACCTTTATTTAACCAGGTAGGTTTTATTTCACCTTTATTTAACCAGGTAGGTTTTATTTCACCTTTATTTAACCAGGTAGGTTTTATTTCACCTTTGTTTAACCAGGTAGGTTTTATTTCACCTTTATTTAACCAGGTAGGTTTTATTTCACCTTTATTTAACCAGGTAGGTTTTATTTCACCTTTATTTAACCAGGTAGGTTTTATTTCACCTTTATTTAACCAGGTAGGTTTTATTTCACCTTTATTTAACCAGGTAGGTCAGTTGAGAACAAGTTCTCATTTACAACTGCGACCTGGCCAAGACAAAGCAAGGCAGTGCAACAAAAACAACACAGAGTTACACATGAGAATAAACATACAGTCAATAACACAATAGAGAATCTATATACAGAGTGTGCAAATGTAGTTAGATTAGGAAGGTAAGACAATAAATAGACCATAGTGGTGAAATAATTACAGATTAGAATAAACACTGGAATGATGGATGTACAGATGATGATGTGCAAATAGAGATACTGGAGTGCAAAATTAGCTAAAATTATAAATATGGGGATGAGGTAGTAGGGTGGGCTATTTACAGAAGGGCTGTATACAGGTGCAGTGATTGATAAGCAGCTCTGACAGCTGATGCTTAAAGTTATTGAGGGAGATAGGAACCTCTAGCTTCAGTTTTGCAATTCGTTCCAGTCATTGGCAGCAGAGAACTGGAAGGAATGGCGACCAAAGGAGGTGTTGGCTTTGGGGGTGACCAGTGAGATATACCTGCTGGAGCGCATGCTACGGGTGGGTGTTGCTATGATGACCAGCGACTTGAGATAAGGCAGGGATTTACCTAATAAAGACTTATAGATGACCTGGAGCCAGTGGGTTTGGCAACGAATATAGATAGATAGATAGATAGATAGATAGATAGATAGATAGATAGATAGATAGATAGATAGATAGATAGATAGATAGATAGATAGATAGATAGATACTTTATTGATCCCCGAGGGGGACATTTCATTGCCAAGCAGCTACAACAAAACACAGGGCAGGTGCAAAATGCCACAACGAAAATACACAAAAGACAGATACACGGTACATGATACATAGAGTGGCAGTATGAAAAAGTATAGAAATACAAGATATCTGGAGTGCAAAAAAAAGCTATAAAAAGACATTGCATAGTATGAGTGGTTGGCTGAATATGTACACTATATATTGGTGGATGTTGGATGGTTAACTATACTATACAGGTCGATGGCAGAGAAATACTTCAGTAGCTAAAAATGCGTATGATATGAGCGAGGGAATAATAGTTTACTTAATAGACAGACTGGTTAAATGAACAGGTAAGTGAATATTTTGCATGTTTACACAAACTGTACAGGTAAATGACAGGAAGAGATACTTTAATAGCTAAATGTGTGTATGATATCATTTGGGGTAATAATAGTAATTCCCTTAAAATACAGTCCTTGGTTCGCAGGGTTTAATTACTGTCACGATGCGTATAGAAGGGACGGTAGACGGAGCGTTGATGTAATGTCATCCTTTTTATTAGTGAATGAGATGAACTCACGAAGCATTCACTAATAAAAGGAGAGTGAAAACAAAACGAAACAACAAACGAAACACGGTGACTTACTGTGTTCTGCCAACATGCAGACAAACACCAACAATGATCCACCACAGGTGGATTTGGAGGACAGCTAAATACTCTCCCCAATCAGAGACAACACTAGACAGCTGTCTCTGATTGGGGATCATTAATCCTCCCTCTCTGAAGTAAGGACTGGGTTGTGGCTCATCCACTCCCCCTGATGGGAGTTAGCGGCTTCACCACTACCCAGCCCTTACAATTACAGACAACTGCACGTATTGCACATTCGATATACTAAAAGCAATGAGAAAAGGTGCAACTGACAGGATACTAATATGCATTCCTGAGTGAATGACTACGTAAGTAGTCATTACTTGCAATATTGCATGTGATATGGAATAACAACTGTACATGAGTATGTATATACAGCGGGTGAAATAAGTATTGAACACGTCACCATTTTTCTCAGTAAATATATTTCCAAAGGTGCTATTGACATGACATTTTCACCAGATGTTGGTAACAACCCAAGTAATCCATACATACAAAGAAACCAAAACAAATAAATTCAGAAATTAAGTTATGTGTAATAATGTGAAATGACACAGGGAAAAAGTATTGAACACATGAAGAAAGGGAGGTTCAAAAAGCAAAAAAAAAAGCAATCCAGCCCCCTGTCAGTGCAAATTAATATCAGCTGGTTCAGTCCCAACTGATGGCCTACAAAAAGGTCTCATTGCCAAGGTGTCACACAAGACACATCTCATGATGGGTAAAAGCAAAGAGCTGTCTCAAGACCTTCGCAACCTAATTGTTGCAAAACATAATGATGGCATTGGTTATAGGCACATTTCTAAGCTTCTGAATGTTCCAGTGAGCACTGTTGGGGCCATAATACGGAAGTGGAAAGACAATCATTTCACCATAAATTTGCCTCGACCAAGTGCTTTGGATGTCATAATACACACCATGTTTGGAGGAGAAATGGCACTGCACATCACCCTAAAAACACCATACCAACAGTGAAGTTTGGAGGTGGGAACATCATGGTGTGGGGCTGCTTTTCAGCAAATGGTACTGGCAAACTTCACATAGGTACATTCATACTGCCGCTCTATGTATCATGTACCGTGTATCTGTCTTTTGTGTACTTTCGTTGTGGCATTTTGCACCTGCCCTGTGTTTTGTTGTAGCTGCTTGACAATGAAATTTCCCCCCCGGGGGATCAATAAAGTACCTATCTATCTATCTATCTATCTATAATTGAAGGAAGGATGAATGGGCAAATTTACGAGGAGCACCTGGTCGAGGCAAATTTATGGTGAAATTATTGTCTTTCCACTTCCGTATTATGGCCCCAACAGTGCTCACTGGAACATTCAGAAGCTTAGAAATGTGCCTATAACCAATGCCATCATTATGTTTTGCAACAATTAGGTTGCGAATGTCTTGAGACAGCTCTTTGCTTTTACCCATCATGAGATGTGTCTTGTGTGACACCTTGGCAATGAGACCTTTTTGTAGGCCATCAGTTGAGACTGAACCAGCTGATATTAATTTGCACTGACAGGGGGCTGGATTGCTTTTTAATTACTGATAGTTTTCAGCAGTTGTCTTGGCTTTCCATGCCTTTTTGAACCTCCCTTTCTTCATGTGTTCAATACTTTTTCCCTGTGTCATTTCACATTATTACACATAACGTAATTTCTGAACTTATTTGTTTTGGTTTCTTTGTATGTATGGATTACTTGGGTTATTACCAACATCTGGTGAAACTTTCATGTCAATAGCACCTTTGGAAATATATTTACTGAGAAAAATGGTGACGTGTTCAATACTTATTTCACCCGCTGTATATATACAGACCTGCGTGAATAAATAGGTCCTGAGTGAATGAGTGATTACGGACCCGAGTTACTCACGGATGGATGCATAATTGTTCAACTAGGGCCTAGCACTCCAACAGTTCCAGATCTAAGTTGCTGACGGCACGGCACCCCGGTGAGGCATTATATAGTCTAATAGCCGCCGGCAGGAAGGACCTCCTGTAGCGCTCTCTGGCACACCGTGGTGGGATCAGTCTGTGACTGAAGGTGCTCCTCTGCGTCATAACCATGGCATGCAGAGGGTGGGTGACGTTGTTCATGATTGCTCATCCCCAGGACAGAGCTAGCCTTCCTGATCAGCTTATTTACCCGAGAAGCATCACCGGCTTTAATGTTGGCTCCCCAGCACACCACTGCAAAAAAGATGGCACTGGCCACCACAGACTGGTAGAAGGTATGCAGTAGTTTACTGCACACGTTGAAGGACCTGAGCCTCCTCAGAAAGTAGAGTCGGCTCTGGCCCTTTTTGTACAGAGCCCTGGTGTTACCAGCCCATTCCAGCCTGTTGTCCATATGGACTCCCAGGAACTTGTATGACCCAACCATTTCCACATCCATCCCCTGTATAGGGACTGCAGTCAGTTGTGCCTTGGTTCTCCTGAAGTCCACCACCATCTCCTTTGTTTTGCTGATGTTGAGCTGAAGGTGGTTCTGCTCACACCACAACACAAGGTCACTGATTGTGCTCCTGTACTCCTCCTCCTGCCCACCCCTGATGCTCCCTACAATTGCGGAGTCATCCGAGAACTTCTGTAGGTGGCATGTTTCAGAGTTATATCTGAAGTCTGAGGTGTAGAGGGTGAACAGGAAGGGGGACAGGACCATTCCCTGTGGGGCCCCTGTGTTGCTCACTGCCAGTTCTGACACACAGCTCTGTAGTTGAACAAATTGTGGCCTACCGGTCAGGTAATCCGTAACCCAGGAGACTAAGGGTGCTTCCACTTCCATCCTCCTCATCTTCTCACCCAGTAGCAGGGGCTGAATGGTATTGAAGGCACTGGAGAAGTCAAAAACATAACCCTCACAGTGCAATCTGCGTTGTCCAGGTGAGAGTAGGCCCTCTGCAGAAGGTAGATGATTTCATCATCCACCCCGATGTTGCGCTGGTATGCAAACTGCAGGGGGTCCCGTGATGTACACACCAGGGGTCTGAGGTGAGAGAGGACTAACCTTTCCAGGGTCTTCATGATGTGGGATGTTAGCGCTACAGGTCTGAAGTCATTCAGGACAGTGGGGTGTGCCTTCTTGGGCACTGGGACGAGGCAGGATGTTTTCCACAGCACAGGGACCCTTTCTAGGCTCAGGCTAAGGTTGAAGCGTCGCTGGAGTATTCCACACAGTTGGTCAGCACAGACCCTAAGCACCCTGGGTCTGATGCCATCAGGGCCCGCCTCTTTCCACTGATGTAGTCTCTCCAGCTCTCTCTTCACTTGGTTGGTGGTGAAAGCCAGCCACTGATTGTCTCAGCAGGGGTGTGGGCAAAGTTGGGCTGGGACAGCCGTGAGGGTGTGTGGCCTGGGAAGCTGTAAGGGAGGTAGACAGGGCCAGTATCAAACCTGTTAAAAAATTTGTTCAGCTCATTGGCTCTGTCCTGGGTCCCCTCCGTCTGCCCACTGTTTGACTTTTTGAAGCCAGTGATGTTTCTCATACCCTTCCACACCTCTCTCACCTGACTCTGCCTCAGCTTGTCCTCCATCTTCTCCTTATACCCTCTCTTCCCCTCAGCAATCCGCAACTTCAGCTCCCTCTGGACACATTTCAATTTGTCCTTGTCCCTCTCCTTGAAGGCCCTCTTCTTCTCATTCAGCAATTATTGAAATTTTCGATTATCGTGAATTTATCGGTGGTGACAGTGTTTCCGAGCCTCATTGCAGTGGGTAACTGGGAGGAGATGCTCTTATTCTCCACGGACTTTACAGTGTCCCAGAACTTTTTGGAATTAATACTACAGGATGCAAATTTCTGTTTGAAAAAGCTAGCCTTTGCTTTTCTAACTGACTGTGTGTATTTGTTCCTGGTTTCCCTGAAAAGTTGCATATCGCGGGGGCTATTCGATGCTAATGCAGTGCGCCACAGGATGTTTTTGTGTTGGTCAAGGGCAGTCAAGTCTGGGGTGAACCAAGGGCTATATCTGTTCTTAGTTCTACGTTTTTTGAAAGGGGCATGCTTATTTAGGATGGTGAGGAAAGCACTTTTAAAGAACAACCAGGCGTCCTCTACTGACGGGATGAGGTCAATATCCTTCCAGGATACCCGGGCCAGATCGATTAGAAAGGCCTGCTCGCAAAAGTGTTTTAGGGAGCGTTTGACAGTGATAAGGGGTGATCATTTGACCGCAGACCCATTACGAACGCAGGCAATGAGGCAGTGATCGCTGAGATCCTGGTTGAAAACAGAGGAGGTGTATTTGGAGGGCCCAAAGGCTGCTTCCCAAATGGCACCCTATTTCCTATGTAGTGTACTACTTTTGACCAGTGTCCATATGACTTTGGTGAAAAGTAGTGCACCTTGTAGGGAAGTGGGTGTCGTTTGGGACACAACCATAGAGATGCACTATAAAACTGGTCTATTTATTTCTGTGGGTCAGTCAAACATCTTGCTACAACATTCCACCAACGCACAGTCATTCTGATCAGCTATCACAGGTGTACTTCTTGCTTAGTAGGTTAGCAAAGGTCAGTGCTGCAGAGTCTATTATTTACACTAGCATGCTAAGGTTTTCCCTGGTTGGTCAACATGCTAAGGTTTTCCCTGGTTGGTCAACATACTAAGGTTTACCCTGGTTGGTCAACATGCTAAGATTTTGCCTGGTTGGTCAGCATACTAAAGTTTTGCCTGGTTGGTCAGTATGCTAAGGTTTTGCCTGGTTGGTCAACATACTAACATGGTAATAGTTTTGTACTTTCCTTCAGAAAGTAATGTTGTCATTAAAATTCAGATTTTAGGAATATGAGAATGTGAATAACTTATGTAAAGAATGTCATTAGCTTTCCAGTGAAGGAAGTTGTCTTTCCAGTGGGTTTACTTACATTTGCTGTGTGGTTCTTGTCTTTAATCATGCTGTTATGGTTTGGGTTGTGTTTCCAGCTGGACAGAGATCGATGACATGCTCCGTAAATCCACCAACCTGTTGTTGACGAGGACACTGAGTGGCTGTCTACAGAACCTCATCAAGAAACCCCATATAGGACTGACTGAGGTACACTATACATTACAGTTGTAACCCCATATAGAACTGACTGAGGTACACTATACATTACAGTTGTAACCCCATATAGAACTGACTGAGGTACACTATACATTACAGTTGTAACCCCATATAGAACTGACTGAGGTACACTATACATTACAGTTGTAACCCCATATAGAACTGACTGAGGTACACTATACATTACAGTTGTAACCCCATATAGAACTGACTGAGGTACACTATACATTACAGTTGTAACCCCATATAGAACTGACTGAGGTACACTATACATTACAGTTGTAACCCCATATAGAACTGACTGAGGTACACTATACATTACAGTTGTAACCCCATATAGAACTGACTGAGGTACACTATACATTACAGTTGTAACCCCATATAGAACTGACTGAGGTACACTATACATTACAGTTGTAACCCCATATAGAACTGACTGAGGTACACTATACATTACAGTTGTAACCCCATATAGAACTGACTGAGGTACACTATACATTACAGTTGTAACCCCATATAGAACTGACTGAGGTACACTATACATTACAGTTGTAACCCCATATAGAACTGACTGAGGTACACTATACATTACAGTTGTAACCCCATATAGAACTGACTGAGGTACACTATACATTACAGTTGTAACCCCATATAGAACTGACTGAGGTACACTATACATTACAGTTGTAACCCCATATAGAACTGACTGAGGTACACTATACATTACAGTTGTAACCCCATATAGAACTGACTGAGGTACACTATACATTACAGTTGTAACCCCATATAGAACTGACTGAGGTACACTATACATTACAGTTGTAACCCCATATAGAACTGACTGAGGTACACTATACATTACAGTTGTAACCCCATATAGAACTGACTGAGGTACACTATACATTACAGTTGTAACCCCATATAGAACTGACTGAGGTACACTATACATTACAGTTGTAACCCCATATAGAACTGACTGAGGTACACTATACATTACAGTTGTAACCCCATATAGAACTGACTGAGGTACACTATACATTACAGTTGTAACCCCATATAGAACTGACTGAGGTACACTATACATTACAGTTGTAACCCCATATAGAACTGACTGAGGTACACTATACATTACAGTTGTAACCCCATATAGAACTGACTGAGGTACACTATACATTACAGTTGCGGGACCCCTCCACGTTTGCTAAATAATTCCCTATTTCTTGTCATCATCAACACCATTATTAACATGATGTATTATTATATTATTATATTATCATGTACATTTACCTGTACAGTTTATGTAACCATGCAAGTATTCACTTACCTGTAAATATAACTGTATACCTAACTGTACAGCTAATTTAACCATGCAAAATATTCACTTACCTGTTCATTTACCCAGTCTGTCTATTCAGTAAACTATTATTACCCTCGCTCATATCATATGCATTTTTAGCTACTGAAGTATTTCTCTGCCATCGACCTGTATAGTATAGTTAACCATCCAACATCCACCAATGTATAGTGTACATATTCAGCCATCCACTCATACTATGCTATGTCTTTTTTATAGCTTTTAATTTTTTGCACTCCAGATATCTTGTATTTCTATACTTTTTCATACTGACGCTCTATGTATCATGTACCGTGTATCTGTCTTTTGCACCTGCCCTATGTTTTGTTGTAGCTGCTTGACAAAGACATTTCCCCCTCGGGGATCAATAACCAACCTACCTACCTACCTACCTACCTACCTACCTACCTACCTACCTACCTACCTACCTACCTACCTACCTACCTACCTACCTACCTACCTACCTCACACTCTAACCTACCTACCTACCTACCTACCTACCTACCTACCTCACACTCTACCCTACCTACCTACCTACCTACCTACCTACCTACCTACCTACCTACCTCACACTCTACCTACCTACCTACCTACCTACCTACCTACCTACCTACCTACCTACCTACCTACCTACCTACCTACCTACCTACCTACCTACCTACCTACCTACCTACCTACCTCACACTCTACCCTACCTACCTACCTACCTACCTACCTACCTACCTACCTACCTACCTACCTACCTACCTACCTACCTACCTACCTACCTCACACTCTACCCTACCTACCTACCTACCTACCTACCTACCTACCTACCTACCTCACACTCTACCCTACCTACCTACCTACCTACCTACCTACCTACCTACCTACCTACCTACCTCACACTCTACCCTACCTACCTACCTACCTACCTACCCACCCACCTACCTACCTACCTACCTACCTACCTACCTACCTACCTACCTACCTACCTACCTACCTACCTACCTACCTACCTACCTCACACTCTACCCTACCTACCTACCTACCTACCTACCTACCTACCTACCTACCTACCTACCTACCTACCTACCTACCTACCTACCTCACACTCTACCCTACCTACCTACCTACCTACCTACCTACCTACCTACCTACCTACCTACCTACCTACCTCACACTCTACCTACCTACCTACCTACCTACCTACCTACCTACCTCACACTCTACCCTACCTACCTACCTACCTACCTACCTACCTACCTACCTACCTACCTACCTACCTACCTACCAACCTACCTACCTACCTACCTACCTACCTACCTACCTACCTACCTACCTACCTACCTACCTACCTACCTACCTACCTACCTCACACTCTACCCTACCTACCTACCTACCTACCTACCTACCTACCTACCTACCTACCTACCTACCTACCTACCTACCTACCTACCTACCTACCTACCTCACACTCTACCTACCTACCTACCTACCTACCTACCTACCTACCTCACACTCTACCCTACCTACCTACCTACCTACCTACCTACCTACCTACCTACCTACCTACCTACCAACCAACCTACCTACCTACCCACCCACCCACCTACCTACCTACCTACCTACCTACCTACCTACCTACCTACCTACCTCACACTCTACCCTACCTACCTACCTACCTACCTACCTACCTACCTACCTACCTACCTACCTACCTACCTACCTACCTCACACTCTACCCTACCTACCTACCTACCTACCTACCTACCTACCTACCTACCTACCTCACACTCTACCCTACCTACCTACCTACCTACCTACCCACCCACCCACCCACCCACCCACCTACCTACCTACCTACCTACCTACCTACCTACCTACCTACCTACCTACCTACCTACCTACCTACCTACCTACCTACCTCACACTCTACCCTACCTACCTACCTACCTCACACTCTACCCTACCTACCTACCTACCTACCTACCTCACACTCTACCTACCTACCTACCTACCTACCTACCTACCTACCTACCTCACACTCTACCCTACCTACCTACCTACCTACCTACCTACCTACCTACCTACCTACCTACCTACCTACCTACCTACCTACCTACCTACCTACCTACCTACCTACCTACCTACCTACCTCACACTCTACCCTACCTACCTACCTACCTACCTACCTACCTACCTACCTACCTACCTACCTACCTACCTACCTACCTACCTATCTCACACTCTACCTACCTACCTACCTACCTACCTACCTACCTGTTGTATTCCAGTTGGTCCAGATCATCATCAACACAACCCATCTGGAGCAGGCCTGTAAATACCTGGAGGACTTCATCACCAACATCACCAACGTCTCACCTGAGACCGTACACACCACACGTCTCTACGGCCTTTCCACCTTTAAGGTATGTAAACTATACGTTAACTAACCGTACACACCACACGTCTCTACGGCCTTTCCACCTTTAAGGTATTGTTGGAAATCCTTGGACATTTCAACCTGATTTCTCCACCAGTGTTGCTACTTTACTAACTTGATATAACTATTAAACAAACAAACTTAAGGTATGTTCATTAGTCATAGCCTCTTCCCTTGTGTTGCCGCAGGCTCCAAACGTGCTTGTTGCTGGAATAAGGTGTTTACACCACAGGAATTATACCTGTAACTGTCATAAACTCTACAGAGCTTCAGGTACTTCAGCGTAGTTCATCAACGTGCACTGACATAGTCTTACCTGGCATTCAGGTCATTCAGTCAGTAGGACATAGTCTTACCTGGCATTCAGATCATTCAGTCAGTAGGACATAGTCTTACCTGGCATTCAGGTCATTCAGTCAGTAGGACATAGTCTTACCTGGCATTCAGATCATTCAGTCAGTAGGACATAGTCTTACCTGGCATTCAGATCATTCAGTCAGTAGGACATAGTCTTACCTGGCATTCAGGTCGTTCAGTCAGTAGGACATAGTCTTACCTGGCATTCAGCTCATTCAGTCAGTAGGACATAGTCTTACCTGGCATTCAGGTCGTTCAGTCAGTAGGACATAGTCTTACCTGGCATTCAGCTCATTCAGTCAGTAGGACATAGTCTTACCTGGCATTCAGCTCATTCAGTCAGTAGGACATAGTCTTACCTGGCATTCAGGTCGTTCAGTCAGTAGGACATAGTCTTACCTGGCATTCAGATCATTCAGTCAGTAGGACAGAGTCTTACCTGGCATTCAGATCATTCAGTCAGTAGGTCATAGTCTTACCTGGCATTCAGATCATTCAGTCAGTAGGACAGAGTCTTACCTGGCATTCAGATCATTCAGTCAGTAGGTCATAGTCTTACCTGGCATTCAGATCATTCAGTCAGTAGGACATAGTCTTACCTGGCATTCAGGTCGTTCAGTCAGTAGGACATAGTCTTACCTGGCATTCAGGTCATTCAGTCAGTAGGTCATAGTCTTACCTGGCATTCAGATCATTCAGTCAGTAGGACATAGTCTTACCTGGCATTCAGGTCATTCAGTCAGTAGGACATAGTCTTACCTGGCATTCAGCTCATTCAGTCAGTAGGACATAGTCTTACCTGGCATTCAGCTCATTCAGTCAGTAGGAACCTCAGTAGCACTGATGTATTGGTGGTCTTCCCTGTCTTCAACAGGATGCACGTCATGCAGCGGAGGGAGAGATCTACACCAAACTGAACCAGAAGATAGATGAGTTTATTCAGCTGGCAGACTATGAGTGGGGCATGCCAGAGTCAGACGGCCAGGCCAGTGGATACCTTATGGACCTCATCAACTTCCTCCGCAGCACCTTCCAGGTCTTCACACACCTGCCGGTGAGTTAGCCACGCCCCCGCAGGCAGGGGAACTCTGGGAGACTGAAGTGTTATGTACTGCAGCAATGTGTGTACAGTGTATGTGTTGGAATTATGTACTGCAGTAATGTGTATTCAGTGTTGGAGGTATGTACTGCTGTAATGTGTATTCAGTGTTGGAGGTATGTACTGCTGTAATGTGTATTCAGTGTTGGAGGTATGTACTGCAGTAATGTGTATTCAGTGTTGGAGGTATGTACTGCAGTAATGTGTATTCAGTGTTGGAGGTATGTACTGCAGTAATGTGTATTCAGTGTTGGAGGTATGTACTGCAGTAATGTGTATTCAGTGTTGGAGGTATGTACTGCTGTAATGTGTATTCAGTGTTGGAGGTATGTACTGCAGTAATGTGTATTCAGTGTTGGAGGTATGTACTGCAGTAATGTGTATTCAGTGTTGGAGGTATGTACTGCTGTAATGTGTATTCAGTGTTGGAGGTTTGTACTGCAGTAATGTGTATTCAGTGTTGGAGGTATGTACTGCAGTAATGTGTATTCAGTGTTGGAGGTTTGTACTGCAGTAATGTGTATTCAGTGTTGGAGGTATGTACTGCAGTAATGTGTATTCAGTGTTGGAGGTATGTACTGCAGTAATGTGTATTCAGTGTTGGAGGTATGTACTGCTGTAATGTGTATTCAGTGTTGGAGGTATGTACTGCAGTAATGTGTATTCAGTGTTGGAGGTTTGTACTGCAGTAATGTGTATTCAGTGTTGGAGGTATGTACTGCAGTAATGTGTATTCAGTGTTGGAGGTATGTACTGCAGTAATGTGTATTCAGTGTTGGAGGTATGTACTGCAGTAATGTGTATTCAGCTGCTGGTTCTTATCTTCTATTCCATTTCCATTCTGTTTTAGTTTCACAGAAAACCTTGAGTGAACAAGATGATTCTAGGTTATGATTATGACTTGACATAACATTAGGCTGAATAGTGACTGGGGGGAATGAGAAATGGTCATTTCTGGGGGAGAACAACTGCAATGAAACAGACCAAAGATCCAATCCCAGCTGGTCAGGAAGTAGCTAGAGACAGACGGACGGACGGACGGACGGACGGACGACATAAGCTTGTGAAACCCCAAACCAGACCTGTTCTAGTGGACTGCTTTGCTGCTTGCTCTACACCAGCTTCCCTATCCTCTATCCTGTTTTTTATTCCTGTTCCGTTTTTAAGATGTTGTTTTTTAAGGAATGTCTCCTCTGTCTCCCCCAGTGATGTACAGTACCAGTCAAAAGTTTGGGGACACCTACTCATTCAAGGGTTTTTCTTTATTTGCACTATTTTTTACATTGTAGAATAAAAGTGAAGACATCAAAACTATGAGATAAAACATGGAATCATGTACAGTCGTGGTCAAAAGTTTTGAGAATGACACAAGTATTGGTCTCCACAAAGTTTGCTGCTTCAGTGTTCTTAGATCTTTATGTCAGTAGTTACTATGGTACACTGAAGTATAATTACAAGTATTCCATAAGTGTCAAAGGCTTTTATTGACAATGACATTCAGTTTATGCAAAGAGTCAATATTTGCAGTGTTGACCCTTCTTTTTCAAGACCTCTGCAATCCGCCCTGGCATGCTGTCAATTAACTTCTGGGCCACATCCTGACTGATGGCAGGCCATTCTTGCATAATCAATGCTTGGAGTTTGTCAGAAGTTGTAGGTTTTTGTTTGTCCACCCGCCTCTTGAGGCTTGACCACAAGTTCTCAATGGGATTAAGGTCTGGGGAGTTTCCTGGCCATGGACTCAAAATGTCGATGTTTTGTTCCCCAAGCCACTTAGTTATAACTTTTGCCTTATGGCAAGGTGCTCCATCATGCTGGAAAAGGCATTTGTCGTCACCAAACTGTTCTTGGATGGTTGGGAGAAGTTGCTCTCGGAGGATGTGTTGGTACCATTGTTTATTCATGGCTGTGTTCTTAGGCAAAATTGTGAGTGAGCCCACTCCCTTGGCTGAGAAGCAACCCCACACATGAATGGTCTGAGGATGCTTTACTGTTGGCATGACACAGGACTGATGGTAGCGCTCACCTTGTCTTCTCCGGACAAGGTGTTTTCCGGATGGCCCAAACAATCGGAAAGGGGATTCATCAGAGAAAATGACTCTTCCCCAGTCCTCAGCAGTCCAATCACTGTACCTTTTGCAGAATATCAGTCTGTCCCTGATGTTTTTCCTGGAGAGAAGTGGCTTCTTTGCTTCCCTTGACACCAGGCCATCCTCCAAAAGTCTTTGCCTCACTGTGCGTGCAGATGCACTCACACCTGCCTGCTGCCATTCCTGAGCAAGCTCTGCACTGGTGGTGCCCCGATCCCGCAGCTGGATCAACTTTAGGAGACGGTCCTGGCACTTGCTGGACTTTCTTGGGCGCCCTGACGCCTTCTTCACAACAATTGAACCTCTCTCCTTGAAGTTCTTGATGATCCGATAAATGGTTGATTTAGGTGCAATCTTACCAGCAGCAATATCCTTGCCTGTGAAGCCCTTTTTGTGTAAAGCAATGATGACGGCACGTGTTTCCTTGCAGGTAACCATGGTTGACAGAGGAAGAACAATGATTTCAAGCACCACCCTCCTTTTAAAGCTTCCAGTCTGTTATTCTGACTCAATCAGCATGACAGAGTGATCTCCAGCCTTGTCCTCGTCAACACTCTCACCTGTGTTAACGAGACAGTCCCTGACATGATGGCAGCTGGTCCTTTTTTGACAGGGCTGAAATGCAGTGGAAATGTTTTTTGGGGATAAAGTTCATTTTCATGGCAAAGAGGGACTTTGCAATTAATTGCAATTCATCTGATCACTCTTGATGAAATATTTGTTGAGATTCTTCAAGTAACCACCCTTTGCCTTGATAACAGCCTTGCACACTCTTGGCATTCTCTCAACCAGCTTCAGGAGGAATGCTTTTCCATCAGTCTTGAAGGAGTTCCCACATATGCTTAGCACTTGTTGGCTGCTTTTCCTTCACTCTGTGGTCCAACTCATCCCAAACCATCTCAATTGGGTTGAGGTCGGTCGGGTGATTGTGGAGGCCATGTTATCTGTTGCAGCACTCCATCACTCTCCTTCTTGGTCAAATAGCCCTTACACAGACCTGGAGGTGTGTTGGCCCATTGTCCTGTTGAAAAACAAAAAGCCCAAACCATATGGGATGGCATATCTCTGCAGAATGCTGTGGTAGCCACGCTGGTTAAGTGTTTTTTGGCCTAAACAAGTATTTTCTTCTTATTGGTGTCCTTAGTGGTTTCTTTGCAGCAATTCAACCATGACCATGGGGCTCCCGAGTGGCACAGCGGTCTAAGGCACTGCATCTCAGTGCTAGAGGGTCACTACAGACACCCTGGTTCGATTCCAGGCTGTATCACAACCGCCGGTTATTGTAAATAAGAATTTTGTTCTTAACTTACTTGCCCTTAAAATTCAGTCCTTAGTGCGCAGGGTTTAATTACTGATAACTGCACGTATTGCACATTCGATATACTAAAAGCAATGAAAAAAGATACAACTGACAGGATACTAATATGCATTCCTGAGTGAATGACTACGTAAGTTAAGTCCAATAATTACTTACAATATTGCATGTGATATGATATAACAACTGTACATGAATATGTATATACAGACCTGAATGAATAAATAGGTCCTGAGTGAATGAGTGATTACAGACCAGAGTTACTCACGGATGGATGCATAATTGTTAAACTAGGTCCTAACACCCCAACAGTTCCAGGTCTATGTTGCCGACGGCACGGCACCCCGGTGAGGCATTATATAGTATAATAGCCGCCGGCAGGAAAGACCTCCTGTGACTGAAAGTGCTCCTCTGCATCATAACCATTGTCACGAGGTGCAGAGCGAGAATAAACATATTTATTATACTAATAAGTATCAACAAAACAATAAATGTACTTCACCGTGACGTCGGCTTTCATTAGCGAGACACAAATACAAATATTGATCCACACGCAGGTGGATGTGTGGTGCACATAAATAGAATCCCCAATCACGACAGCTGGGTGTAAGGACCTGACCGTGGTCATCCCACTCCCGGTAGAGGGAGTCAGGACCTGACCGTGGTCATCCCACTTCCCGTAGAGGGAGTCAGGGACCTGGCCTCGGTCAGACCCTTACAACCATGGCATGCAGAGGGTGGGTGACGTTGTCCATGAGAAGCATCACCAGCCTTTATGTTGGCGCCCCAGCACACTACTGCAAAAAAGATGTCACTGGCACCACAGACTTGTAGAAAGTATGCAGTAGTTTACTGCACACGTTGAAGGACCTGAGCCTCCTCAGAAAGTAGAGTTGGCTCTGGCCCTTTTTGTACAGGGCCCCGGTGTTACCAGCCCATTCCAGCCTGTTGTCCATATGGACTCCCAGGAACTTGTATGACCCAACCATCTCCACATCCATCCCCTGTATAGGGACTGCAGTCAGTTGGGCCTTGGTTCTCCTGAAGTCCACCACCATCTCCTTTGTTTTGCTGATGTTGAGCTGATGGTGGTTCTGCTCATACCACACCACAAGTCATTGATTATACTCCTGTACTCCTCCTCCTGCCCACCCCTGATGCACCCTACAATTGCAGAGTCATCCGAGAACTTCTGTAGGTGGCATGTTTCAGAGTTATATCTGAAGTCTGAAGTGTAGAGGGTGAACAGGAAGGGGGACAGGACCGTTCCCTGGGGGGCCCCTGTGTTGCTCACTGCCCGTTCTGACACACAGCTCTGTAGTCGCACAAATTGTGGCCTACCGGTCAGGTAGTCCGTGACCCAGGAGACTAAGGGTGCTTCCACTTTCATCCTCTTCATATTCTCACCCTGTAGCAAGGGCTGAATGGTGTTGAAGACATTGGAGAAGTCAAAAAACATAACCCTCACAGTGCAACCTGCGTTGTCCAGGTGAGAAGGTAGATGATTGCATCATCCACCCCGATGTTGCGCTGATATGCGAACTGCATGGGGTCCGGTGATGTACACACCAGTGGTCTGAGGTGAGCGAGGACTAGCCTTTCTAGGGTCTTCATGATGTGGGATGTTAGCGCTACATGTCTGAAGTCATTCAGGACAGTGGGGTGTGCCTTCTTGGGCACTGAGCGAGGCAGTATGTTTTCCACAGTACAGCGACCCTTTCCAGGCTCAGGCTAAGGTTGAAGTGACGCTGGAGTATTCCACACAGTTGGTCAGCACAGACCCTAAGCACCCTTGGGCTGATGCTATCAGGGCCCGCCGCTTTCCACTGATGTAGTCTCTCCAGCTCTCTCTTCACTTGGTTGGTGGTGAAAGCAAGGTGGAGAGGTGGGGGGAAGGCTGTGTTGAGGATCAGTCCAGAGGTGGGGGGAAGGGAGGTGTTGCAGAACAGTCCAGAGGGAGCAGGGACGGAGGTGGGGAGGGGGTGGCTGATTGTCTCAACAGAGGTGGGGGTGGGACAGCCTTGAGGGTGTGTGGCCTGGGGAGCTGGAGGGGAGGTGGACAGGGCCAGTATCAAACCTGTTAAAAAATTGGTTCAGCTCATTGGCTCTGTCCTGGGTCTCCTCCGTCTGCCCACTGTTTGACTTTTTGAAGCCAGTGATATTTCTCATACCCTTCCACACCTCTCTCACCTGGCTCTGCCTCAGCTTGTCCTCCATCTTCTCCTTATACCCTTTCTTCCCATCAGCAATCCACAACTTCAGCTGCCTCTGGACGCATTTCAATTTGTCCTTGTCCCTCTCCTTGAAGGCCCTCTTCTTCTCATTCAGCAGGGCCTTCAGGTCGCTGGTGATCCAGGTTGTTTTTATTTGGAAAACAGCGTACCTTCCTGGTGGGTACAGTGTTGTCTAAACAAAAATGTATATAGTCTGTTATGCATTCAGTAAGTCCATTGATGTCCTCCCCATGAGCCTCACAGAGCACATCCCAGTCTGTTGTTTCAAAGCAGTAGGGCCTCATTCGCCTCCGGGGACCATCTCTTAATGGTCCTGGTGGTCGCAGGCTGCTGTTGGACCATAGGCCTGTAGAGTGGGGTGAAGTGGACAAGGTTGTGATCCGATCTACCGAGGGGAGGGAGTGCAGTGGAGTTGTATGCATCCTTCATATTAGCATATAACTAGTCCAGAGTTGTATTATTCCTGATTGGGCACTTCACGAACTGTTTGAACGTGGGCAGCGTTGAAGAGAGAGATGCATGGTTAAAATCCCCCGAAATGGCAAAGAAAGCACTGGGATGTGCTGTCTGTAACCTCGCGATAACAGAGTGGGTGACGTCACATGCTGTGTTTGCGTCAGCGGAGGGCGGGATGTAAACAATAACAGCAATGGCCATCGTGAATTCCCTCGACAAATAGTAGGGTCTCAGGCTAACAGCTAATAGTTCAATGTCCGGGCTACAAAACTGTTCCTTAACAGTAATATGTCTCGGATTACACCAGCTGTTGTTAACTAATAAAGCCAGCCCCCCTCCCTTGCTCTTACCGGAAGAAACGCTATCCCTGTCCGCTCTGATGGTCTGGAAAACCACCGATAGTTACCTTCTCTATGGGGATGTTATCATTTAGCCATGTTTCAGTAAAGCACAATAGGCTAGCTTCCCGGTTAAATATAGGTTAAATACATAAGGCCTGATTCACACAGTCTCCTCTGAACAGTTGATGTTGAGATGTGTCTGTTACTTGAACTCTGTGAAGCATTCATTTGGGCTGCAATTTCTGAAGCTGGTAACTCTAATGAACTTATCCTCTGCAGCAGAGGTAACTCTGGGTCTTCCTAATTGGGGACCAACAAAAGACAACCCTACCGTCAGGCCCCGACAGTTAACCAAACCCAAACAGAGATGCCACTAGGCATCCCTACCGTCAGGACCTGACACTACAATGTAGAAAGTAGTAAAAATCCAGATAAACCTGTGAATGAGTAGGTGTGTCCAGACTGTTGACTGGTGCTGTACATATATAATAGATTTCTCTATTGATTTGACTTGTTCTACCAAGCATGCTGGGTCTGTCTCTGATCTTTCCATTTATTGTCCATATTTTGTCTTCCTCCTATTCTGGACATGTTTCATTTGTTTGGGTGGTTCTGGTTCTGCTCAGAATAACTACAATGACCATGCTGCCATGTCGGTAAGTACCCTCCCTGCCCCACTGCCTTGTTCTGCACTGTCCTGCCCCCGTGCCCTGCCAGTCCAGGGTAACGCATGATCATGTCTATATTGGTTATGGATTTGCCTCCAGGCTTGTTGCTTCCTCCACATGTGCTGATGCTAAACTACAGTAGTTTACCGTAGATCACATCTAGTGCACGTTGATTCTGATAGTTTCTTTTCTCTGTAAACATTGTGTCATTGACTATGTTTCTGAAGTAAGACAGCTCCATGTCCAGGATGTGGAACAGACTGTATGGGTAACATATGGTTGGCATAATATGGCATAAATCAAATGTGATTGGTCACGTACACATATTTAGCAGATGTTTTTACGGCTGTAGTGAAATGCTGTTGTTCCTAGCTCCAACAGTGCAGTAGCATATGGAATTAAGAAAAAATACATACATACATGTTCATAGAACAGCAGTCTCTAGTAACCGCCTTTCACCATCGCTATGAAACAGGACCCGAAGACATTCCTTTATTCCAGTATAATAATCCCAAAACCGAACAAAGGAGAAACAGCGACCATGAACCGGCGTGAAAACAAAAGGAACACAAACCCACAAGCACAGGTGGAACAACTGAACCTAAATAGGCCCAGTTAGAGGCAACGCGGCGCAGCTGATCTACCTGGAGACCATGATGTTGCTGTGTTGATGTCTTGAGATGTTGCTTCAATATATCCACATCATTTTCCTTCCTCATGATGCCATCTATTTTGTGAAGTGCACCAGTCCCTCCTGCAGCAAAGCACCCCCACAACATGATGCTGCCACCCCCGTGCTTCACGGTTGGGATGGTGTTCTTCGGCTTGCAAGCCTCCCCCTTTTTCCTCCAAACATAACGATGGTCATTATGGCCAAACAGTTCTATTTTTGTTTCATCAGACCAGAGGACATTTCTCCAAAAAGTACAATCTTTGTCCCAATGTGCAGTTGCAAACCGTAGTCTGGCTTTTTTATGGCGGTTTTGGAGCAGTGGCTTCTTCCTTGCTGAGCGGCCTTTCAGGTTATATCGATATAGGACTTGTTTTACTGTGGATATAGATACTTTTGTACCCGTTTCCTCCAGCATCTTCACAAGGTCCTTTGCTGTTGTTCTGGGATTGATTTGCACTTTTCGCACCAAAGTACGTTAATCTCTAGGAGACAGAACGCATCTCCTTCCTGAGTGGTATGACGGCTGCGTGGTACCATGGTGTTTATACTTGCGTACTATTGTTTGTACAGATGATCGTGGAACCTTCAGGCGTTTGGAAATTGCTCCCAAGGATGAGCCAGACTTGTGGAGGTCTACAATTGTTTTTCTGAGGTCTTGGCTGATTTCTTTAGATTTTCCCATGATGTCGAGCAAAGAGGCACTGAGTTTGAAGGTAGGCCTTGAAATACATCCACAGGTACACCTCCAATTGACTCAAATATGTAAATTAGCCTATCAGAAGCTTCTAAAGCCATGACATCATTTTCTGGAATTTTCCAAGCTGTTTAAAGGCACAGTCAACTTAGTGTATGTAAACTTCTGACCCACTGGAATTGAGATATAGTGAATTATAAGTGAAATAATCTGTCTGTAAACAATTGTTGGAAGAATTACTTGTGTCATGCACAAAGTAGATGTCCTAACCGACTTGTCAAAACTATAGTTTGTTAACATGAAATCTGTGGAGTGGTTGAAAAATTAGTTTTAATGACTTCAACCTAAGTATGTAAACTTCCGACTTCAACTGTATAAAGGATGGATGGACATCAGATTCAAGTAGTGTTTCTGTGCTGTTGTCATGTTGAACACAGCTCTATGTTGTCATGTTGAACACAGCTCTATGTTGTCATGTTGAACACAGCTCTATGTGGTCATGTTGAACACAGCTCTATGTTGTCATTTTGAACACAGCTCTATGTTATCATATGGAACACAGCTCTATGTGGTCATATTGAACACAGCTCTATGTGGTCATGTTGAACACAGCTCTATGTTGTCATGTTGAACACAGCTCTATGTTGTCATATTGAACACAGCTCTATGTGGTCATGTTGAACACAGCTCTATGTTGTCATATTGAACACAGCTCTATGTTGTCATATTGAACACAGCTCTATGTTGTCATATTGAACACAGCTCTATGTTGTCATATTGAACACAGCTCTATGTTGTCATATTGAACACAGCTCTATGTTGTCATATTGAACACAGCTCTATGTTGTCATGTTGAACACAGCTCTATGTTGTCATATTGAACACAGCTCTATGTTGTCATATTGAACACAGCTCTATGTTGTCATATTGAACACAGCTCTATGTTGTCATATTGAACACAGCTCTATGTTGTCATATTGAACACAGCTCTATGTTGTCATGTTGAACACAGCTCTATGGTGTCATTTTGAACACAGCTCTATGGTGTCATTTTGAACACAGCTCTATGTTATCATATGGAACACAGCTCTATGTGGTCATATTGAACACAGCTCTATGTGGTCATGTTGAACACAGCTCTATGTTGTCATGTTGAACACAGCTCTATGTTGTCATGTTGAACACAGCTCTATGGTGTCATTTTGAACACAGCTCTATGTTATCATATGGAACACAGCTCTATGTGGTCATATTGAACACAGCTCTATGTGGTCATGTTGAACACAGCTCTATGTGGTCATGTTGAACACAGCTCTATGTTGTCATGTTGAACACAGCTCTATGTGGTCATGTTGAACACAGCTCTATGTGGTCATGTTGAACACAGCTCTATGTTGTCATGTTGAACACAGCTCTATGTGGTCATGTTGAACACAGCTCTATGTGGTCATGTTGAACACAGCTCTATGTGGTCATGTTGAACACAGCTCTATGTGGTCATGTTGAACACAGCTCTATGTGGTCATGTTGAACACAGCTCTATGTGGTCATGTTGAACACAGCTCTATGTGGTCATGTTGAACACAGCTCTATGTTGTCATGTTGAACACAGCTCTATGTGGTCATGTTGAACACAGCTCTATGTGGTCATGTTGAACACAGCTCTATGCTAGCTTCCTGCTAGTGAGGCAGTCTATGGAACAGTTGTGCATGGCAGTTTCCTCTCAGCTCTACACTAGAAACCCACTCTTAGGGTGGATCAATGCTGTAGATAGAAATATATAGATAGATGGATGGATGGATTATAGGAGCCATATACAGTGCCTTCAGAAAGTATTCACACCCCTTGACTTATTCCACATTTTGTGTTACAGCCTGAATTCAAAATGTATTGAATATATGTTTTCCTCACCCATCTACACACAATACCCCATAATGACAAAGTGAAAACATGTTTTTAGAAATGTTAGCAAATGTATTGAATATGAAAGTCTAATTTACATAAGTATTCACACCCCTGAAGCACCTTTGGCAGCGATTACAGCTGTGCCTTTTTCTGGGTAAATCTCTAAGAGCTTTGTAAACCTGGATTGCCATAGATTTTCAAGCTGATTTAAGTCAAAACTGTAACTTGGTAGCAACTCCAGTGTAGATTTGGCCTTGTGTTTCAGGTTATTGTCCAGCTGAAAGGTGAATTGGTGTTGAATTCACTGTTTGAGCATGACATCTACTATCACAGTCATCTGAATAGTGACAGTGGTATAGTCTTTGGCATGTGTTGAGATAGTAGGGTATTTTAGATTATAATTTATTTAACTAAGCCAGTCAGTTAAGAACAAATTCTTATGTATAATGACGGCCTACCAAAAGGTAAAAGGCCTCCTGCGGGGGCTGGGATTAAAAATATAAATATAGGACCAAACACACACCATGACAAGAGAGACAAAACAACACTACATGAAGAGAAACCTAAGACAACAACATAGCAAGGCAGCAACACATGACAACACAGCATGGTAGCAACACAACATGACAACAACATGGTAGCAACACAACATGGTAGCAACACAACAACATGGTAGCAACACAACATGGTAGCAACACAACATGGCAGCAACACATGAAAACACAGCATTGTAGCAACACAACATGGTAGCAACACAAAACATGGTACAAACATTATTGGGCACAGACAACAGCACAAAGGGCAAGAAGGTAGAGATGACAATACATCATGCAAAGCAGCCACAACTGTCAGTAAGAGTGTCCATGATTGAGTCTTTGAATGAAGAGATTTAACTTTAGCCTGCAGCTTTGATATGTGCTGAGAGAAGGACAGTGTACCGTCTAGCCATACTCCCAAGTACTTGTATGAGGTGACTACCTCAAGCTCTAAACCCTCAGAGGTAGTAATCATACCTGTGGGGAGAGGGGCATTCTTCTTACCAAACCACATGACCTTTGTTTTGGAGGTGTTCAGAACAAGGTTAAGGGTAGAGAAAGCTTGTTGGACACTAAGAAAGCTTTGTTGTAGAGCATTTAACACAAAATCCAGGGAGGGGCCAGCTGAGTATAAGACTGTATCATCTGCATATAAATGGATGAGAGAGCTTCCTGCTGCCTGAGCTATGTTGTTGATGTAAATTGAGAAGAGTGTTGGGCCTAGGATTGATCCTTGGGGTTCTCCCTTGGTGACAGGCAGTGGCTGAGACAGCAGATGTTCTGACTTTATACACTGCACTCTTTGAGAGAGGTAGTTAGCAAACCAGGCCAAAGACCCCTCAGAGACACCAATACTCCTTAGTCGGCCCACAAGAATGGAATGGTCTACCGTATCAAAAGCTTTGGCCAAGTCAATAAAAATAGCAGCACAACATTGTTTAGAATCAAGGGCAGTGGTGACATCATTGAGGACCTTTAAGGTTGCAGTGACACATCCATAACCTGAGAGGAAACCAGATTGCATTCCAGAGAGAATACTCTGGCTGCGCCCCAAATGGTACCCTATTCCCAATAGTAGTGATGGGGGAATCTATACATTTACATATCGCAATATTATTTTGTAACGATATTATATAGATATTTGACTCCAAATACACTTCCATTCAAAAGTTTGGGGTCACTTAGAAATGTCCTTGTTTTTGAAAGAAAAGCACATTTTGTCCATTAAAATAACATCAAATTGATCAGAAATACAGTGTAGACATTGTTAATGTTGTAAATGACTATTGTAGCTGGAAACGGCTGATTTTTTAAATGGAATATCTACATAGGCGTACAGAGGCCCATTATCAGCAACCATCACTCCTGTGTTCCAATGGCACGTTGTGTTAGCTAATCCAAGTTTATCATTTTAAAAGGCTAATTGATCATTAGAAAACCCCTGTGCTGATTAAAGAATCAATAAAACTGGCCTTCTTTAGACTAGTTGAGTATCTGGAGCATCAGCATTTGTGGGTTCGATTACAGGCTCAAAATGGCCAGAAACAAAGAACTTTCTTCTGAAACTCGTCAGTCTATTCTTGTTCTGAGAAATTAAGGCTATTCCATGTGAGAAATCGCCAAGAAACTGAAGATCTCGTACAACGCTGTGTACTACTCCCTTCACAGAACAGCGCAAACTGGCTCTAACCAGAATAGAAAGAGGAGTGGGAGGCCCCGGTGCACAACTGAGCAAGAGGACAAGTACATTAGAGTGCCTAGTTTGAGAAACAGACACCTCACAAGTCCTCAACTGGAAGCTTCATTAAATAGTACCCACAAAACACCAGTCTCAACGTCAACAGTGAAGAGGTGACTCTGGGATGCTGGCCTTCTAGGCAGAGTTGTATCTTCCTCTGTCCAGAGTCTGTGTTCTTTTGCCTTTAATCTTTTCTTTTTATTGGCCAGTCTGAGATATGGCTTTTTCTTTTCGGCTCGGTTATTCAAACCAGCGACCTGGGCAGAACTGAAAAAGTGTGTGTGAGCAAGGAGGCCTACAAACCTGACTCAGTTACACCAGTTCTGTCAGGAGGAATGGGCCAAAATTCACCCAACTTATTGTGGGAAGCTTGTGGAAGGCTACCTGAAACGTTTGACCCAAGTTAAACATTTTAAAGGCAATGCTACCAAATACTAATTGAGTGTATGTAAACTTCTGACCCACTGGGAATGTGATGAAAGAAATAAAAGCTGAAATAAATCATTCTCTCTACTATTATTCTGACATTTCACATTCTTAAAATAAAGTGGTGATCCTAACTGACCTAAGACAGGGAATTTTTTACTAGGATTAAATGTTAGGAATTGTGAAAAACTGAGTTTAAATGTATTTGTCTAAGGTTTATGTAAACTTCCCACTTCAACTGTATCTGTATAATTGTATTTTGCTACTGTAGCTTGTTCTCCATGTTCTTTTTAAATAGTGTTTATTTCCCTGTTTCCAGGTCTTGTCCCTCTGCAGTAGACATACAGTGCATTCAGAACCCTTCACTTTTTACACATTGTTACGTTACAGCCTTATTCTACAATTTATTCCAGAATTTCTGTCCTCAATCTGCACACAATACCCTATAATGTCAAAGCAAAAACAGGTCTTTAGAAATGTTTGCAAATGTATTAAAAATAGAAAATGGAAATATCACATTTACGCTTTGTTGAAGAATGGTGAGGGACTGAAAGGTGTCTCTTCTAATAGACCCTATTTATCTACTCTATTACACCAGCCATCCCTCATCCTGACCTAGCAGTGCTAAACAACCACTAGCCTGGTCCCAGATCTGTTTCCTATGGTGACAATGACCATAAAGTACCAAGACAACACAGACCGATCTAGAACCAGGCCAGTCTAATCAACGCTAGAACTAAGAGTTATTACTGAGATAACATCTGCAGTGGATTCATTCATTGGAATTAAAATATCCCATATTGGAACCACTACTTATAAACATCAGCAGGGATTCCTGGAATGACCAGCTCTTCTTCTTCTCTAGTTTTTACTTGACATTTTTTGGGGCATTGGTTTGGTTTCCTTGGGGACTTGGGCGTTGTATAGGGTAGTCTGGAGCACATTGGGGCATTTGTTTGGTTTCCTTGGGGACTTGGGCGTTGTATAGGGTAGTCTGGAGCACATTGGGGCATTGGTTTGGTTTCCTTGGGGACTTGGGCGTTGTATAGGGTAGTCTGGAGCACATTGGGGCATTGGTTTGGTTTCCTTGGGGACTTGGGTGTTGTATAGGGTAGTCTGGAGCACATTGGGGCATTGGTTTGGTTTCCTTGGGGACTTGGGTGTTGTATAGGGTAGTCTGGAGCACATTGGGGCATTGGTTTGGTTTCCTTGGGGACTTGGGTGTTGTATAGGGTAGTCTGGAGCACATTGGGGCATTGGTTTGGTTTCCTTGGGGACTTGGGTGTTGTATAGGGTAGTCTGGAGCACATTGGAAAGATGCACAAATCATTTTATAGTGATACATGGACAGCATAGACCACCAGACAGTCCAATCCATGTATCTCTGGTGCTCTCTCTATCAGCCATCAGCATGATACAGCCTGGTGTAACACAGTGCATGGTGTCTCTCTGTTGTCTGTTGCTCTGGTGTCGTTGGATATTATCATCTGCTTTTCCTCCATCTGTACCACCTCACAACCCTGTTAATTTGAAGCCATCATTCTGTTTGAGTCTCATCTGTGCTGTTCTGCCTGCATGTTTTACCCATGCTCAGTGTGGTTGTATAACCTGCTGTTATCTAGAGAACATGGGTCAGCAGCCCACAGTCCTCAGGTAGAGGAAGCTTTCACTAAATCTTTACTCCCACATTCTATTCACACAGATAGTCCTCAAACGGATATTAATTATCTTCTCTTTTTTCCCCTCTCTGTTTCGTTCTCTCTCTGTCTCTCTCTCTGTCTCTCTCTCTCTCGGTCTCTCTCTCTGTCTCTCTCCCTCTCTCTGTCTCTCCCTCTCTCTCTCCCTCTCCCTCTCTCTGTCTCTCTCCCTCTCTGTCTCTCTCTCCCTCTCTCTCTCTCTCTCTCTCTCTCTCTCTGTCTCTCTCCCTCTCTCCCTCTGTCTCTGTCTCTCTCTCCCTCTCCCTCTCTCTCTCTTGGTCTCTGTCTCTCTCTCCCTCTCTCTCTCTCTCTCTCTCTCTCTCTCTCTCTCTCTCTCTCTCTCTCTCTCTCTCTCTCTCTCTCTCTCTCTCTCTCTCTCTCTCTCTCTCTCTCTCTCTCTCTCTACATCTCTCTCTCTGTCTCTCTCCCTCTCTCTCTCTACATCTCTCTCTCTCGGTCTCTCTGTCTCTCTCTACATCTCTCTCTCTCGGTCTCTCTGTCTCTCTCTCTCTCTCTCTCTCTCTCTCGGTCTCTCTCTCTGCCTTCTTCTCTTTCTTTTCCCTCCCCTCTCTCTCTCTTTTTCTCCTGCAGGGTAAAGTGGCCCAGACAGCCTGTATGTCAGCGTGTAAGCACCTGTCCACGTCCCTGATACAGATGCTCTTGGACAGCGAGCTGAAACAGATCAGTATGGGAGCCATTCAGCAGTTCAACCTGGACGTCATACAGTGTGAATGTAAGTGGGGTTTAGACATACAGTGTGAATGTAAGGGGGGTTTAGACATACAGTGTGAATGTAAGTGGGGTTTAGACATACAGTGTGAATGTAAGGGGGGTTTAGACATACAGTGTGAATGTAAGGGGGGTTTAGACATACAGTGTGAATGTAAGGGGGGTTTAGACATACAGTGTGAATGTAAGGGGGGTTTAGACATACAGTGTGAATGTAAGGGGGGTTTAGACATACAGTGTGAATGTAAGGGGGGTTTAGACATACAGTGTGAATGTAAGGGGGGTTTAGACATACAGTGTGAATGTAAGGGGGGTTTAGACATACAGTGTGAATGTAAGGGGGGTTTAGACATACAGTGTGAATGTAAGGGGGGTTTAGACATACAGTGTGAATGTAAGGGGGGTTTAGACATACAGTGTGAATGTAAGGGGGGTTTAGACATACAGTGTGAATGTAAGGGGGGTTTAGACATACAGTGTGAATGTAAGGGGGGTTTAGACATACAGTGTGAATGTAAGGGGGGTTTAGACATACAGTGTGAATGTAAGGGGGGTTTAGACATACAGTGTGAATGTAAGGGGGGTTTAGACATACAGTGTGAATGTAAGTGGGGTTTAGACATACAGTGTGAATGTAAGGGGGGTTTAGACATACAGTGTGAATGTAAGGGGGGTTTAGACATACAGTGTGAATGTAAGTGGGGTTTAGACATACAGTGTGAATGTAAGGGGGGTTTAGACATACAGTGTGAATGTAAGGGGGGTTTAGACATACAGTGTGAATGTAAGGGGGGTTTAGACATACAGTGTGAATGTAAGGGGGGTTTAGACATACAGTGTGAATGTAAGGGGGGTTTAGACATACAGTGTGAATGTAAGGGGGGTTTAGACATACAGTGTGAATGTAAGGGGGGTTTAGACATACAGTGTGAATGTAAGGGGGGTTTAGACATACAGTGTGAATGTAAGGGGGGTTTAGACATACAGTGTGAATGTAAGGGGGGTTTAGACATACAGTGTGAATGTAAGGGGGGTTTAGACATACAGTGTGAATGTAAGGGGGGTTTAGACATACAGTGTGAATGTAAGTGGGGTTTAGACATACAGTGTGAATGTAAGTGGAGTTTAGGGGAGTTAAGCCTAATGATGTTTGATCAAGAGAGATTGGGGCTTCAGAAATATAATGTGTCCCAAATGGCAGCCTATTCCCTTTATAGTGCACTACATTTTAAATGTGCACTGTAAATATGGTGACGTTTGGGACACAGATGACTCTCCTGTCTCACAAACACACACACACATCAGACACCCCTCTAAGAATCCACTCAATTGGCTCCTCCAAGGTCATCCTCCATCTACTAGTCAGAGTAGTGACCTATGATCTAGCCCCTCCCTCTCACTCAGGCTGCAGCACCATGGGTCCTGGTCCAAAGGAGTGCACTGGAAAGGGAATACAGTGCCATTTGAGACTAATCTACCCTCAAAGCCACCTCAAATCAAATCACATGGTATTGGTCTCACGCACACGTGTTTAGCAGATGTTAATGCAGGTGTAGTGAAATACTTGTGCTTCTAGTTCCAACAGTACAGTAATATCTAACAGTAATGTCTAACAGTAATATCTAACAGTAATATCTAACAGTAATATCTAACAGTAATGTCTAACAGTAATATCTAACAGTAATGTCTAACAGTAATATCTAACAGTAATATCTAACAGTAATGTCTAACAGTAATGTCTAACAGTAATATGTAACAGTAATGTCTAACCAGTAATATCTAACAGTAATGTCTAACAGTAATGTCTAACAGTAATGTCTAACAGTAATATCTAACAGTAATATCTAACAGTAATATCTAACAGTAATATCTAACCAGTAATGTCTAACAGTAATATCTAACAGTAATATCTAACAGTAATGTCTAACAGTAATGTCTAACAGTAATGTCTAACAGTAATATCTAACAGTAATGTCTAACAGTAATGTCTAACAGTAATATCTAACAGTAATGTCTAACAGTAATATCTAACAGTAATGTCTAACAGTAATATCTAACAGTAATGTCTAACAGTAATGTCTAACAGTAATATCTAACAGTAATATCTAACAGTAATGTCTAACAGTAATATCTAACAGTAATATCTAACAGTAATGTCTAACAGTAATGTCTAACAGTAATGTCTAACAGTAATATCTAACAGTAATGTCTAACAGTAATGTCTAACAGTAATGTCTAACAGTAATGTCTAACAGTAATATCTAACAGTAATGTCTAACAGTAATATCTAACAGTAATGTCTAACAGTAATGTCTAACAGTAATGTCTAACCAGTAATATCTAACAGTAATATCTAACAGTAATATCTAACCAGTAATGTCTAACAGTAATATCTAACAGTAATGTCTAACAGTAATGTCTAACAGTAATGTCTAACAGTAATATCTAACAGTAATGTCTAACAGTAATGTCTAACAGTAATGTCTAACAGTAATGTCTAACAGTAATATCTAACAGTAATGTCTAACAGTAATGTCTAACAGTAATATCTAACAGTAATATCTAACAGTAATGTCTAACAGTAATATCTAACAGTAATGTCTAACAGTAATGTCTAACAGTAATATCTAACAGTAATGTCTAACAGTAATGTCTAACAGTAATGTCTAACAGTAATATCTAACAGTAATGTCTAACAGTAATATCTAACAGTAATGTCTAACAGTAATGTCTAACAGTAATGTCTAACAGTAATGTCTAACAGTAATGTCTAACAGTAATGTCTAACAGTAATGTCTAACAGTAATGTCTAACAGTAATATCTAACAGTAATGTCTAACAGTAATGTCTAACAGTAATATCTAACAGTAATATCTAACAGTAATGTCTAACAGTAATGTAATGTCTAACAGTAATATCTAACAGTAATATCTAACAGTAATATCTAACAGTAATGTCTAACAGTAATGTCTAACAGTAATGTCTAACAGTAATATCTAACAGTAATGTCTAACAGTAATGTCTAACAGTAATATCTAACAGTAATATCTAACAGTAATGTCTAACAGTAATGTCTAACAGTAATGTAATCTCTAACAGTAATATCTAACAGTAATGTCTAACAGTAATATCTAACAGTAATGTCTAACAGTAATGTCTAACAGTAATGTCTAACAGTAATGTCTAACAGTAATATCTAACAGTAATATCTAACAGTAATGTTTAACAGTAATGTCTAACAGTAATATCTAACAGTAATATCTAACAGTAATATCAAACAGTAATGTCTAACAGTAATGTCTAACAGTAATATCTAACAGTAATGTCTAACAGTAATATCTAACAGTAATATCTAACAGTAATATCTAACAGTAATGTCTAACAGTAATGTCTAACAGTAATGTCTAACAGTAATGTCTAACAGTAATATCTAACAGTAATGTCTAACAGTAATATCTAACCAGTAATGTCTAACAGTAATGTCTAACAGTAATGTCTAACAGTAATGTCTAACAGTAATATCTAACAGTAATATCTAACAGTAATATCTAACCAGTAATATCTAACAGTAATATCTAACAGTAATGTCTAACAGTAATATCTAACAGTAATATCTAACCAGTAATGTCTAACAGTAATATCTAACAGTAATGTCTAACAGTAATATCTAACAGTAATATCTAACAGTAATGTCTAACAGTAATGTCTAACAGTAATGTCTAACAGTAATATCTAACCAGTAATGTCTAACAGTAATATCTAACAGTAATATCTAACCAGTAATGTCTAACAGTAATATCTAACAGTAATGTCTAACAGTAATGTCTAACAGTAATCTCTAACAGTAATATCTAACCAGTAACGGACAGACAGAAAGAGGCTAGGCTCTCCTGGGACGGACGGACGGACGGAAAGAGGCTAGGCTCCCCTGGGACGGACGGACGGACAGACAGAAAGAGGCTCACCTGGGACGGACGGACGGACAGACAGAAAGAGGCTAGGCTCCCCTGGGACGGACGGACGGAAAGAGGCTAGGCTCCCCTGGGACGGACAGACAGAAAGAGGCTAGGCTCCCCTGGGACGGACAGACAGAAAGAGGCTAGGCTCCCCTGGGCCGGATGGACGGACGGACGGACAGAAAGAGGCTCACCTGGGACGGACGGACAGACAGACAGACAGAAAGAGGCTAGGCTCCCCTGGGACGGACAGACAGAAAGAGGCTAGGCTCCCCTGGGACGGACAGACAGAAAGAGGCTAGGCTCCCCTGGGACGGACAGACAGAAAGAGGCTAGGCTCCCTTGGGACGGACAGACGCTAGGCTCCCCTGGGACAGACGGACAGACAGACAGAAAGAGGCTAGGCTCCCCTGGGACGGACGGACAGACAGACAGAAAGAGGCTAGGCTCCCTTGGGACGGACAGACGCTAGGCTCCCCTGGGACAGACGGACAGACAGACAGAAAGAGGCTAGGCTCCCTTGGGACGGACAGACGCTAGGCTCCCCTGGGACGGACGGACAGACAGACAGAAAGAGGCTAGGCTCCCCTGGGACGGGCGGACGGACAGACAGAAAGAGGCTAGTATAATGGAGCGAGCCCAGCCAAGCCTGGTTGAACGGTATTATGTGGACCATGGCTGTGACAGCTGAGTTCCTGTGTGTGTGTGTGTGAGAAAGGAGAGGGGTGTGTGTGTCTTGTACCTGGTTCTCCCCTGGTTCTCCCCTGGTTCTCCCCTGGTGCAGGGTGATCTAGAGTTCAGCTCCTGGGTTCAGCAGGCCGGTTCACATGTCTCTAAGGAATCTATTGACTTCTCAAACTTAGAGTTATCCTAGATATTTCAGGTCTATAAGATGCTGTTTAAGGTTTTTAGGTGATCATGCACGAGTGCCTTAATCTTAACTTGACTCTGTTTTGATTTAATTTATTCCCACTGTGAAGTGTTTTGAGACCTTGGGTTAATGCACTTTATATAAAGGTTGACTTGATCTCCTGATACATGAAATATAGCTTCTGTAGGTTTATCAGTGACAGCAGGTGGTGAAGGTAATGATTGACTGTGTTATGGTCTTCTGTCCCTGCTCCAGTGTTTGCCAGCTCAGAGCCTGTGCCAGGATTCCAGGGGGACACTTTACAGCTGGCATTCATGGACCTCCGACAGGTAAGCAGCACACCACTCACCCTACGGACAACTTTTCCCCGCTCCTATGACCCAACACACAACCTCTCCTCTGGCTGACTACTCACCTCTCCTCTGACTCTACTTTAACCCAGGCCAGCACACCTCACCTCTGACCCAGTAACACACCTCACCTCTGACCAAGGCCAGCACACCTCACCTCTGACCCAGTAACACACCTCACCTCTGACCAAGGCCAGCACACCTCACCTCTGACCCAGTAACACACCTCACCTCTAACCCAGTAACACACCTCACCTCTAACCTAGTAACACACCTCTCATCTGACCCAGTAGCACACCTCACCTCTGACCCAGGCCAGCACACCTAATCTCTGACTCAGTAGCACACCTCACTTCTGACCCAGCAACACACCTCACCTCTGACCCAGTAGCACACCTCACCTATGACCCAGTAACACACTCAAATTCAATCAATCAAATGTATTTATAAAGCCTTTTTTACATCAGCCGATGTCACAAAGTGTTATACAGAAACCCAGCCTAAAACCCCAAACAGCAAGCAATACAGATGTAGAAGCACGGTGGCTAGGAACAACTCCCTAGAAAGGCAAAACCTAGGAAGAAACCTAGAGAGGAACCAGGCTCTGAGGGGTGGCCAGTCCTCTTCTGGCTGTGCCGGTGGAGATTATAACAATTCATGGCAATTAAGGCCAGTTCTTTCTCCAAGATGTTCAAACGTTCATAGATGACCACCAGGGTCAAATAATAATCACAGTGGTTGTAGAGGTTGCAACAGGTAAATACATCAGGAGTAAATGTCACTTGGCTTTTCATAGCCAGGCATTTAGATGTTGAAATAGCAGGTGTGGTAGAGAGAGAGAGTTGAAAACAGCAGGTGTGGTAGAGAGAGAGAGTTGAAAACAGCAGGTGTGGTAGAGAGAGAGAGTTGAAAACAGCAGGTCTGGGACAAGGTGCCACGTTCAGTGAACAGGTCAGGGTTCCATAGCCACAGGCAGAAGAGTTGACAGCAGCACGACCAGGTGGACTGGGGACAGCAAGGAGTCATCCGGTCAAGTAGTCCTGAGGCATGGTCCTAGGGCTCAGGTCCTCCAGGAGGGGGGAGAGAGAGAGAATTCGAGGGAGCATACTTAAATTCACACAAGACACCGGATAATAACATCAGATTTAACAAACTGACCCTAGCCCCCCGGCACATACAGTAGACTACTGCAGCCAGTGACTCAGCCCCCGTAATAGGGTCAGAGGCAGAGAATACCAATGGAGAGACGGGAACCGCCAGGCAGAGACAGCAAGGGTGGTTCGTCGCTCCAGAGCCTTGTCGTTCACCCTTGCACCCCTGGGCCAGACTACACTCAATCATAGGACATACTGAAGAGATGAGTCTTCAGTAAAGACTTAAAGGTTGAGACGGAGTCTGCGTCTCTCACATGGATAGGCAGACCATTCCATAAAAATGGAGCTCTATAGGAGAAAGCCCTACCTCCACCTGTTTGCTTAGAGATTCTAGGGACAATAAGGAGGCCTGCGTCTTGTGACCGGAGCGTACGTGTAGGTATGTACGGCAGGACCAAATCTGAGAGATAAGTAGGAGCAAGTCCATGTAATGCTTTGTAGGTTAGCAGTAAAACCTTGAAATCAGCCCTAGTCTTAACAGGAAGCCAGTGTAGAGAGGCTAGCACGGGAGTAATATGATCAAATCTTTTGGTTGTAGTCAGGATTCTAGCAGCCGTGTTTAGCACTAATTGGAGTTTATTTAGTGCTTTATCCGGGTAGCCGGAGAGTAGAGCATTGCAGTAATCTAATCTAGAAGTGACAAAAGCATGGATTAGCTTTTCCGCATCATTTTTGGACAAAAAGTTTAGGATTTTTGCAATGTTACAAAGATGGAAAAAAGCTGTCCTTGAAATATTAGTCAAAAGAGAGATCAGGGTCCAGAGTAATGCCGAGGTCCTTCACAATTTTATTTGAGACGACTGTACAACCATCAAGATTAATTGTCAGATCCAACAGCAGATCTCTTTGTTTATTGGGACCTAGAACTAGCATCTCTGTTTTGTCAGAGTTTAAAAGTTAAAAAAAATTGCCGCCATCCACTTCCTTATGTCTTAAACACAGGCTTCCAGGGCAGGCAATTTTGGGGCTTCACCATGTTTCATTGAAATGTACAGCTGTGTGTCGTACGCATAGCAATGGAAGTTAACATTATGTTTCCGAATGACATCACCAAGAGGTAAAATATATAGTGAAAAAATTAGCGGTCCTAAAACGGAACCTTGAGGAACACCGAAACGTACAAGTGATTTGTCAGAGGACAAACCATCCACGGAGACGAACTGATAGCTTTCCGAACAGATAAGATCTAAACCAGGCAAGAACTTGTCCGTGTAGACCAGTTAAGGTTTCCAATCTAATATGGTGATCGATGGTGTCAAAAGCAGCACTAAGATCTAGGAGCACGAGGACAGATGCAGAGCCTTGGTCTGACGCCATTTAAAAGGTAATTTACCACTTCACGAGTGCAGTCTCAGTGCTATGATGGCGTCTAAAACCAGATGCAACAGCTTTTTCAACACATTTTGAAATTGATGGGAGATTCGATATAGGCCGATTTAGTTTTTGACATTTTCTGGGTCAAGGTTTTGCTTTTTCAAGAGAAGCTTTATTGCTGCCACTTTTAGTGAGTTTGGTACACATCCGGTAGATAGGGAGCCATTTATTATGTTCAACATAGGATGGCCTTTTTGTTTTTAGGGGTGCGACTACATCTAGGGTATTACGCAAGGTTAAATTGAGATCCCCAGTTTGTACTCCGATGTCCTTAGGTAGGTGGATGGAGTCTGGAAGAGCATCTAGGAATCTTTGGATTGTCTCAGAATTTATAGCACAGCTTTTGATGATCCTTGGTTGGAGTCTGAGCAGATTATTTGTTACGATTGCAAACTAAATAAAATGGTGGTCCGATAGTCCAGGATTATGAGGAAAAACATTAAGATCCACAATATTTATTCCACGAGACAGAACTAGATCCAGGGTATGACTGTGGCAATGAGTTGGTCCGGAGACATGTTGGTCAAAAGCCACTGAGTCGATGATGGCGCCGAAAGCCTTTTTAAGTGGATCTGTGGACTTTTCCATGTGAATATTAAAGTCACCAAAAATGTGAATATTATCTGCCATGACGACAAGGTCTGATAGGAATTCAGAGAACTCAGTAAGGAACTCTGTATAAGGCCCAGGAGGCCTGTAAACAGTAGCTATAAAAAGTGATTGAGTAGGCTGCATAGATTTCATGACTAGATGGATTTCTCAAAAGATGGAAACGCTGTCCTTTTTTGGGGGGTAAATTGAAATTTGCTGTCGTAAATGTTAGTAACACCTCCACCTTTGCGGGATGCCCCTTGGGATATGGTCACTAGTGTAACTAGGAGGAGAGGCCTCATTTAACACAGTAAATTCATCAGGCTTAAGCCATGTTTCAGTCAGGCCTATCACATCAAGATTATGATCAGTGATTAGTTCATTGACTATAACTGCCTTGGAAGTGAGGGATCTAACATTAAGTAACCCTATTTTAAGAAGTGAGATATCACAACCTCTTTTAATAATGACAGGAATGGAGGAGGTCTTTATTCCAGTGAGATTACTAAGGCGAACACCGCCATGTTTAGGTTTGCGCAACCTAGACCGAGGCACAGACACGGTCTCAATGGGGGTAACTGAGCTGACTACACTGACTATGCTAGTGGCAGACTCCACTAAACTGTCAGGCTGGCTAACAGCCTGCTGCCTGACCTGTACCCTATCTCATAGTGGAGCTAGAGGAGTTAGAGCCTCGTCTATGTTCATAGATAAAGTGAGAGCACCCCTCCAGCTAGGATGGAGTCCGTCACTCCTCAGCAGGCCAGGCTTGGTCCTGTTCGTGGGTGAGTCCCAGAAAGAGGGCCAATTGTCTACAAATTCTATCCTTTGGGAGGGGCAGAAAACAGTTTTCAACCAGCGATTGAGTTGTGAGACTCTGCTGTAGAGCTCATCATTACTCGATGCCGATACATCTTTCTAGCTAATTTACACACTGAAGCTATGTTGCGCTTGGTGACCTCTGACTGTTTTATCCTAACATCGTTGGTGTCGACGTGGATAACAATATCCCTATACTCTCTACACTCACCAGATGTTGTTTTAGCCAGCACCATCTTCAGATGAGCCTTTACGTCGGTACCCTGCCCCCTGGTAAACACTGTATGATCCTGGATGATTCTTATTAAGTCTAATATTGCGGGTAATGGAGTCGCCAATGACTAGGCTTTTCAATTAGTCAGAGCTAATGGTGGGAGGCTTCGGTGGCTCAGACCCCGTAACGGGTGGAGGAGAGACCTGAGAAGCCTCTGGCTCCGACTCGTTGCTTAATGGGGAGAACCGGTTGAAAGTTTTTGTCGGCTGAATGATCGACACCGGTTGAACATGCCGACTGCATTTCTTTCCAGAAGCCCTGAGAAAATTGTCCAGCTGCGGGGACTGTGGAGGGGATTTATACTACTATCTGTACTTACTGGTGGGGACTGTGGAGGGGATTTATACTAGTAACTGTACTTACTGGTGGGGACTGTGGAGGGGATTTATACTACTATCTGTACTTACTGGTGGGGACTGTGGAGGGGATTTATACTACTAACTGTACTTACTGGTGGGGACTGTGGAGGGGATTTATACTACTATCTGTACTTACTGGTGGGGACTGTGGAGGGGATTTATACTACTATCTGTACTTACTGGTGGGGACTGTGGAGGGGATTTATACTACTATCTGTACTTACTGGTGGGGACTGTGGAGGGGATTTATACTACTATCTGTACTTACTGGTGGGGACTGTGGAGGGGATTTATACTACTATCTGTACTTACTAGTGGGGACTGTGGAGGGGATTTATACTACTATCTGTACTTACTAGTGGGGACTGTGGAGGGGATTTATACTAGTAACTGTACTTACTGGTGGGGACTGTGGAGGGGATTTATACTAGTAACTGTACTTACTGGTGGGGACTGTGGAGGGGATTTATACTACTATCTGTACTTACTGGTGGGGACTGTGGAGGGGATTTATACTAGTAACTGTACTTACTGGTGGGGACTGTGGAGGGGATTTATACTACTATCTGTACTTACTGGTGGGGACTGTGGAGGGGATTTATACTACTAACTGTACTTACTGGTGGGGACTGTGGAGGGGATTTATACTACTATCTGTACTTACTGGTGGGGACTGTGGAGGGGATTTATACTACTATCTGTACTTACTGGTGGGGACTGTGGAGGGGATTTATACTAGTAACTGTACTTACTGGTGGGGACTGTGGAGGGGATTTATACTACTATCTGTACTTACTGGTGGGGACTGTGGAGGGGATTTATACTACTATCTGTACTTACTAGTGGGGACTGTGGAGGGGATTTATACTACTATCTGTACTTACTGGTGGGGACTGTGGAGGGGATTTATACTAGTAACTGTACTTACTGGTGGGGACTGTGGAGGGGATTTATACTACTATCTGTACTTACTAGTGGGGACTGTGGAGGGGATTTATACTACTATCTGTACTTACTGGTGGGGACTGTGGAGGAGATTTATACTACTATCTGTACTTACTGGTGGGGACTGTGGAGGGGATTTATACTAGTAACTGTACTTACTGGTGGGGACTGTGGAGGGGATTTATACTAGTAACTGTACTTACTGGTGG